>OX101787.1:15143532-15405836 GCA_944452715.1 Ophion slaviceki
TAACAGGAGCAGATTTTCAAAAAACGCCTAAAGGAATATCTTATAACGCCGCTCTTTTGTTTTGTTTAAAAAATAAAATTTTAACACTTGAAAGTTGTAATAAAATAATGTCAAAATTTTGAAATGGCGCGATTATTTTAACACCTTTAAAAAAATTCATGAAAAACGACTCATTTTCAGGTGTCTAAAGGGATTTCCAGCCTTAAACGCGTTTAAGGCGTTTTTCTCGAAACTATGTTTTTTCAAAATGGTGTACGCGATTTCTCGGCGTCTAATGAACGGATTGATTTGAAATTTGGTACACTTATGCAGTGTAATAGTAGTTTAGTCTTGACCGACGTTTTTCCTCTTAACATTTTCGTTTCCATTAGTTATTCACAAAAATTATGTAATTTTGCCTTGAAAATCGAAAAAACGTTCAATTTTTGTTTTGATGTTTGAAACACGATAACGAAAAAAGACTCTGTCGAGCCATAGCCAATATTATATATTTTAAGAAAAAAGATGTTATTTTTTGTTTCCGATCAACCGGGTGGCCAAAATCACGTACGCCGTTGAGTCCCTGACGTTCAAAGAACCTCCACGAGACTGTTTATAACTTCTTTAATTATTAAGATATTTTTATGAAATTTGGCACACAACCTTGTAAATGTACATGCAAATGTCCAAACGATTTTTCAATCATCTTACTTATTCCTCCATAATTATTTTTTTTAAATAAACCTGTTTTTCGGATTGTCGCAGTAGCCTAACCCCTTCATTTCAAAACGGATGACTCTTGGCACCCTACCCATAATTTATCCAACCGCGAGATTTTCTGCGGCGACAACTAACTACTACGAGGACGATCCTTGAAGTCGAAAGTCTTCAAAATAACTTTTTCCCATTTGAATATACACACACGGAGACATCTGTAAATGTATACATGCGTGTGGACTTGCACATCGAACGCGTGGCGGTCGTGCGAGTCCCCCTACTTGATCCGAGTATTTAACGAGCACGTAGCGGCATTAGATCATTTAAAAAAATTACACCCGGTGCCGCATGCCACGCTCCTACCCCACACAACTTGTTGCTGCATTTTCTGTTTTTTTTTTTTTTAATTCATTTATTAGTCTCGTTATTTTCGAACGAATAAAATAGAATTTTATTAATCGTAAAGTGAGCTCGAACGTTCATTACAAAATTAATCATCGACTGGGTTCGAATATTTTGAGGAAAAAGATCGTAAATTTTTGAGGATTAGCGAGTAAAATAACAATGTATATGTGTGTGTATATATATATGTGTGTGTGTGTGTGTGTGTGTGTGTGTGTGTGTGTGTGTGTGTGTGTGTGTGTGTGTGTGTGTGTGTGTGTGTGCAGGGTGTTAGGATGCTTGATGCAAAGCCTGAAGGGGGTGATAGGTCACGTCGTTAGGAACATATCTAACCTAGGTTACCTTAGTCCAAAATCTAAGGATTTCGATTTATCGTGGTAAGTATGATTTATTGGAAAATTTCCCAAAATTAGGTACTAAATCGTTTACCTCTTATGTCAATGCTATTTTTTTAATAACATTAAGGAGTAAGGCCACAGTAGAATTTTAAATAAATCGTTTTTTTTCTCGCTAAAACGGTGCTTCATCATCATAAGAATAAGTTACTAATCGATTTATAGCAAGAAAATTTTGTTTCACCGACTTCGAGCGTATGACGTAACCCACCTCTGGCACGGCCTTAGAGTACCTAAAACTTTAAACGCGTTTTTCTCGAAACAGCTTTTTACCAATTGGCGTGACAAATAGCTTCAACAATTTTCACTCGATTTACTTCAAATTTAAAAGTTATGTTCCTAATTGCATTTCGCAGAGCAGTACGTACGGAATTTCTGATTAATCGAGAACTTTTCATTTTATGAGCAGTTTTATACGAAATTTTTCACTGAAAATTCATTCGAATACCTACAACTCAATTCAAATACCTACAACTTTTGAATAAAATAATATTTTTTAAATTCCGTTCGTACTTGTCTAGCTATTCTAATGTAGATTGACGACAATTTTTGTTTTTCGTTCTAGGTCAAAAATTGTGGATGCTAAATGTCACGCCGCGGAGCGTCTAAAAGAAAAGATAACAAAAGAAAATATTAGTAGTCGGCCATTTTGTACATCGAAAAAAATATATATATATATTTTTTAGCAGCTTGTAATGTAATTAATTTTATGAGTGAATCACTTTTTCATACGAAAAAAATTGTTGAATTCGCACATGATTTTATACCCGTTACTGTGGCCTAACCCCTTAACATAAGAGGTATTTTTTTTATTTTTTCGACAAGTGTTTAATTATTCGACACGTCCCATTTAGTTAGTTGTGTGGATACAGATGATTGTATATATATATATATATATAATATAATATAAAAAATATAAAATAACAATGTGTATATATATAGATGATTGCACGGAGTACCCAAAGCGTTGGAGAACATATTGTTCAAAATGCTTCATCGTTGGAATGCAACGAAAATTCTTTTTTCCCCCTTTTTCACCACTTTTATTATTATTCAAAATATTTTTCGATGAAGTTGGATCGTGCGTCTCTAATGAGAATCTTTAAAAAAAGTATCGCAGCTTTGATTTGGCGAGATAAAAAACGTGCAATTAGTAAAAAATTCATTGCCTTCCAACTATGCAAACTTCAATATCATGATATTGAAGCTTGCATCGTTGGATTCCAACGAAAATGTATTCTTTCTTACCGCCGAGGTTTTTTTGGCCCATTCAGACTATGAAAATGACGGAAACCTTCGAGGATCCTTATTAAGGCGTTACCCCCACTTGTAGCGCAAAAAAAGGCCTTTTTCATGATTTTTTTTAAAGAAAACTACAAAACTTTTTTAATCGATCAATATACCATCTTAAAGAACACATCTTGAAGAACTTTCGGTAATTTTTTTATTAAAAAAATATTACATTCTTTAGTGGCAAATGGCCGTCAATGAAATAATGTTTTTATATACACGGTTTGCGGTGACCAACATTGCGGCGAAGTGGATCATCTGAAAAAAAAATGCGGATGGATTTAGTCAAATATAAGTATAAACTAGTCTTTAATCGAAGGATTTAAAAAAATATTCATCTTTCACAAAATGGCGGACAGTCAAAGTTAATGGTTCGATTTTAACGAAAAAAACGGCCGTTTTTTGGCTATAAAGCGGCCATTTTTTTCGAAAACAAAAATCGAACGATTAAAGATTACATTTTTATGTATTAAATAAGCCTGCAAAATTTCAAGAAGATCGGTTCATTAGTGTTCGAGTAATCTTGGTCACCGACTTCAGACTAGACTTCAGAAAGACTTCAGACTAGCCGATCGTTTACACAACGGATTCTTCTCTTTCAACGCTCATATCTCAGTCAATTTTGTTCGGATCGACTTGAAATTTTTAGGACATATTCTCAGATACTTATACTTCAAAAAAATGCAATTAAAAAAAATCGATTTTTTCAAAATCGCAAGTGGGGGTAACCCCTTAAAACATCAATAACGAAATCCGCTAAAGATTTTGGATAATAATAAAAATAAATAAATAAATAAATGAAGAAAATCAAGAACAATGTTCGTTGCATTCCGACAATGCAAACTTCAGCACCATTCAATATCGTATGGTGACCATTTTCCTTTCGTAATTCGTTCCCTTCAATGTTTAGGTCACTTGGGATTAGTATTGTGAATAACGCGGGACATGCGATTGGAAATCGAGGTTTGGAATGATTCCCGGTATGCCCCGATGGTGGAGAAGAAAAAAGATAGCGGGAATAAAATGCGAGTAGCGTGCGCGAGGATAATCGTGGGCGATTCGATCGGGGCAAGGTGCGTTTTTGCGCCATCTGGCTCGAGTCTAGTATAGTGTTGTGTCGTGTGTGCCCGACGTCTCGTTCTTACCTACGCTCTACCACAGAGATTAGTATCACGGGCTCGCTGTTCTCTCTCTCTCTCTCTCTCTCTCTCTCTCTCTCTCTTTCTCTCTCTCTCCCCCTCTCTCTCGCAGCTCTTGTCTCTCGCTCCCTTTCCTCATCCATGTCCTTTTCGCTCTGCCCTTTCCTTTTTAATCCCGGTCTATCGTTCCTCCATTGTTCGTATCTTTCTCATTCTCTCTTCCTCTCCTTTTCTTTTGTCCTACTCTTCGCTGTTCTCTCTCTCTCTCTCTCTCTCTCTCTCTCTCTCTCTCTCTCTCTCTCTCTCTTCATTTCATCTCGTTCCATCCGTCATTCGTTATTCCCTTTCATTCGATCCCTCGTGGCACTTTCATATCCCTCTCGCATAGTAGTCCCCAACGGATTCATTGCTGCTGTGCCCTGCTAGTGCTATAAGCATGCCTGAGCACTGGCAAGTGATCCCCCCTTTCTTTATCACCGGCCCCCCGACGAACCCTCGGATTGCTGAGGATTATATGCGGGCCTGCTCATGGTGCTCCGTATGTCGGGTGAATAACATTTTGAGCATATATAGATACATATATAGGTCACGTACAAACGTAACTCGAATGCGAGAGAATTTCGATCGCGAAGCAAAGAACTGATATGTGCTTTTTTACTTTGTAAACAAAATCCTCGCATTTGAGTTATTTTTATTCGTTGTCGATATTTCTTCACCTGCCATTGCGAGAATTGAGACTTCCATCCCGTCCAGTCTTACCCCATACTTGTCACGTCGCTATTTCCAAATCCTGAGAGAGACACCTTGAATGTTAGCCCCGGTCCGTAATGATTCATTTTATGATTTATTATTGAATAGAAAGAAATTATACAATTTGTATTATTGTTATTAAAATAAAATTAAATAATAAACTTATTATAATAATTTTATTCTATAATTGTATACTAATAATGTAATATTATATATGGAATGTTAATTGCACTTAATTTGAATACAAATATATTTGTATTCACATTAAATGGAATTGAAATAAATGATAACATTATTATTAGTATTTAAATTATATTGAATTAAAATAAATTATACAATTATTATTTGTATTCAAATTCAATTGAATTAAAATAAATCATAAAATTATTATTATTATTAAAATAAGATAAAATAAAAATAAAATAAATTCACAAAATGAATTTGATCCAATACTTTCTCGTTATTTCTGCACCGAGTAAATAGCGCACGTCTGGAATGACTCTGGACGGCGAGAGTATACGAAATTTCCCAGGCTCTGCTCGTATATTCTTTTTATTTTTCATGACGACGGAAGTTTAGTATGTCTTTCTTTTCGTCTGAATTTCCTTCACAGTCGCGCGCGTTATGGACAAAACTTTTTAACTCTCCGTGTTTTGTTTTTTTCGTTTTATCACACCGTTTTCCTCGTTGTGCAACGACCATACTCGTACGCTGGGTGAAAAAAAAAGAACGAGGTGAAAGAATGGACGACGTGGGCGAAAACGGGAAGAACAAACGAAAATCGGAAGAGCTCGAAAAAACCGAAGGTGCGCAGGAGTTCTATGCTCTCGTGTGATACTCAACCACGCGACCTTCTTCGTCGCTCTATTCTCGCGTTTATTTCACACGATGAAAAATCACGAATCGTTTCTTCGTGAACTGGAACAATGCAACGAAATCACTTTTCGCGACACAAAAGCAAATGACGGGAAACCGACCGCCCTCTCGCGCTCCAATTAAAATGCAGACGCGACGAACGTTTTCGCGACGATTATTTTAGAAAGCTTCGCGGAAGTTCACTTTTTTTTTCAAATGCACGTCTCTTTAGACGAATGCACAATTTGATTGCGCGACGATCGCAGATTCGCGGCCCGCAAAAAGCATTCTGCACGGTGGCGGGGTAAAAAAACAACGAAAACATTTCTGTCCCGGCATTTTTAATATTTTGCGAATTTATTTTATAGGTATTGCAATTATTTTTATGGTTTATTGTTTTTTATAATAATTCTTCTAATGGTTTATTATAATTTAAAGAATACGTGCTATAATAGTAATAATAACAAAAACAAAAATATAGTTGAAATATAAATGATAAATTATCAGAATAATAATTGCATTAGTTTTATAATTTATGATTTATTATTGTATTATTATAATAATAATTATTATTAGAAGTGTTTTTTATGCGTGTTATTAGTATTTTTGTTTGAAATTAGATTATTTTCGAAATTACACAACTCAAAAGCCGATTTGCTGCCGCATAGTTGTATATTTTTTTTCTAAATCTTATCTCTATTCTGATCCTATTTTAACATTCAATATTGATATTCTATGTGAGAACACGGAAATATACAATTTTTAAATAAATTCTTATTTTATTGAAGAATTCAAGTTTTCTTAAATATTTTGACATTGCCTAAAGCTCCTTTTTCGTGATTTTCTTCTTGAGTGAGACTTGTCGAGGCAGTCACGCATCAAACTCTAAACGTAATCAGCTATCATGTGCGTGTGTCCCATCTGATACCTATCTTCCATGATTTTTATGTGTTGGTGGAAGCTCACTCCCCGCTCTTCACTAAAGGAGCCAAGATTTTCTGCGAATTTATGTTGACCCTTTATTTCTATCCCGAAATACGATTTAAGCACATTTCCTGAAATCTGTCAACATTTTTCTAAATTTTTAAATTACATATAAGGCATTCCACGTCACTTCAGCCAGTAAAAAAAATCCACAAATAATTTTGAAAAATCGAGTTACTTTATTGAAAAATATATAACGAGTGTCAAAATTTTTTAAAAATTTCTGACGTTTATTCTCGTTTACCATTTGTTAACGCTTTTTCATTCAAATGGCTGTATCTTTGGCAGGATTTGACGTATTTACATTCGTAAAAAAACGAAAAAGTGCGTCTTCTTCTAGCCTTCCAGAAAAAAATTAATTTAGATTATATTGAGCAAGTCGAACGCCCGTTTCAGAGCAAAGTATGCAAAAAAAATTTTTTTTCTCAAGGAAAGACACTCGTTATTTTATTTTTTTAAATTTCCCCGAATTGTGAATACGAAAAACGGATTTTTGGTATTTTTTATATTATGGGATTCCTAAACACCGTGAAGAGCTATTTTTATTTTTTTTTTACTAATTTTCGATTGAAGAGTGTGGTGCAGTCCAAGGCTCCAATATATATGACATATATGTCATATGTATTTCAAAAACCTGGCGAACATACAGCGAGTGCTCCACACTCTTCAATTGAATATTAATAAAAAAAAAATTTTAATGACATTAGTTGTTACTTCACGGTGTTTAGGAATCCCATAATATAAAAAATACCAAAAACCCGTTTTTCGTATTCACAATTCGAGGAAATTCTTAAAAATAAAATAACGAGTGTCTTTCCTTGAGAAAAATAACATTTTTGCATATTTTGCCCTGGAACGGACGTTCGACTTGCTCAATAAAATATAAATTATTTTTTTTCTGGAAGGCTAGAAAAAGACGCACATTTTCGTTTTTTACGAATGTAAATACGTCAAATCCTGCCAAAGATACAGCCATTTGAATGGGAAAATATTAAAAAATGGTAATCAACGAGAAAAAACGTCAGAAATTTTTAAAAAATGTCGACACTCCGTGAATATTTTTCAATAAAGTATCTCGATTTTTCAAAATTAGTTGTGGACTTATTTTTTACTGGATGAAGTGATGTGGAATGCCTCATATATACTCCCCGTATTTATAACAAAATGTATTAGGATGTTCGAGCTAGCTCGCCTTCGCTTTACTCCCGTCGACATGTCACCGAATTAATTTATAATAATACAATATAACAGAAATAATATAAAAACAAAGAAAAAATGTATTACATAAACTGTTAACGACGGCCACTATAAAATAAAAATTCATTTGAAAACTCTGTATTCACTTGACAAAAAATCATACGAATTCTGCCGACATAAAGAATTTTTGTTGTTGTTGATTTGTATTATTAAGGGCAACCTTTAGGCAAGGAAAAAAATTCCTGATTTTGATGATTTTTTTTCAATGAAAAGATTCCATCACCTTTTGCAAGGCTTAGAGTATGTTTTACTACGACTTTTGGCTGTTACATAGTATGTTTTATTTATTTATTAATCTTTAAAAATGGTGGAGGTAAGGGACGGTCTTCTAAACTGCATTTTCAAAACTGGCGTGACGTATAGCTAAAAAACTAATCGAAGATCAATAAAAAAAATACCATGTAACAGTCGAAAGTATGACGTGAACTTTGCATCGTTGGAATGCAACGAAAATATATATTTTTTCTAACGCGAGTTTCCTCCAGCAGATTTAAGGTAATCCTATCGCTTCACACTAGTCATACCACTCATTATACTTGAGACTTGTACAATTTATATTTTTAACATATGCAATAAAAAATTGTAATAACTAAATTTTCCATGTGTAAACTGTTTAATGAATATTCACATTTAATGAGAAAAATGAAAAATAGTTAATCCAACGATTCGCGCAGTATTTCTAGGTTTGATATTTGGCAATATTTGTTCTATCACCGTCTCTTTTTACTCAACCAGGCGAGTTTAACCTCCATGCTTTTCAACGTCGATCTGTCAAAACAATGTCAGGTGCGGGGAATATAAAGCATTGTATTCGGGCCACGACTGGTAAAAAGTGTGGAAAATTTGTGTCGGCGAAATATATCGGTCAAAAATGAAATATGTGAGGAAATTCGAATGAGTGAGATGAGGTTAGGACTACAGTCAGCTGTGGCCTTGCTGTCACGTCTCTTTATCGTAGCAAGTGGTAATAAATTCAATACCGGAAGTTCAAATTAAACTTGATATTACATCAAAATTAGGTCAATAAGCCTAATTTTTTCTGAGAGCCTTGGATTACTACAAGTGTTAAGTGTGTAAATCTGATTATTTTTATGAATCTGACGGATTCCCACTGTTATATACACTTTTGTTGCGACCGGAAATTGGGTTTTTGTATGTCGTCTCGGAGTTCCTACACAAAAATACGCAATTTTAATATTTCTTTTTCTCTGTAATTAGGTCGATAAACGACCCTGAAATTTTACAGAGACGATTAGTAACATATTTAGTAAGCTCAAAAAAAAAAAATTATGAAAATCCTATGGATCGAAGCGTGGCGATAGGACTACCTTAAGATACGAAAAAATCAAGCAAACACTTTTTCAGGATTTTTATTCAGCGATCCACAACAAATCTGCAAAACGTGATTTTGGATAATGATGAAAATTCAAAATTAAAAAGAGTTTTCGTTGCATTCCAACGATGCAGACTTCAACCCCTTATCCAAAAGTAGCAATAAAACATATCCTAAGTCTAAAAAAAGGTGAAGAATTTTTTCCTTGAAAAAAAAAATCATAAATCTCAGTCATTTTTTCCTCGCCTAAAGGTATCTCTATCCGAGGCATCTTAAGGGGCTATACCAGTGTGAACGTTGAAAATTTGGGTGATTTTCGGGAATTTTTTGGAAGAAAAGTATTCAATTAAATGTTTCGGAAAATTAAAAATATATTTGACCTATATTGCATAATTTTTTCATAGAAAAATATTGAGGTCCAAGCGACTTATGCGCTGGTTTCGGAGGCGGAAAAAAAAGTTCCTCCACTGCTGACATGATTCCGGCCGATTGAGTAACTGAAACCGAAAACGGAAAAATATCGTTACACTGGAAGGTATTTCCTGTACAATGACGTAGGATTTTCCGAAAATATCAAAATCTAACAAAATGGCGTAGTTATGAAAAAAAGTCTGTTTTCTTGCCTATAAAATGGTCGTTTTTTTCAATGCCAAATCGTCAATTTTCATCCAATCAAAAATATCCTACGTCATTGTAGAGTAAATATATTCAAGGGTACTCAGTTCAAATTTCAAGTCAATCGGATAATTGGTCTTTGAGTTACAATGTCAGCAAATTTGAAAGATCTCACTTCATATTTTTGAAAGTATAAAAATCTCATCTCATATTCTTGAAAGTATAAACTGTCGAAAAAGGCACGAAAAAATCGATTTTTTTTAAATGTCACACTGGTATGGCCACTTAAAGCCTTTTTTTCCGTCAATTCTCGAAAAAGACACCGTGCATTTTTTCTTCGGATGCATTGAATCACAAAAAGAGGTTAACTGATTTTTTGTTTTAAAAAAAAATGCTTCAAATCCGCGAAAAAATGAGTCTTCCAGGATCAGAATGTTTGAGCTTCGCAATTTTCTTCTTTTTTCCATTCGTACGAGAGGGGTACGTTTGACCGAGCGTGATTTATTCGTTGGCTCGTATTCACAGTCGAGTTTGCCGTAATTTTCCAACAGTCTCGTGCACGCGCGTCCCGGCTTAGCCGTAGTTTTCATTCGTGGATTTGTCGATTCATCAGGGCCCCTGTGCCTTGCACTCGTGCTTTTGCCCCAGCAGGACGACGATCAGCATAGCCGCGGGGATTCTGACCGATTCGAACGCATACACCCTCGCTTTTCTCTTTATCCTGGTACATGGCGGAAGACTTTTCTCTCCCTTGCCCTCTCCCTTTGAATCTCCTTCTCTCTCGCTCTCTCGCACTGCAGCCCCTGAAGTAACCTTTCTGCATCAATAATCCGTTGCCCTATAACACCCCCTCGTCCTTCGACCCTTCGCGCTCACAGTGGCACTCAACTTTAACATCGAAAATATTCGCTTTCTCTCGTTGCCGTTATTGCAATTATGCTGTACATTTGTTTGTTACTTTCTTTGCTATTCGATTTATAAAAATAATCATAAAAATTTAGATTTATGACAAAAACAATTACATTCGTATAATAATTATTATTCACATTCAAAAAATTTAATTATAACTATGTTTATAATGATAATAATAATAATTTGAGCTTCATAGTTATATAGGCTGCAAGGGGAGGGGGAGCATAAGGAGGGCACGTAAAAGGGGAAGGAAGGTACGATGGAACTGTATAGGTTGAAAGATATTTGAAAATAATAATAGCAATTTAAATGTATATCATTAAGGGGTTACCCCCACTTGCGATTTTGAAAAAATCGATTTTTTTTTATTGCATTTTTTTGAAGTATAAGTATCCGGGCCCATACAGAAGTATGGGCCCGGAATAGATGACTCTATGTAAGTTTACAAAAAAAAATATTTTCTTCGTGTAAACTGAAATTGAAACTTTAAACGCGTTTTTCTCAAAATGGCATTTCTGAAGTCGGTGACCAAGATTACTCGAACCCTAATGAAACGATCTTCTTGAAATTTTGCAGGCTTATTTAATACATAAAAATGTAGTCTTCAATCGTTCGATTTTTTTTTCGTTAAAATCGAACCATTAACTTTGACTGTCCGCCATTTTGTGAAAAATGAATATTTTTTAAAATCCTTCGATTAAATACTAGTTTATACTTATATTTGACTAAATCCATCCGCATTTTTTTTTCAGATGATCCACTTCGCCGCAATGTTGGTCACCGCAAACCGTGTATATAAAAACATTATTTCATTGACGGCCATTTGCCCCTAAACAATGTAATATTTTTCAATAAAAAAAATTACTGAAAGTTCTTCAAGATGTGTTCTTTAAGATGGTATATTGATCGATTAAAAAAGTTTTGTAGTTTTCTTCAAAAAAATTCATGAAAAAGGCCTTTTTTTTGCGCTACAAGTGGGGGTAACGCCTTAATAATTATATAAATTATTTATAATAATAAAAATAACTATTATATATTATCATTGTATATAGGATCTTATAATTATTATCATCATCATCAACATTATTATGTCTACTATATTTAATATATCCCTATAATAAAATATGCTGTATACTTTACGATAGTATATATATACACACCTATATACGCAGGAACTGGCGAAAAATTCAAACGGGCAACTCATCGCGAAAATGTCTGACAGACAAACCGTAGCACGGAAAAGCTAAAGAAAGAAAAAAAACAACCATCGCGGAAGTAATTACTCGAGGTTCCGGAAAATTTTAATTAGTCGGAACGTTGCATTAAAAAAAATATATACTGGAATGTGAAAAAAGCGAATCGGAATCTGGAAGCCAGAGAAAGAGAGGGAGGGAGGGTGTGTGAGAGAGAGGAGAGAGAGAGAGAGAGAGAGAGAGAGAGAGAGAGAGAGAGAGAGAGAGAGAGAGAGAGAGAGAGAGAGAGAGGCGAGTCATACTAGATTTTTAACGCTGCAAAGGGCCCTCTGTCGCGAAAACCTCCTCCTTCTCCCACCCGCCCGCGTAATATTAACATATACACGTGTTGCAATCGCTTTTAATGAATAATCACGACCTTTTACACGGTAGCACAACTTCACGTAAAAAAAAAAATTATTCGTATGTCGCGACTGCAAAGTTATTCCGACGTGATTTTAATTCCGTGTGGAGATTTTCTCAGTTGTCAATATGTATATGTAAATATGGTGTGTGTGTGTGTCATAATCCATTCATAACAGGACACAGGGTGTCCTGATACACAATAGCAATATATATATATATATATATATATATATATATATATATATATATATATATATATATATAATTCCTCTCTCTCCGCCTTACAAACCCGCCAAAATCTTCTAACACGCATCCGAGTTGCATAACGTTTTTTGTCGTGACGGTCCATAACGCCTTTTTTTTAAATAGAATTCAGGAATACATCGAAACTCCGAAGCTACGATGCTGTCAAATCGAAGTTTCCACGTGAAAAATAATAGGTAATGTGCATCTATCGACTGCCGAGGCAAGCCTATTTACGGCCTAATCAGGGAAAGCCTCATTAGGGAATTAGGGCATCATTAGCGAAATTCTAGTAAGCCTCTATCATGAAAAGCCTTAGTAGGGCCTATCAGGGCAAGCCTTGGTAGGGACCTATTGGGCAAAGCCTTAGTAGGATCTTATCAGGGACGGCCTTAGTAGGGCCATTTTAGTATTGCCTGATCTAGGGCCCGGTCGGGGCCGGATCAGGATGTCCGTAATATGTGTTACCAGTATCACACCCCGATCGGGGCCAGATCCTCATCAGCCTAACCCTAAGAAATGACTACGCGAGCTGCGGTGTAAAAAAAATGTACTACGCATATCGTGCCAATTACTTAAAAAAGTTGCTTAGTAATTGTTGATTCATACAATTAGTAGAAATGGCGCGCGGAAAACCAAAAGCAGATGATTATTTTTCAAATAATAACACAAAGCCTGAAGTCTCGAAAACCGTGGGACTTTTATGTACTAAACTGAAATTCCAGCATATAGTAGGACATGATCTGATCTATCGACAGTTGCAGGATTATCCATTCATAACTGGACACCCTGTATATGGATGTGTGTGTGTGTGCGTGTGTACACACACATACAACTAAAAAACATATCTATAAAATAAATCTATTTTTGTATACATCGAAATTCGATCGATAAAAAACTGTTTGAGAGTCGTCAGGCTGGTGTCCGAGGGCCTACCTACGCAATCGTCTCGATTTATTAAAAGTTCTGTCGTGTACGCACAGATTTATTAGAGCCCCAAGCCTGAGAGAGAGAGAGGGAAAAAGTTGTCGCTCGCGGTATACGGCTCCGTAGTATGCAACGCTCACTCTCGAATCTCTCGCTGTTCGGTGGCCCATGATATCACCAGGGCCAACCGATAAAACTCAGGAAATTGCTCGTAAAAAAAAAAATAGATCGCGTCCCGCTCCTTGGGCGAGTGCCTTGTGCGAAATCTTTATTAGTCAATTTGTTCCAATCGAGCCATTATGAATTCAGTATCTCCCTTGCTCGCTTTTTCTTTCTATCTCTCGGCTCTTGAAGCCATCACGGTACGACAACGAGAATTGTAAATCATTGCTTCAAGCTGCGTATTCGTATCGCTGAGGTAACGCGTCCTCGTGTATGTGAACTGAACATTAAAAACGTGAAGGATCCCGCCGCCCCGCTTTTAAGGAGGTACACCAGCTTCATACAATGTTGCCATGCTAAACCATGGTCAAATTTCAAAATGGTGATAGATCAATAAAATTTGGTGAGTATATTCTTTAGTATTATATATGTCAATACAATTTTTTTCAGATTTTTTCATTGTGCCGTTATCGAATAATTGAACATTGAAGTTCACGTGTATAAGCATAGGGTTTTTATAGATATAGGTATATATTCCGGGTATAAGAATAAACGCTTGTGAATTATTTGTAACAAAACGGCACAACCAAAAAATCTGAAAAAATTTGTATCTACATGAATAATACTAAAGAATATATTCACCAAATTTTATTGATCTATCACCATTTTGCTGAAGCTAGTGTACCTCCTTAAGGGGCTATACCGGTGTGACACTTTCAAAACATCGATTTTTTGGCCTTTTTCGACAGTTTATACTTTCGAGAATATGAAATGAGATTTTTTTAATTTGCTCACATTGTAACTCAAAGAGCAATTAGCCGATTGACTTGAAATTTGAACTGACTACTCTTGAATATATTTACTCTACAATGACATAGGATATTTTCGATTGGATGAAAATTGACGATTTGGCATTGAAAAAAAACGACCATTTTATAGGCAAGAAAACAGACTTTTTTCATATCTACGCCATTTTGTTAGATTTTGATATTTTTCGAAAACCCTACGTCATTGTACAAGAAATACCTTCCAGTTTAACGACATTTTTTTCCTTTTTCGGTTTCAGCTACTCAATCGTCCGGAATCGTGTAGCAGTGGAGGAACTTTTTTTTGGCGCCTCCGAAGGCAGCGCATAAGTCGCTTTGATCTCAATATTTTTCTATGAAAAAATTTTGTAATATAGGTCAAATATAGTCAAGTATATTCTTAATTTTTCGAAACTTTTAATTGAGTACTGTTCTTCCAAAAAATTTCCGAAAATCACCCAAATTTTCAGCGTTGACACTGGTATGGCCCCTTAAGGGGTTACCCCCACTTGCGATTTTGAAAAAATCGATTTTTTTTTATTGCATTTTTTTATGTATAAGTATCCGGGCCCATACTTCTGTATGGGCCCGGAATAGATGATTCTATGTAAGTTTACAAAAAAAAAAATATTTTCTTCGTGTAAACTGAAATTGAAACTTTAAACGCGTTTTTCTCAAAATGGCATTTCTGAAGACGGTGACCAAGATTACTCGAACACTAATGAACCGATCTTCTTGAAATTTTGCAGGCTTATTTAATACATAAAAATGTAGTCTTTAATCGTTCGTTTTTTTTTCGTTAAAATCGAACCATTAACTTTGACTGTCCGCCATTTTGTGAAAAATGAATATTTTTAAAATCCTTCTATTAAAGACTAGTTTATACTTATATTTGACTAAATCCATCCGCATTTTTTTTTCAGATGATCCACTTCGCCGCAATGTTGGTCAGCGCAAACAGTGTATATAAAAACATTATTTCATTGACGGCAATTTTCCACTAAACAATGTAATATTTTTCAATAAAAAAATTACTGAAAGTTCTTCAAGATGTGTTCTTTAAGATGGTATATTGATCGATTAAAAAAGTTTTGTAGTTTTCTTTAAAAAAATTCATGAAAAAGGCCTTTTTTTGCTCTACAAGTGGGGGTAACGCCTTAAGACTCGCGCCTCGACCGAGCAAGTTAAAAATGGACTATGACAAGCTGTTCTTCCTATATGAACTTGTGCACTGTTTCGATTCGAAGAAAAAGTTCAGCTGAAATTCAACGATGGCTTGCACATACTCATGCCTCGTCGGCACCATTCGAAACTGGGTCTAGAGATTGACTTCGACAGTGCAAAAGTGGCGATTGTGAGCCTCATGACGAGCAGCGATCAGGTCGGTCGAAAAAGATGGTGCTGAAGTTTGCAACGTTGGAATGCAACGAAACTTGTTCTATATTTTTTTATTTCGTATTTTTTTTCACCGTATAAACTTTTTTTTTTCATTTAGGTTGTGGATCCCCAAAAAGGACGTTCAAAAATGTTTCAATGATTTTTGTAGCTTAAATGTCGTGAAAAGGAATTGGGCAGTACGAAAAAAATGTCATTTCGTTGGATCCCAACGATGCAAACTTCGATACCATCGAAAAAGTTCGAGGCTGCCCAATCGGCAAAGTTTGCTGGATGAAGAGTCTTCTCAAACACTTGGAGAACTGGCTGAACAGGTTCAAGTTGGAACACTGTTGACGAGTCAACGGTATCCTGACGTTTGCATAGCATGGGGAAGATTCAGAAAGAAAATGAATGGCTGCCACATGAGCCGAGTGAGAACGCCATTGCGAAACGACTGATCAACTAATGCTTTGCTTGCGAGGCACAGCGAAAAATATTTCTCGTTTCGGGTTGTAACCTAAATGCAGAAAATCATGTCCTGAGCCTCGCAAGCCATCAACGTCGCATGATTTTGAAGTTTGCATCGTTGGAACGCAACGAAAGTTCTGAAGCGCGTACTTTTTTTGGCATATTTTGGCCACAAAAATCACCCAACCATTTTTTTGGGATTGTCATCAGACAAGCAGCACACATTTTCTGGATAATGCTTTGGATGATGAAGAAATGAAATAACTAAATACATTTTGAACAATTTTCGTTGTATTCCAACGATGCAAAGTTCAACACCCCAACATCGCTGCCAAAACGGAATATCCATGGATGCAAAGTCACACTGTGTATCTGGTGGCATATGGATGCTGTTGAACTTTGCATCGTTGGAGTGCAACGGAAATTCCTTTTAATGTCCTCCTCCATTTTTATTGCTATTCAAAATATCTTTCGATAAAGTTAGGTGGTAGGTCTCTTGTGAGGTTCTTAAAAAAGCATTTATCGTAGCTTCGATATGGAAAATAAGAATTTGCAATAGGGAAAAAAAAATCGTGGCATTCCAACGATGCAAAGTTCAATATAGTGACACATAGAGAGCCTCAGTGTTTTATATCGGTGAAGTTTTCATCGTTGGAATGCAACGCAAATTCCTTTTTACTTCCTTTTTCTCCATTTTTATTGTTATGAAAAATAGTTTTCGATACATCCAGGCTGCAGGTGTTTAATGACAATCTTGAAAAGAATTTTTCGTAGCTTTGATGAGCCAAAAAAACGTGCAAAGAGAAAAAACAAATTCGTTGCATTCCAACGATGCAAACTTCACTATCATAGTGTCTTATGAGCTCTCGATTCTACGTAAAAGTATTCGACGTCAGTTTCCTCTCGTTTCGTGTATCATTTCCGAAGGAAAGTCCTTTTGCATTTGTCTTTTTAGGGTTCCGTACCCAAAGGGCAAAACGGAGCCCCATTTGCTGTCTGTTCGTCCGTATGTCACGGGTCTCTAGTTCGTAAACGGAATGAGTTACAGACCTGATATTCGGATATTTTGTGTGGATTGTTGACCCAAAACCGAACATTGAATTAGAAATTCAACAAAATTATTTTTCACGAGGGTCTCATACATGAAAAAGGTGCAGAAAAAAAACATTCTTACCCTGGCATGTGGGGTGTCATTGTCTAAAGCTCATTGAGTAGAGTAAAAATATATTTTTCTCTCGTTTTTATCTTGAAAATAAAGAAACGCGGAAACGTCAAAGTTGTCAGTTTTAGACCATTTTTATTACGGGGTCTATCTCAAAAACTAAACTAGTCAGAAAATTCGGAATTTCTATATATTGTGTACCATGTGATGTATCTAAACAACAAATACTGAAAACGCCGATTCAGAATGTAGTATATATAATAATTTATTGTATACATAATACAATAAATTTGTAATAAAAATGTATAAAATTATTGTTATTTAAATATTTAGAATACAAAATTACTTATTTTTGGAGTCGGTGCCAGCCAAGAACGAGAGATTGACGTCACGGAAGAAACGAAATTGTAAATTAAAAAAGACGGTAGATCGTATATTGCATTTATTTTTCTCCGCCTCCTCTTTTTATGTGAAAAATGTGACAATATTGGCAATTGGCTGGTACCGACTCCAAAAATAAGCCATTTGGTATTGTAAATATTTAAATAACAATCGTTTTATATATTTTCATTATTAGCTTACAGCAGGAGTATACAAAGCGTTCTTTAGCTATCACCCCATATGGTTCCAGTTCAGTATTAGGTCTAGTAAAAAGAAATCCATTATATTTGCATGAAATTGAACACAAAAATAATGGATTTCTTTTTACTACACCCAATACTACATGAGAACTAAGACAAAAAAAGCATTACCTAATTGAATATCTAGTTGAAGGAAAAAGTTGATTGGTCATACGTGCGGAACCCTAATAGACCAAGGCCCGACTCGCACTTGTTTCGGATTGTCTCTCGCGTTTTCCATTCGCGACGGAGTCACATGGAGCATTTCATGATCGAGTATGAAACTCGTTCGATGTCTCGATGGGCGGTGTCGCGCGATGATTTTCGCACTCTCGCGTGTACGCTTTTCGCGACTCGGCACGAGAACAGATCGCGTATCGTTATCGGTGCACGCATAGTCGTAAAGATAAAACTTTACTCAGCGCGCGGATGTATCTCCGTGCGGCTGTTTGTTTTTCTTTTTCTTTCGAGGTACGAGGTGCACGTTATTTGCGACAGTGGCGCGATAATCGATGCGTTCGAGTGTTTCTCGGATTGTTTATCAATGATATCGAGCTCGTACGCGAAAAGGAGAAAAGAAGGAACGGAAGTATGAAAAAGAAAGCAGGAACAGAAAAAAAAGTACGTCGGCAGATGGAAGGAAGTGGAAGAAAAAAAGGAAGCGGGAAAAGGAGAGAAAGTAGGGAACGAAAAAAAGAAGTACCCAGGTAGGAAATTAAAAGGCTGACGATGGAAACAAGCTTGTGCGAGCCTTGTTTCACCGAGCCTGAGTAAGACAGACCTGGCCCAGGTTTTATTGCATCGTTTGGAATGTACATGAAGTTTGCATCGTTGCTATCCAACGGTTTCATTTTTTTTTCGATTTTGTTTGGTTGGTCCCGGTGGCCGTAAATATTTTTTATTCATTTTACCATATTTTTTTAGCAACTAGAGCCGAACTGACCAAGAAAAAATAGGAAATTACAAAATCGAAAAAAAAAAATGAAACCGTTGGATAGCAACGATGCAAACTTCATGTGCATTCGTTTGGAGCAGCCTGGAACCAAGACTGGCTGCTTAGCCTAAACTCAGGGTTATTTGAAGCTTCATTCAGCCGGTGAATTTTGAGGCTGAAAAATCAAGGCTGGATGCAGGCTTGTTTCAGGTTGTGATAAAATAAAATAAGTTTAAAATAATATTTTTTCTGTACTTTTATGAAAAAAAAAATTTAGCAATAAATTTGTCGGGTGCGAAGGCACGAAAAACGAAAGCGAAGGAGGCAGCTCAGAACATTTAAACATATGCTCTTATCGATATTTATGAGGTACACAAAAAAGTGTACACGAAAATAAAAGTACGCAATAAAATAAAGTATTGTTTTTAAAAATATTTTTTATATATATTTTGTAACAAATAATATAACAAATAATAAATATATATATAACAAATCAAATGAATTCTTTACAAATTTATTAAATTTACCCCAATGTAGAATATAGAAAACTAAAAACAGGCCTCATATAGCCTCGGGAAGAGTTTGGGAAAAGCCTGGTCATAAATGCTCGTGAAGGCTTCATTAAGGCTCGTTTTGAGCCTTGTTTCGTCGTTTCAGGCTTAGTACAGGCTTTTCTACCAGCCTTTGGTCAAGCCTGTGTGCAAGAGCCTGAAACCGCGTTATCATTCAGAGGTTCAGCTAGGCCTGAAATCAGGCTGGTGCTCAGCGTGAATTAAAAAATGTGAGCCTTGTTTCAGAGCTTGGCGAGCCCTTTTTTCATCGTCAATTCCTACCTGGGTAGGGAACGTTTCAGACATTATTTCGTTCAATCTCAAATTATGATGATGTTGAAGTGTGCATCGTTGCAACGCAACGAAAGCTTGGGAACGTGAACTTTTTTTTCGCAAATGTTGTCCGAAAAAATAATCTATACGTTTTTGAGGATTGGCATCAGACATTTACAGCACAAATTTGCAGGATAAGGCTTTGGATGATGAAGAAAGCGACGAAATAAAAAATTAAAAAGAATTTTCGTTGCATTCCAACGATGCAAACTTCAACATCATGAATTAAGGGGCTATACCAGTGTGACACTTTAAAAAAATCGTTTTTTTTGCCTTTTTCGACAGTTTATACTTTCGAGAATATCCTGTAAACATTTCAAGGCCGTATCTCTAATAATTTTATCTCGCAAAAATCGATAGTTAAATCTTTAAACGCGTTTTTCTCGAAATGAGATTTGTCAAATTTGCTGACATTATAACTCAACGAGCCATTATCCGATTGACTTGAAATTTGAACTGAGTACTCTTGAATATATTTACTCTACAATGACGTAGGATATTTTCGATTGGATGAAAATTGACAATTTGGCATCGAAAAAAAACGACCATTTTATAGGCAAGAAAACAGACTTTTTTTTTATAACTACGCCATTTTGTTAGATTTTGATATTTTTCGAAAATCCTACGTCAATGTACAGGAAATACCTTCCAGTTTAACGACATTTTTTCCTTTTTCGGTTTCAGCTACTCAATCGGCCGGAATCGTGTCAGCAGTGGAGGAACTTTTTTTTTGGCGCCTCCGAAGGCAGCGCATAAGTCGCTTGGATCTCAATATTTTTCTATGAAAAAATTTTGTAATATAGGTCAAATATAATCAAGTATATTCTTAATTTTTCGAAACTTTTAATTGAGTACTTTTCTTCCAAAAAATTCCCGAAAATCACCCAAATTTTCAGCGTTCACACTGGTATGGCCCCTTAAGACTTTTACAAGCGTATGTACTTGAACTGATTCGAGAAATGTTTGTAGTTAATGCTGTTAAAGTTTGCATCGTTGGAAAGCAATGGAAATGCGTTTTTATTTTTGTTTCGTCCATTTTTATCGTGTATCCAAAACGAAAATAGTGTTAACCAAAATACTTTCAACAGAGTTAGGTAGTAGTTCCCTGATGAGGATCTTGAAAAAAGTTTATCGTAAGTTTGATCTGCCAAAAACAAAATTGACAATGAGAAAAAAATGTTTCGTTGCATTCCAGCGATACATATTTAAGGGGTTACCCCCATTTGCGATTTTGAAAAAATCGATTTTTTTTATTGCATTTTTTTAAAGTGCAATTTGAAGTGCAGTTTTTTTATGCCCGTAATAGATGACTCTGTAAGTTTACAAAAAAAAATATTTTCTTCGTGTAAACTGAAATTGAAACTTTGAACGCGTTTTTCCCAAAATTGCATTTCTGAAGTCGGTGACCAAGACTACTCGAACACTAATGAACCGATCTTCTTGAAATTTTGCAGGCTTATTTAATACATAAAAATGTAGCCTTTAATCGTTCGATTTTTTTTTTTCGAAAAAATGGCCGTTTTATAGCTAAAAACGGCCGTTTTTTTTTCGTTAAAATCGAACCATTAACTTTGACTGTCCGCCATTTTGTGAAAAATGAATATTTTTTAAAATCCTTCGATTAAAGACTAGTTTATACTTATATTTGACTAAGTCCATCCGCATTTTTTTTTTCAGATGATCCACTTCGCTGAAATGTTGGTCACCGCAAACCGTGTATATAAAAACATTATTTCATTGACGGCCATTTGCCACTAAACAATGTAATATTTTTCAATACAAAAAATTACTGAAAGTTCTTCAAGATGTGTTCTTTAAGATGGTATATTGATCGATTAAAAAAGTTTTGTAGTTTTCTTTTAAAAAATTCATGAAAAAGGCCTTTTTTGCGCTACAAGTGGGGGTAACGCCTTAATATCGTTGTAGTTAGCTCATGTAGAGCTACAGTGATAAACATTTCCTCCAATTGTTTGCGTAAAAATTCGGTCCGGCAAAAGTTTGCCGTTCGTTTTCTTCTCATGTATACAGGGTGTCCTGTTATGAATGGATAACCCTGCAACTGTCGATAGGTCAGATCATGTCCTACTACATGCTGTAATTTCAGTTTAGTAAAAGTCCCACGGTTTTCGAGGTTATGAGCTTTACGTTTTCGGAAGAAAAAAATCATCTGCTTTTGTTTTTTGCATGCCATTTCTACAAATGATATGAATCGACAATGACTAAGCAACTTTTCAAAGTAATCGGCACGATATACGCAGAACACCTTTTTTACACCGCAGGCTATCAAAGCCATGTTTGAATTGGTTTAAATGAAAATTCTGCATTAAATATTTTTCCATAAAGTTTCCTTAACATTTAAGGTTTAAAAGAAGACTTCTAGATCAAACAAATGACCGAGAGTACTTTTTAAACCGGGTCAAATAGTTATCAGTTGTAGAAATGGCATGCGAAAAACCAAATGCAGATAATTTTGATCTCGAAAACCGTGGGACTTTTGCTGATCTGAAATTCCAGCATATAATAGGACATGATCTGACCTATGGACAGTTTCAGGATTATCCATTCATAGCATGACACCCTCCACGTTTTTCAAATCGGTACCCAAAATTTCTGGAAAACCAATGAACCGATTGCCTTTAGGTTTTTTGTGGTTATTCTATACACCATTATCTAGTACTTTTCATAGGATTTTTTTTTCATTACTTAGGTTTTGTTTTATAGGCAAAACAATAACTAATTTTTGGCCCAAAAATCACTATTTATGTTCAAACGTCCGCCATTTTGTCATAAATCGATATTTTCAAAATCGGCTATGACAAGTACTAGATTATAGTATCTAATTTAATAATCTTTTTGTTCCAAGGATCATACAATACCCTTGTATATTTTTGACATTTTTAAATAAAGAAAAGTAAACATATTATTGAATGTATATACTTTTAGATAATTAAAACTCCAATCCGAAATTTCAACTAGTTTTCCTTGAAAAAATTCACAAAAATGACCTTTTTTCCGGCTCCTAGGTGTATATCTCCCCTTAACTGGCGAGTATATCAAAGTCGGCGGGTGTTTAAAATGTCCACAGTATTCCAGCATCTGAACGTATAAAATGTATTTATTCGTCCACTCGACATTTTCACCGTTTTCTCGACTTTGTCGAATCAAAAATTATTTATAAAACGTTTAACGTTTTTCATCGTGTGAGTAACCTGGAGCCGACGACGCTTTCGCCATCGTCAATTGTGCCAATGGCAGAAACGGCCGCTTTTGCCAAGTTTATCGGTAATTTTTTCTCGTATAAAATTGCAACATATGTAACTTTAATTGAAAAAATGACTATTAATATCATTTACAACATTTCCATTTTTCAACAATATTAAGAATTGGATATTGCCCAATAATTATTTATTTTTACATGAAATTTCATTGGCAAGAAGTTGGCAGCCTGCGGAGAAAATTCATTGTATTTCAATCCCCACTCTTGCAGCCAAAGAACGGTGCACCAAAACTCCTTGAGCTACACTATACCGGATTTGCCAAGGGCACGGGGAAAGTGCGGAAAACCCGTACCCTTATAGATGGCCCCATATACTTCTCATCCTTAAACATTTTACTCAAGCATCTACACCGAGGTCTCAGAAGTATTAGCAAAAAGTACAGAACAGGTCTAAAAATTATCTACTTTTTTTTTCAGAATTTAAAAAAACGGCTCGGCTATTCGATTTTTTGCAGCCGCAGAAAAGCAAGAGATAGTGGAAAATTAAAAAAAAACTAGGTTTTTTACACCGGAAGTAAGATTTGCCACTATGGAAATCTATAATCAACAATGACGAGAGAAATAGTTGTCCGAGATGACCCGGAATACCCCATATATAGTACTAATAATAATAATAGTAATACTAATCGATGTATTCTATAGCGCTTTATTTACTTCATCTCTCTTACTTGTACGAACGATTTTCCACGTGACTACTCATGTTTACGTAAAAATCACACGTGTATATATATATATATATATATATAGTGGATGGAAACGCGGTAAACATCGTCAAACTTCACAGTGCCAGGGAGAATTTGTATACACGTTTCGATGCTTCTCCGACGATTGATTGACGTTCCTGATTCAGCATCGCTGTATTTCAGATCCAACGCTACCTAATCTCGCTTCCGGCCTGTATTTTTTTATTTTTTCCAAACACACGTGTAAATTCACGCACAGCATAATGCAATAGTATAGGATAATTGAATACGACAAGATAAACGTAACAATTTTATTATAGTTTATTCAATAATTACTTGCACACCCACAACTTACAAGGAACAACACTTAAGGATGTATGGCAGCTGCTGCAGAGTCGTTACAGAACTGATTATGCAATTTGCAAAAATCGCATTTAAAGACTAAATAAAATAATTGTAATATTCATTGAAGCTAAAAAGGAGATTTACCACAGCTCAAAGTAAAACATGCCCCACAGAAAGAAGAATTTTCAATTTTTAACTGCAAATTTAGTTGCTGATTTGATGTATGTTTTCCCTGACGTGTCGTGGTTACGACATACGAGCTAAAGAAATACGAAAACGGTCCCATTTAACTCGCAATATCTCGCAAAATATATGGGCACATGTCGATTTTTTATTTTTACCGTATCATGCATATTACAGCGATACCGCACAAAAGTTTTTTTTACCAAAGAGTACTCCGGAAATACCTTTTTTGCCAATGTAAAGGGAATTTTGGACGTACAGTCCTATGTTCCCCATGTTAAATGACCCAACTTTGAATTCGTCTATCTTAGCATTCACGTGGGCAAATTTTGTTTTTTTAATCTCAAAAAGTTCTCGATATTTTCCTTTACAATATCAGTGAGTTTCAATTCGAACAGTAGTAAATAACTTAGTTGCCATACATCCTTAAGTGTCCGCCTCCGGTTTTGCTAAAACTCATATACGTCATAGAGCATTATAAACTATTAAACACGTATTTTTTTTATCGGCGGTAAACGTTTAAAAGGGGGAAACCACCCTCCAAAGAAAGGCGTGTCCCCTTTAATTTTTTTATTATTTTTTCGATACTTTTATCGTGGATTTATCATCGCTTTACGTTAGAAGAATTTTGGTTTTTGTTTCATTCAGATTGATGGACTGCTCTCGTGGGTGAAACTGCAGAATCACCCCTCGACATGCCTTCCTTTGAGAGGTGGTTTCCCCCCTTATAACCGGTTTTTCCGCCGATAAAAAAATACGTGTCTAATAGTTCTCCATGCCTAAGGGTTTCAACAAAATCGAAGGCGGACACTTCGGTGATGTTTCTTGTTGGATACGAATGTTGTGCACAGTAGGTGTTCCAAAGGCAAAAACAATGTTTTTTTAAGTTTTGACGGTAAGTATTACTTTCATCATTTGAGATAGGAACTATCGTTGATTTTTCGCAATTTTTAAGAATAAATGCGGAATAACAGTTCAGGCTACTTTTTTGTTCTCCCTGATGTAAATATCAAAAAAGTAAATGTGTGACCTACGGACATCGGTAGATATATGTTTTTCGGCTTTTCACCCTCCTAAGGGCGAGTTGCGGGATTCGAAAATCGTCAAAAAAATTCTAGGTTACTTTTTTGAGCTCCCTGATATAAATATCGAAAAAGTAAATGTGTAATTTGAGTCCATCGGTGAAAACATTTTTTTCTCGATTTTTCGCCCCCTCCTAAAGGTGGGTTCCGGGACTTTAAAATCGTCAAATTTTTGTTTAGGCTACTTTTTGGAGCTCCCCGATGTAAATGTCGAAAAAGTAAATGTGTGATAGAAGTATATCGGTAGATACAATTTTTTCGCTGTTTCGCCCCCTCCTAAGGGTGGGTTCTGGGACTCGAAAAAAGACGAATTTTAGTTTAGGCTACTTTTTGGAGCCCCCCGATGTAAATGTCGAAAAAGTAAATGTGTGATAGACGTATATCGGTAGATACAATTTTTTCGATTTTTCAACCCCTCCTAAGGGTGAGTTTCGGGACTTGTACATGGGGCTGAAGTTTGCATCGTTGGAACGCAACGAAAGTTCCTTCCAATATCTCACTTTTATTATTATCCAAAATCAAATTACGCAAATTTGTTCCAGATCGCTAAATAAAAATCCTAAAAAATGTTTGCGTCATTTCAGTAGTTCAACTCTGCCAAAGAAAAATTATGAAAGTGAAAAAAAATTATTTTCGTTGCATTCCAACGATGCGAACTTCAGCGCCATGACTTGTACATGGCCGATACATGTTTTTTGTACGACAAACACATAAAGCAACTAGTTGATTGTCAAAAATTCGTTACATCGCAACGATGCCAATTTCAACATCATAATTTCGTTCCAATGAATGATGTTATTGATGTTTGCATTGTTGTGATCCAACGAAATTACATTTCTTTCGTACCGCATAATTTTTTTTACGACAAAAAAGCTACAAGAATCATTCAAACATTTTTGAACGTTCTTTTTAGGGATCCGCAACCTAAATCAGGAAAAAACGCGTTTAGATGGTTAAACGAATGACGAAATAAAAAAATATAGAAGAGTTTTCGTTGCATTCCAACATTGCAAACTTCAGCACCATAATGAATGGGCATATGGGCCTTGTTCTGATAATTCTCAAAGCAGAGTGAAGAATTCAGCTAATCTGCTGAGAATTGCAAAATTAATTACTGTTAACAGATTACAATGTACATTTCATCGAATGTTGTAACAAAAGAATTTCATGCTTTTTTTAATTTCGACAAAATTTAATTTTTTATTTCTCTGTCAAAACACACTTTGGTAGCTTTTTTTTGAGAATGTCACGTTAAGATGCCGAAAAGCTTTGAGTATTTTCTACAAAATCGTGATAACAGATATACTAATATGTATAAGAATATTATTATTTTACGTGCAACACAGTCATCTCCAAATCGAGCGTTTGGTAAAAAAAAAAAAAAAATTGTTATCCTTTACAGCGTTCATCTGCACTGCACGTCCATTTACTGGCGGTCGAGTGTCCATTTACTGATAATTTCGTTCATTCACTGGCGATTTGGTTATTTCGCTGCTTATTTATCAATTCCTCCGATATTATTCGTCGCCATTACTTCGAATATTTTTTTCTGCAATCAGAATAATATCTTTCGGTAGTTATAGCGATTGAAAAATTTATTTTGACCATGTTTCCATTTTGCCGTCCGCCTGAATCCTACAGTGGCGTTATTCGTTCATTCACGGTCGGTTTACCCTCGTTGCCGGAACCACCTACACCGATGACGTTGAAGTTTGCATCGTTAGAATGCAACAATTCTTTTTCTTCTTATTTTTTCATTTTTATTATTATTCGAAACTTTGTTTTCCAACTTGAGGTCGTAAATTTGTAATAAAAATACGTAAAAACGTTCGAATGATGTTCATAGCCTAAATAGCGCAAAAAGAAATGTTATAAATGGAAAAGAATTAACTTTCGTTGCGTTTCAACGATGCAAACTTCAAGTTCGTACTGCAATGGCGTTGAAGTTTGCATCGTTGGAACGCAACGAAAAAGATTTTTTCTTAATTTTCCAAATTTCCTTTGCCAAATTTTGAACTGCGAAATTAACGCAAACATTTTCTAGCATTCTTATTTAGCGATTTACAAGAAATTTGCAAATTATGATTTTGGATGATAATGAAAATGAGAAAGTGAAATAAATTTTCGTTGCATTCCAACGATGCAAACTTCAAGCCCATTAGACTGCACGCAGATTCGCAACTCCCGCGGCGACCTTGCTGTAGCACTCTGCCACAGCTCCGCCATTTTGATGATGAATTAATTTTCAAAAATTGTTTCGTATACTCAAATATATTATTAAAGTATACAT
This sequence comes from Ophion slaviceki, assembly GCA_944452715.1. NCBI lineage: Eukaryota > Metazoa > Arthropoda > Insecta > Hymenoptera > Ichneumonidae > Ophion > Ophion slaviceki. The sequence goes on from OX101787.1 coordinate 15,171,202, forward strand.
AAAGTTTGATAATTGTAGAATAATTATTTCTTAGTTTAAAAAATCGCTCAATATTTCTTTTTTTTCCTGGCTAAATGTACATCCTGCCTTAATTTCTTCAGTTTTATTCGTCATCCGAATTCTTATCCTGCAAATTTAGTCTGTAATTTTTTCATAAGTATCCTAAAAAACGGTTGAGGGATTTTTGTAGGCTAAATTTACCCAAAAAAGTTCGGTCTACTAAACTTTCGTTGTGTATGGTGTTGAAGTTCGCATCGTTAGAATGCAGCTAAAATTCTTCTTCATTCTTAAATTTCTTTACTTCTATTACTATCCAAACCCTTTTATTTCCAAGTTTAGGTTATGGAACCCAAATAAGGATTTTCAAAAATCTTCTAGCGATTTCCGTAGCCGAAATGGGTCGAAAAATGGGGTAATACGAAGAAAAGAATAAATTCGTTGCATCGCAACGATGCAAACTTCAACACCATCGTTGTGTTTAGGGCTTGCATTATCCGTTAATTAAAAAAAAACAAAGGAAATCCGTTGCTAGGTAGTTTTATGCATACTTATTAAAAATAAACCAATTTTTTTTCTTTTTTTTACTATAACTAATGGACGGCACTAACAAGTTTAATATCACAAAATGATTGAACATCATAGTATGCTACTGTTCACAATGCAATATTAAAATAAAATATGAGTAATTGAAAACCGTTAAGTGACTCTACAACTGAAACTAATTAATTTAAGTTTCCTCTGAAACTTAAACTAATTATAGTAACAAGATCATAAAATATCAAACAAAATAAAAAACAATCATTAACAAATAAAAAACAAAACTTCTATGATTCAAAAATTGACCATTCTCTCCTCAGACGTGGCATACCAACGCTAGTGTCGCGTATCTCGCGCACGCATCTTGCAATTCGGCCATAACATGATAAACAGTAAGCAACTTGACAGTCGCGCGAATCGCGCGGGATTTTCTGGATGAATTACTATTGAATGCGTCACACAAAATATTAAAAACGAAGAAAAAAAAACGTTTTAAATTAAGATTTCTGGTTAGCTTCGTGTACTGGCTGCACAAAGTGCCGAAATTATTGTTTTACTATAGCCAATTCCATGGCCAAATCGGGGGATTCTACGATAACTTATTAGAAAATAACGATTCTTGTGTATCTCGACGAGACAAATCGAAAGTGAAGAATACAATTTTTCGATATCGATATTAGTTTTCGAGATATCGAATTTTTAAATTATTTTTTTAAAAATACTTATTGGAACGTATTTCCGTGGTGTAATAAATGTGCGTGTGCGTGCGTGTGTAATTCGATGTATTTACGATATTATTAAAAAAAAAAAAATTATTAAAAAATTCGATATCTCGAAAACGAATATCGATATCGAAAAATTGTATTCCTCCCTTTCGATTTGTCTCGTCGAGATACGGAAGAATCCATCATTAAATAGCGGCGCCACGGTTATCGTTTAACTGCCCCAAATCGTAATATTTTGATGAATTTTACTATCCGTATTATCCGAATTATCGGCGGATATCCGGATAGCAATCCCTAGTTGCGTTCCATCGATGCAAACTTCAATGTCACAAAGAAAAGCGTAAAAGTTAAGCTCACCGGGTCCGAAGAGTGTGAACGTAGCGATAACGATTACGACGAAAAGTCGATGTTTTCCCGTGAGAATATCCATTGGCGTTACGGGCCAGGACGTCGCAGGAACGGAAGGTGAAAGCAACGGCATCGGCCGTAGCAACCGCAGGACCAGTAGCACCAGCAGAGCCTGCTGCACCCGTCCTCGAGACTCCTATCGCTTCTACTAGTTCACTCATTCACTCCGGTTATTCCAGTCACGTTTCACGCGCGTAACTCTTCGCGTGGCATCGAGAGGCGCGAGACAACGGCAACACAACCAGGCGCGACAAACAACGAGGCAGCACGTTTCTTCGTGTATATCCGCCGAATATGGAATTTTCAACGCGAATTATTCGAATGGCGCGGTTGTCTCAGTTTCGCATTCGCCGTGAAAAAAGTCGCAGGTAGCGGGACGACGTGGTTGTAGGAAGAAAAAAAAACAACGAAAAGCAACGAGCTCAGTGGCTCCGAAGCGTTTTGTGAGAAATGGCGCGTTTGGGCGATGCGTTATCGTTTAAAGTGGTAGAAAGAGCACATTGGTCGATGGAACAACGTTCATCGGCAACGAGTGTTGACATCGAGCCAGGCGTCATCGTAAAATCTAGCGATCGTTTCTTCCGACGAGCCTCTTCTCGTCTGCCGACACAAACGCTCACGCGGCACTCGCACGCTTCTTGATGCACCGTTCGCCTGCAGGATGACACTTTCGGAATTAATTCGATAGCGAATAATTGATACGATCGAGTTCAACGCTGACGAGTTTGGGAACGCGCGTTTCCTCGAGGGCTGCGCGTTGTGACGATGGATGATGAAAAACTCGGAGCACACAAGCAACGCAACACCTCCGCATTGTCTCGAGTCGACCGACTGCACTGACACTCGACTGCCATATTGAATCTTGGCCCCGAGCCTCGCGAGGCCGCTCTCGCGAGTCCTCGGCTCGGGACTTCGCCCGTCCTCGGCAACGCTCGGCCTCCCACTCGGGCATCGTCGGCTTCGCTCTCGCGGGCGACGATGGCTCGTCGGGAACGCGTCGCGAAGCTCGCGCTCGCACGAAAACCGCAGATTGTAAGTACGTTTTTATTTTTCGTCGGTCTACGTGACAGCGGAACGTAAGTAGGGGATCCGTGTTAGCGGCAGGCGGCACATTCGCTTCGCCGGAGAACGATGCGCTCGGTCGGACGATGCTATTGTAGGGTAGTTGCCATACGAGGTGCGCGCGGGTTATCGACCGGTCAATTGTTCACTGTCGGTATAGTAGGAAATAAGGGGAAATACTGTTTTATCGCGGTGGGGCTCGTTTGGATCAGCCCCCTGACACTGGCCTACTGTTCCTATACGATAAACGAAAACGCGTTTTGTCCCGGCTTTTTAGTTCTTGAAATCGCCACTGCCTAGCGTTGGCTGTTGTGTGACAGCCTTCGGCTTTAAATACTTCGATCAGCTGAACGATCCGATACTTTCGTGGCTTTCGTCTGTTATCGTTATGGCGACGGTATTTATTGTGATCCAATGGAAAATCATTAGAACGGAAAATCATTCCAAATATATCAATAGATTTTTATTCAAATAAGAAATTCGAAACACCGGTGCAACGTACACAAATCTGCATGCCTGTCACACGACACTAGCGCCATAGAGCGGCTAGGACATTTTGCGAACAGCATTTATCTACCAGTGTCAGGGGGCTGGTTCGAATGAATGTGGATATTGGTAGAGACATTTAAGGGGAGGGTAGGGGTTTCAGCGTAATTTTTTTCATCTATATGGATAGAGTAAATTTATTGAAGCCTTTTGTACATTGTTAAGGGGTAAGGCCACTGTAAATTTTGCCAGACGAAAATTTGGCCATCGAAGGACAAATGTATGGTGCTGGGATTGCAGACTAACGGTAAATTTTTTTTTACCTTCTTTTTTTTATTTTTGCCAATAAAAAACTATTCGCAAAACTTTAAACGCGTTTTTCTCGAAATACGGTTTTTCAAAATGGCACGCAGCATCACACGAACAATTTTCATTTTTTTTACTTGAAATTTTGACCAGATGTGAACATTAACATTATCTTGAGAATGTCGATCGGGATTTTCAATAACTTTATTTATTGATTTTTTATTAACAAAAAACTAGCCGTTTTTTTCGTCAAAAATCAATTTTTTTTTTCAAACGCACGCCAAATCCACAAAAATTGATACTTTTTAAAATCCGATCGACATTCTCTAGCTATAACCCTCTAGATTGATGGTTTTTTTTTTGTTCTATATTCAAAAGTGCACCAGTGGTGCTGCGTGCCGCGGAGCCCTGCAAGCAAAACATGCCCCGGGAAGATAGCTGTGGAACCGCCATTTTGTTTTTTTTTTGCTGTAAAAAAATTTGATAATAAAGTTTAATGTATGCCCGATAACACCCTTAAAAGTTTTTTTTCAATTACCTTCAATTTTGGAAGCAAAAAATTCGTGAAAAAACCTTTTTTTTTGGACCGTTACAGTGGCCTTAGGCCTTAAGTGTCATTTCGAAAACATTCCGTGAAATTTGTACGCGAAAATATCCAAAAACAAGCCGGTGACAAAGCTTTTCCAAGAACGCCTTGGAAAAACAGGATTTGCAGTGTTCACTGTATTTCAGCTAGAAATTATCTGAAGTCAAGTACCATTAAAATTTAGTCAATGTATCATCAAATCCTCACGGTCTTTGATAACTATTTTTTTTTCATTTCTAAATTTTTGGTGGTCATGTAAAGTGAAAAGTTCTATTTTTCACGAAAAGTTCCGCCATTTTGGGGGTGGAAAACCCCCTCGATGTAAAAAAATCTCAAACTAACCGTTGGGGGAGGTATTTTATATGTAGAAAGTGTGTACCAAATTTCAAATAAATTGGTCATGTAGTTTTCAAATGGTAGTGAACACGGACTTTGAAAAAGTAGTTTCGAGAAAAACGCGTTTGCAGTTTTAGAAGCTAAAAAGTGATTTTTTTTCAACTTGCACTGAATCATCGATTCCAGCTCCGTAGAGTAGACTCCCTGCAGCAGCTTCGATGTCTTGAGGCTCTTTTTTTCAAGCCTTTGCCTTATCCTGGCTTCTTTGTTCTGCTTTTCAGCTTGTATCTCGGCCCTGTTGATGCGACAGTTATCCTCCAATCTTGCGTACTCGTGAGCGCTCGGCCCAACGCTGATGTTCATGTCCGAAAAAAAGGTGAGAAAAGCACCAGCACCTTCATTGAAAGTGCATGCAACCACGTAGGATGCAAATTTAACGATTTGTTTGCTGGCAGGTAATTTTTTCGGTGCAATCCTCCAAATTAGCTGGTTCAGACTTTCGTTGGCATTTTGGGTAAAACCCAAAATCCTTGCTCAGATATTCGTAAATCGGTTTGATTGCTTGTAAGACATCTTCTGGAAGTGGAGTGTAATTGTGTTTAAAATTTTCCACTCCTGTTGTGGCCAGAGCTTTTTGATAAGGACACCACGAGTCCTCGCCGCTCAGCCACTTATCGTGTTGAGGGTTATCGTCTGTCGACTGCTGGTGGTAGTACGTTGCCCAGATGGCATTTTTCATTTTCTCTACCGAATCACAATAATGTCTTATTGCTGCTCCGTAGTTATCGACTCAAATTATCGATCACGTTTTCGGTGAGTTTTCCTTTGCCACCGAGTACTTTACGTCGCCGTTTTTTACCTGAATTTTTTCCTGTTTTCACGACTTTATCTTCAACAGTATTTTTTATCAGATCACGTAGACGTTTTCCCATTCTCTTTTGCACGTGACCTACACATTCTTTTTTATTTATAGTGAAATTTTCACCGTAAGGTTTCGCTTTCACTAAATTGCCATAAGTTTTGCTATCGCCGTCTCCGACATAGTTGCTGATCTTTGCTCCATACTTTTCCTCTGAGCGGCGGAACATCTCGATTACTGCGCCTACTTCCATGTTACCTGATGGTCCGGTGTGATTGGCTTGACATTCATTATTATCAACGTGTTCTTCGTGCCACTCTTCAAATTCAGCTGTATTCAATTTTTTTCCCCACAATTTGCAAGACCGACAATACAAACTACTTACGAAAATATCAATAACTTTTCCAGTCCAAAAACCAATCAATGAAGTGACGCCAAATAAGGAGCTAAAGTCTTGCTTCTTCCACGTGCCCTCACCAGAAACAGTCAAAGTATCAGACTCCGAATTTGCCCTTGTTTTCTCTTTTTCTTCGTCTGCGGCGGAAAGGGGACATTTTTCAGCAGTCGTTTCGACGTAGGAGCAAATCGATTTACAAATATCCAAATAAGACGATGTGGCTAAAAAATTACTTGCAATGTCCAATAGACCGCAAAACTTATTGCAGCCTGCTAAATCGAAATCTAATGTACGCATTACGAAAACAAATCGAGTGTTGATTTCGTAGCGATGACCAGTTTTCTCACTCGACGGTATATAGCGGAGATCACAATTGGCACATTTTACCTGGATTTGAGAGCCAAGACCTTCTTTTTTACAACTTTTGAACGCAACTGACCCATCACACTGAGCACATTTCACCAAACTTGCAATTGTTGAGAAAACAAGCAAAAAAATCGACGATTCTATAATGATTTTCAACGTCTTCCGGCACGCTCGCACTGGTATTCAACTTTATCTTTTTCGATGATGCACTCTTCGTATTAGCTTCATCCTTATTTTTTTTTTACATGGATTAGGCCCTCTTTTCGAAACAGAATAATGGGAAGGACAATCGCCAAGTGAATAAACTGCATACCTGCTCGTCAGCTGCGCGCTGCCTTTCCGACCCCCCGCAGCTGTCGGAGCTACAGTGTTAGAGGAGCGGGACTAAATAGTCAATAACTTCGAGAGTTTTGCTCTGATTGACTTGAAATTTGGGAATTATATTCTTGAAATGTTTAACTATAAGAAAAGACAATAAAATCGATTTTTCAAAAGTGCAAACCCCTACCCTCCCCTTAAGGAAGTTCTGTAGGTACACGTATGAGCCAAAAGTTTCGGTCGAAGCGTATAGTAACATCCAATGCCTATACGTTGCTGTTGATTGTAAATTTTTGACAGAGCTTTTACCCTCTATATGTCCCACACATTCGCACCTCATGCATAGATAGGTCTCATACTCGTATAGAGAGCGGCGCTGTGATCGTGGCAACAGCGCGATTTTCCTGCAGTCATAGCGTTGTGCTTCCTACGATCCGTCTTTCGCAAAATATTTGATATAAATGAAAAAAAGGGTGAAAATGTCAACCCAAATACGATACAAAGGCAAGTTTACAAGAAAAAAGGCGCTTGCTAAAAGACTGAAAGCCGTGGCAGCCATGTGTCAAGCAATTGCGGCTAAACGCGATGAGAATAACCATAACCTCAACGATCAGCAACAAAAATTCGCTGTCGAAGGACGTCGGATCGTGGATTTACAAATCTTGCCGACGATTTAAATTGTATTCGCTGTAACAAAGACAAATACATGCATAGATTGAACAAATTAAATTTGTTTGCAGAATACATTTATTTCACATCCGTCTCGGGATTACGAGAACTCGGGAAAAAAACACGCTTCGAGTTCCCAGACCACGCGCCGATAAGCTCGCTGCAGCGTACACTGTTGCCATTCTGTTACAGATGGTCGGGCCCGAGTTCGGTGTGGAATAAAATTACCACTTTTTACAAGTCTATATTTCCGAAACTAAACGGTCAAAGTTTGTAATGTTTTTTTTTTCGAATCAATTCCACAATAGTACTGCGTACACGTGTGTTTTTATTTTGAAATCCCAATATCCGTTTAGAACCTATATCGAGAAAGGCGAGCAAACTCCTACCGGTTTACGTGTTAGGTATAGGGATCGCGTACAAAAATACCCATATTCAATTGCAATTATCTCATGAACTAAATGGTGAATCGAATTGAATTTTTGGGCATCAGTCTACGAAGGTCATATGTACACCATACTTAGATTTCAGCCAATTCCTAAGATTTTACCAAAACTGCAGAACTACCTTAACGGACTACATCTACCTAGGTGGGTCAAAAAATTGCATTTTACAAAAATATTTTTATTCGATGGTATCACCTTTCAGATATATTCCCTGAAAATTTCATTTAAATACTTCCAAAATCGAATTAGCTACAGCTTCTAACGGTCAAAGTTCAACTATTTTCAAAGTTGGTGGACATGATATTACGAGAACCACTTCATGGATTCTTTCCAAATTCACTGGAGATACGATGTACAACATTTAAAGGTCGTTGACGATTGAACTTTTTCAAACCGATCTTCACTTTTTAATAATTATGTAAAAATGACGATTTTTTTCATAGGTTTTGTATGCTCGAGTTTCGATTCGTCACCACGTTGTTAAAAGAAATGATTTAAAGAATCGACGATCGTCAACGACTCGTATTCATTGTTAACTTGAATAACTCGTCTCGTTTTTAGATTTCAGATGGACCGCTTAAGCTGGAGAGTGTCCACCGCCTGACGTCGCGAAAAATTATCAGCTTCTGTCGGCGGCCATGTTTTTGTTGTATTTTTTGGTGATTTTTTAAATAGGCTTTCAATATATGTACACTTGTGTTTAAAAAAATGCGTTGCCTTTTTACCAAGCGTTTCCCAGAAAAAATTTCGGAAAATGGCGATTTTTTTCGGGCCTCCAGATGCAGCTCCTTAAGAGGTTAGGCTATTGTGAAAATGACGAACGCTCGGTCGTCGCTTGAGGCAACGCAAATTGACAAGGAAGGTGCATATGGTATAGCCATAGAACGACTGGTAAAACTTTACGCGCTTTTTTCTCGAAACTGTGTTTTTAAAAACGGTGTACACGATTTCTCGACATTTATTCGTGGGATTGACTTGAAATTTCGTACACTTATTCAGTGTAATAGTAGTTTAGTCTTGACTGAGTTTTTTCTTCTTAGCTTTTTCTTTTCATTAGTTATTAACAAAAATGATGTCAGTTTGTCTTAAAAATCGACAAAAAATATTCCAAAGAATTCCAAAATATGAAAAAAAAATTTGATGATTGAAAGACGATAACAAAAAAAGACGCGGTCAACTCGTAACCAATATTGCTTATGTTAACAAAAGACTTCGTTATTATTTGCTTCAGATCAACTAGATGGTCCAAATCAAATACACTGTTGAGTCCCTCATCTTCAAGGGTCCTTCACCCGATTATTCATAACTTCTTAAGTGATTAATAATGTTATATGAAGTTTGGTACACAACTTTGTTAATGTACATAAAAATAAATATTCAAATGATTTTCAGTCATTTCACTTATTGCTTCAAAATTAATTTATTCAAATAACCCTGATTTTCGGGTCATCACCGTAGGCTAAGTCCTTACATTTTTACGGAAATTTACTCCGCGATGACACTTTCGGGTAAATTAAAAAGGTTTGAATAATTTTATCAGATAAAAATATCCAAGATCGATCTGATTGTTGGGCCCTGATGTTCGGTTTATGTTAATTTACTAAGAATTAACTACTAAATGTTCAGTTTCTTTGCTAAATGTTTACATAACTTACTAAATGTTACCTCTCAATGTTGATTCAATTTACTACATGTTAACTATTCAATGTTGAGTTAATTTACTAAATGTTCAGTTAACTTACTTAATATTAATTTATTAAACGTCAACTACTGGTTTTTAGTGTCAAACTCGAAAAAAGGAGACGCCGAACATTCGTCATGATTTTTCTGAAACGGTTGAAAAATGTTCACCAGCCTCCGGAAGATTGGTTCATTCCAAATTGGCACCAAAAGTGTGATTATTTTTTTGTCTGCTCCTCACATATTTCACATTATTGTTGCAATTATATCATGTTTAAATAGTGCCGCTGTATGATCTGATAGAGCGCTCCCTTCCATTGTCACCCAGCAATGACAGCACAACGAGAAACACACCAATAGTTGTCTTTCTATAATACTTGTCTTCTATAATACTTGTCTTACTATAACAATATTTATTATAGTAAAAAATAAATCGACATATTTATTATTCTATTTATGTTGCTGTTGTCGTTGCTTTCATTGTTCGGGTTATTCATTTGTTGCTCCTGCTGTCTTTGTATATTTATACGCCTCCGAAGTAACTCTAGTGGCGCAGCCCTTGCGGCGAGTTTCGGCTAAACTAAGACGAGTTTTCGTCTGCTAGTGCAGTATGCCGGTCGCCATTTAAATCAGGTGTTTGCGTGAATGACAGTACCGCGTGTGATGTTTACGTTGTAAAAACAGAGTAAACAAATATTATAAATGCAACGTCCGATAAATGATGGCTATCGTAAAGTTTTCTGCCTATATTACAACATCCTTTATATAAATTTCCGATGCAAACAATAATTTAAACAGAAATTTTGCTGTATGGCAAAAAAATAATTTGTGTGCAGCCCATGTACGCAATTTCATTAACTTTCTCTCTGTCCCATACCTTTAGATATGCTTTTAGGGCGAAAGAAAGCCATGAGGATACATTGAAAAGCGCAATTAATCGTTATTAGCCCCATTATACTATTTTATTCAATTGACAAGCTAATTTCATTCACAATGTGAGATCTCAAGCCTAGCTCTTTCGTGTTTGTGCCGGTTTGAATTAACCGCCATGCGCCAATCTTAGTTCTGCCGTCGGCAACCAGCGCTGCCACGAAAGTTACTTCGGAAGCGTATACTGATCAGTGTTGCCAGGTCAGGAGATTTCCTCCTAGATTTAGGGGTATTTTACTTGGCTTAGAAGAGAAATAAGGGGAAAAAATTTGTAGGAGATTTTTTAGGAAAATTCTGAAGCGTGAGGGTACTTTTAGGGGATTATAAATTCCCGACGTTTTTTTTTCTCAAAACAAGTCAAAAAAACAACCACAAGTGCACCATTCCGAGTGAACGCAAACAAACAAGTAAGCCCAAACATAAAAAAACAATCATTCAAACCCAACCGATACAAGCTGCGAAACAAAATGGCGCTCATAATGGTCGAGGCTATAGTGCTCGTTCGACTCACGCTCAGCGTTGATTGTTGTAACTGTAAACCGACAGCAGTTGAAGCGTTTCAGCTCTGAGAATATTTATAATAATATAAATGACAGCGATGTTGGAACCCTTGATATATTTCCTGACAATTAAGGCCGAAGTTTAGCTATTTATGCATCAGTGAATTCTTCATTGCAATTATACTGAACCGAAAATTTCATTAAATGTCGTCAACAAGTATAAGTTACACGATAGAATAGTTCAAAGTATACATTCGGCTAATAAGTAAAAAAACGCAATAATAAACAAATACATAGACAAATATGAAAGCGGGATTCTTTTAATATGCAAATTCAAAAATAAATAAATCCCCTCCAAGGCTCAAAGACAGATTACCATACCACGATAAATGGTTTTACCGACCGCACGTTCCACCTAACTACAACAATTATTTCCATAAAAAAAAGTATTCATCTTCATCTATATTCGCAAAGATCGCAGCAATCAAGTTTCAAAACAAAATACCCAATACACAAATGGGCAATGCATTTTGAATAACAGCTATTCGCTGACATTTGACCGATCGTAGAAAATTACCGGTAATTTACAGCACTGCTCAGGCCAGTGGCTCAATGGGGGATATTTAGGAGATTTTCAGGGGGAACCAGCGATGCTCTAGGGGGAAGCTACCAGAACTATCTGGCTACCATCTGATACTGAAGGGCAGGAAATTGACATCAGATGCTGCAGTACGGAATAATCGGACTCTGAATATAATGGCTCAATATCACATTTATTTTGACTAATTTATTTAGCAGATTTGCGTCAATGGTCGTATCGTGAGACGGTGCGAGATTCGTGCGCCGAGAAATTCAATTATTCAGACAGTTTGTGCCTCGCCATGCAGATAATAACTGACTCTTTTCCGTCTGCCTTCTCGCCCTTGGAAACGATTGCAATCAGGAAAGGATGATCCGCATTGAAATATGGGCGATCAGAATGCATCTCGTCGTTCGGCGGTGCGTTCGCGGGACAAGGAGGGCCTGCAAATAATAACAGAATGAAGAAACATTTGGACAAATGTCAAATTTACTAAATAGGAGCTGCTAATTTCCTCGCGGTTGATGAGGTTAAATTGCTTCGGAGTAATCGAAATGTAATCGGTAGCGAAGATAGGACGAAATGAGGGGAAAAAGGTAGTGAGATGTTGTGGTGTGTTGTAAAAAGAGGCATGAGCGTAGCCACGGTGGGGGAGGATGGACCAGTTGCCCCATTCCCCCCCCGGATCATGTAGTCGAGGGAAAAATATACGAAAATAAAATTACATAATTCCAATATTGACATTTTAAACTTAGTACGAAATCAATATAGAATAATATTGAAACTACGAGTAGGTCATTTTACTTTCAAACGTTTCACATAAAACCATTTTGAACCGGCTACAAAGTATTCGTCGGCCATGCATTTTGATTGTTTTTTTATAAGTATGTAGATCGATTACGCCGTGATGGCTATGCCGATTTAAATGGTTGTTTCTTTGAATGGTATTCTAAAAATTCGAGAAAAACTCATTAACCTCGCATGTTTCTCAATATGTTTTAAGTGACAAACAAGTTAATAGAGTATGTTAATTTCATAGGCCAGCTTAGTTTAGTTAAATAGTTAGCTTAGTTTAGTTAAATAGTTTGGTAAATTGACTGTTGAGGTTTTATTAGGATAACGACAGTGCTTGCTGAGCAGTTTAATACATGGCGTTAGTCGTACCTATGTATCTGAGTAAATTGATCTTGTAAAAATAATCAAATGAGTGCAAAAAATTATACAAAACATTACAACCAAATCGTGTATTCGGTAAAACTTTAACCCGAATGTTCACATTTCACTGAGTGTCCCAAAATATTTTTTATTTTATTCTGTGGATTGCCAAAGTGTAAATTTTGATGGCCAACGAATTGTGCTCAGAGCTACTATGCGAGGATACCGAAAGGTTGCAAACGAGTTTTCAACCTTACAGTTTCCACATTACAGTTTTTAGAAAAATTGTTTAATAAGTACTTCATTTCTAGCGCCCTCGCCCGCTGGCAAGTCTTGGTTACGCCTCTGAAAAAGGTCTCATTTTTGTGAAGAGGCAACATTTTGCACAATCGTGACGAGGGTGGGTGATAGAAAAAATCGGCACTAACTCACCATCGTTGTTAAAGGCTAAGATGTCAACAACATTTATGACACGGTTGACTATCTCGGGATCGGGCATGGCCATGCTTGACAAATTACCCTCGTCGAATACGTTCCACATGTATAGCTGCGAAGATCATAGAATAGAAATTCAGGCACGCCTCAAACACAAAATCACAACGAAGAGCGAAGATTCTTTATTAATCTTCGGCTACAAGAATCGTTGAATACAGATTCCTAACCGCATACAGATTGTCCTGCGAATTTGTGATTGTATATTTTTGATAGCTATGAAAATACCGGTAAGATTTAAAACGAAAAACGTGGGGCGCATGTAATAGATAATTGATGCATGAATAGTTCACCTAAGTCACTAACAATTTTATTACACTGCACAATCATATGAACTGTTGTGTGAGTTTTCTCAACGACAGCTGCTCCCTACACTCCTTACTATCACCTATGCATGCGCCCCACGTTTTTTGTTTTAACGGGGTCCTCTAGTATCTCGGGTCGAAAAAATTGATTTTTTTTTTTTCATAAATCACATCTACATCATGTGTAGAAAATGTGTGCCAAAGGATTTTTCGATATTCGAAGTGGTTCACAAGTATAAATCACATGCGCGAACTTTCAAACGCGTTTTTCTCGAAACACCATTTTTCGAAACGGTGACTACGATATTTGAGAAACTACTGCACCGATCTTGTTCAAATTTATATAGCATCTTTAATATGTTATAAGCCAGCGATTGAACTAGAATTATCATGATTGCTTCGATAGGTTTGTTTGTACGAGCGAAAAACTTAAGAAAAAATGAGTAAAAAATAGAATGTAATTTTCAAAAGTGTATAAAAAAGTCATTTTTTGTAATTTAGAATTCACTCTAGTTCAATCGCTAGTCTTAAATATGAAGATTAAAATGCCGTTTGGTTTTTTTATTTCAGATAAGCAGAACAGCCGCAATCTTGGTCACCGTCAAGCACCTCTTTTACTTTATGTCTTCCTGTCGGCCACTATAACGTTTATTCTATTATATATTTTGACTTCAAAAAATTTGTAAAGCTCATTTAAATGTTAATAAAGATTATGAAAAAACAATGAGATTGATTATTTCGATGCTTTGCCCGTAAAAAATTATGGAAAAAGCCGTAAAAAACAGCCGAGAAACTAGAGGACCCCGTTAAATCTTACAAGTGTTTTCATAGCTATTGAAAATTCACAATCACACATTTTCAGGACAATCTGTATGCGGTTAGGAATCTGTATTGGGTTATAAATCTGTATGGGGCTAGGAGAAATTATTTTTTTTTTCGTTCGTAACTTTTTAGTTCGTTTTAAAAACGTGGTTAAATTTTTTTCATTTAAATAATGATATTTCCTGCTTCATAGTCTTTTGTGTGTGTGAAATTTTGCTTCTCCTTCTCTAGGTGTCGCTTGCTTTAGGAGGTTGTCCCATTGACCATCGTGGAAATCGTCACTAATGTACTATTCACTATTAATATTATTCTTATTTTTGTTATTTTGACTATTTTTGTTCTCTTTTTCTCTCTGTGACAGACTTGTCTGTCTGTTCATTTGCCTGTCATCCAGGTTTGAGTAATGTTCAAAGTTTCAAGTCTCTCGCACATCCGGAAGTTGGTTTAAAATCGATTGCAAAATTTGTACCGAACAAATAAACAGATTAACATACAGACAAGAAAGAGAGTTTATATTGCATTGTCATCCAGTTCTGAGCTATGTTTTAAGTTTTAAGTCTCTAGCTCGTCCAGAAGTTAGTTTGAAATCGATTGCAAAATTTGTACCAAATAGACAAACATACAACAAGCAAAGCGAGTTAGGGAGGGATATACATTTGGACAGGAAAAAAATAAGCAATATTGAGGGATTTTTTAAACTAAGAAATAATTATTTTACAATTATCAAACTGTGGGTATACTTTAGTAGTATATCTAAGTACAAAAAACAATAAAAAAATTAATACATCTTCAAAATGGCGGAGCTATGGCAGAGTGTTACAGCAAGGTCGCCGCGGGAGTTGCGAATCGGCGTGTAGTCTAGCTTCCCGTAGACTTTGATTTGCAAAAAAGTTCAAACATTTTTTCAGTTAGAAAATGCAAATTTAAGAAAATGGCACGCATTTCCAAAAAAAATCAACATTTCACGCAACATTTCTGTAAAAGGTGGATTAAAAAAGTCGTTTTTTTCCAATTTTTGCAAAAGAATTCTCGTCAAATAGAAGGTACCAATATTATCAATTTTTCCACCAAGTTTCAATTCAATCGGATTAATAGTTTTTGAGTAATTCTGCACGCCAATTTCGATAATGCAGCTTTGAGAAAAACGCGTTTGAAGTTCACGCCCGCTCCGAATCCGAGCGGAGAAGCACAGCGTTGAGGGGCTGTAACGTTTGAAGGTTTTCGAATTTCGCCTTGAAGCTTTGGGCAAATATTCTACAAATATAGTTCTATCGTTTAAAGAAGAAAAAAAAGAAATCGTTTTTTTGATCGTTGTAAATGTATATCCCCCCTATGGTAACGTGGTAAAAGAAGAGTTTCGAAGCAGTGCTCAAAGCGCTCGATTGCTCTTTTGATGTTCGACTCACACTGCCGATAATGGCAAGAAAAAACGATATCCAACCCGTAAAATATCCGGAATTCATGGGTCCGAACGACCAACGGTCAGCTTTTTCGTGGGTATTTCAAGGATCGGAGAAAGATGTTTGGCATAGCAAAGAAAAAGAGTTTCAAAACAGTGCTCATAGCGTTCGATTGCTCTTTTGAAATTCAACTCACTTTGTCGGCAAGGATCGACTGGAGGTGAAGTTTGCTGCTCAGGCGGATTTCCGGTACGCTCACATGTACCTCGCGTTCCTTTCCTTCGGAAATCATTTTTTCTATGGTGTCGTGCGTAATTCCATACTCCAACTTGGAAAGGCCGTCTTTTGCGTCCGGAAGTATCAGGTACAAAATAACGTCTCCGGGAGTTGGCTGGCGACAGACGGAACCAGATTGAAACACAAAATTCAATCGGCGGACTCATCACTGTACGCGAATGTCTCGCTTTGATATTTGCTGGGGAAACTTACGCTCCAGGGTATTGCGATGTATGATGCACTTAGGTCCGGAAGTTCACCGTAACTGAAATTGCCGAGCATGTGCGTATACGCGACATCGGATTTCGATGTTTGGGCGCCCGAAGTATAAATGGATTTATAGACGCATCTATCATCCTGTTGCCACTGGTGCAACAAGTAGCCACCGCCAAAGAGAATGATATTTTCGGCTCCTGTAAATTCGTCTGCGCCTACAAATGTCGTCATTTAAAAACTAAATTTATACCGTCATATGTATCATAAGAAAGTGTTCGCAAAAATTAGAAAGAAAAGCGAAAAAAGATCTTGAAATGTGCTTGCCTAGGTCAAAGTCAGGTGCAAGTAAGTGGCTGTAGTACCAATTATGGAAGGTCTCCAAGAAGTCATCTATATCTACAAAGCTTATACTTGATCGAAAGCTTCGGAAAACGTCGTGTATGGTCGCCTCGTAATCGGGCTTCAGTGTGTATGTGGACCGATAAGCCATTACATTGTCGAAATTCATTTTCAAGCTCTTCTCGTCCTGCAATCCATTGATCATTGAAAAAATGACGGAAAACCAGAACCCTTTACAACGACGGGAGACGTATGTCATTTGTACAAATTGATGAGGAGACCTTGCTCGGCGTTTTCAATTCACAATCGATTCTTTTAAATGTTCAACGTCGGTTCTCAATGAGTCAAATGAGTTCGGGTGGGCTCTCAAGTGACTTGTATGTCGATGCGAAGTTATCTGACAGCTATGCGTATCGAATAGGGCCAATGATTCATTAGGTTATTTTGATGACAGCAAAGTGAAAGTTTCGAAAAAATGAAGTTTAGGTATGCTATGATCGAATATGAGCTCTTCTTCACACACTAATGCTGTCTTACTTGGAGGTTGTCCATCATTAACGCGTATTCGTCGCTGCTGCTGAGATATCCGTCTGCTGTGTTGTAAATTCCAAGAGTATATTCCAAGTTACTTTTACTCGGCTTTTCGGATCCGAAATACAGCCTTAGCAGACCTAAGAAAACATCCGTGGTCGATACAGCAAAGTTGTCGTCGCTGAGGTGAGCAATGGCCTGTGTAGACGACAAACGAGGATCGTACGATGTTGTTCAGATATGAATATGTCTGCAGAAGCTTGAAATGCCGAAAAAGCGGTTTTGTTGTTGCATAGTTTTATAGCGTGTAGTCTGAACAATTTGCAACACAGATTATATAAGAATTCCATAAACTGACCAAGTTATGACGACTTTTGTGAAGGGTTAGATCATCCCACCAGCTGCGATTTATCCTTTTTTCTTTTGCATTTTGCTCGGAAGTATGTTTTATGAAACGGTGTAAGTCATATCTGAAAACCGACTCCCTCCATTCTCTTGAAATTCGGACAGAGCATAGTATATAACAGTTTCAATCGTATTACTGAATATTTTTTTTTCATATATTTATCCATTTCTTAATAAAAAATAATTGAAGTTGTTTTTTTGGTTGATAATCGTACTTTTTTTTAACTACAGCTAGCCATTCTCGTGTTTGTCTAAATTTAAGTATCTGGTCATTCGAAAGTTTTATTATTAAACTGAAAGTACATTTTGATATTTATCATGTCATATCCGGCAACCCTAGTTGCCAGAACCATCTACACCGTTTGGCCGTGTAGAAACGGCGGCACTTTGTTTAAATAATAATAACTTAATTATTTATTAATATTTTTTAATTAAAAAATTGTACTTCGCAAGATTATGGATGAATTGTGTGCAAAATCCTGACCTCCCATTCCAATTCTCTTACTAGAAAAAAATATTTAAAATCGACGGTTTTTTTTCGATTTTCAGCTTTTGCAGACCCGTTAAACTGTCGAAGTAGAAACGTTTCTCAAACGGATTTGCAAATATGTACAATTTTTCTCTCCTGTGTTTTCTCTGCTTCGTCCTGCAGTATTTTTCGTGCATTTCTTTATAAGATCATTTTATTTCGCTCACTCCTTCGGTAGTTTTAAGGGATTTTTATGAGAACCGTTTCTGTTTGTGACGAAAGTAGTCAAAGGCAACGTATTCGAAGGTTCAGATAAATCCAATGAATATAACATTGTTAGACCATTTTTTTTTTCATACAAATTTAGACAGATAGTCAACTCTACCTTGAACAATTCAACAGCGAAACTTCGTTCACCTAGGGTTGAATAATAGAGGTTGACATCCGGATCAGCTAACACGTTGAACCCAAGGCTCGTCAAGAGCAACGTGGCGGCCACGGTGAAAAAATCTGACAAATAAATTGAAGAGGGATACGTACACACAATGCAATTTACACAAATGTATATATATTCGTTCAAATTTGATTATATTAATGATAGCGGCGCACCTCCATCGAATCTTGCACACACGGAAAAAATCACCTCGCTTAACGAAATTATTTATTTGCAGGTGGCCAACAAAAAATGAGATAAAATACTAAATATTCGATTATCTTGAGTATTCGACGAATTGACAGAATAAATTATTATTAATATAATCTAATACTCCATTTTGTCAATAAATCATTCATTGGCATCTCCCAATGCCGGATTGCCTAGTTGACATCTTGGAACACATAGATTTTTGGTTTTGAACGGATTCTCAAAACATAACTTTACAAAAACATTCTCTTAAAATGTTGAGTCGATCCGTTCAAAATTGAGGGGGTTATGGGCGTTTATAGGTAGGTTCCGCGAATCGGCCAACTTTAAGGTTATTATGAGGTTGTTTTTCTGGACTTTCATAACCTATTTGATGATCATTCCGTGCAGTTTGAATACGACCCACAGTACCGTTTTTTAGAAAAAAAAACGGCTACTCGACGTATTACGTGAGCTAGTTACATTACGCTTATGAAAAACTCCCGATTATTTTGTAGTACATTATTAATTTCTGCTAAGTGAGTGTTACCACGGAGCTGAAAAAAATAGATATGGTTCGACTAATTATCGTACTAACCCTTGGTACCGTGAAAATGAGGATTCACAGTACCGTTATAATATTATTAATGTTTTTGATAGGAAATTTCTGCGAAAATCAAGCACACAATATATTAGACTGTGCAATCATGGCAACGTCGTAGACGGCACAAATGCTACCTATCTTGTCGGTAATTATGCCTGAGAACCCCAATCTACTCGGTTAGGTTAATTAACAACGAATATTATTGGCACTTATTCTCTTAATGAGTAATAATTTCTTTATATTAATTTTATAACTATGTTCATAAATTATACATATCTAGACATTCATAGGCAAAGACAAAATAACGCTGATTTTTTTTCACACATAAATTGTTTTTTCAGTATATGGGAAAATTATGAAATTTTTTTATTTCTTCGAGATTATAGACAGCTTCAGTACACACTTTTTCTTTCCAGCGGATTTTTTACTCGGACCGGTATTCATTTTTGACGGCTTCTTGGGCCGATATTGAGGTTACGAACGGGGCGCATATGTATCTAACTTCGCCACACTTCTGCCAACCTGGGCATTATGAAATACCACGATTTACGACGTTGCCAATTCGTTTCGCGTTAATTGATCGAGAAAAAGTTATATTAAATAATTATACACAGTAATGAGAACACAATGTAATCACCGAATGTTCAAAAAGGCATATTTTTACACATAGGTGTAGAAAAATAGTTCAACGCACGTTTAATATGACGATTATTTGAAAGCTAAAAGTTGGCAAAAGTCAATCGCCTCTGTGCATAAGCATAGGGTGCTCCCCTCGTACTTCACCTCAACGGCTGAACCCCATAACAACCTTAAACGCGTTTTTCTCAAATTGACTTTTTCAAAATCGGTGACCACCATATCTTTAAAATCCTTCTTCTAAGCACTTGATAATTCCACGAAAAACTAAATGCGTTTGATTTTTCTATTTCTCATGACTTTCTTCGAGCAGTGGTCACCGCGAAGGACGTTTTTCAAACAGCGGTCTGCACAAACCATTGTATTACCACGTTTGTGAATATTTTTCAATGGAAAACATCCGAAACGTCCGTGAAACCATACTCTTCGAAGTAAGTTTGAAAAAAATTGAAAACCCGCACACGTTTTCCCAGAAAAAAATTGCGAAAATTATTTTTTCCGGCAACGAGGTAGGTGCAGTAACTCGTTAATTGAGCCCAAGTCGTTTTTTCCCCCCAGTGTATTGCTCATATTCTGTGGGTTACTTACAGGACTGCATGGTGAAAGCGTACTCACGTAGCTTATAGAGGCTTCAAAAATCCAGGGGCTCTGCAGTATCTATTTGAATTATTATTGTATCAGTTTTATATAAGTAACTGTGAAAATTGCTTCACTTGATAATTTTATCTTCTGTCTTTAAGCCTCCCATCAAGCTTTTTTCGAGTCGAGCAGAACGCAACAATTGCTAAGCACCTTCTTCTTTGATGCAGTTTTATGCAGAGCGGCGACATGAGTCGCCTACGCTTCGATAGGCGTGAGAGTAGAGGGGTTATCCGTGTGTTAAAAATATTTTCTCATTTTCATAAATCAAACAACACAGACAAAAAAGCGAGAAAAAGTATAGAGGAAAAAAAACGAGTTTGCTATTGTACAAACGTTTTATTTTATCGTGAGTTACGTTCTTTGCACTGTTTTTAACACAAACTGTTTTTCTCACAATTATGCAAATCTTTATGCATACATGAAATATTAAATTTAGCACTCCATGATGCGTTGTGACGTCAAGTAATTGTCAATAATATCTCTATGTGCCATATTCGAATTTAGACTTGACGTAATACAAAATCGCGTCGATTATTTTTTAAAAAATATGAGACTTTACTCACGTAATTTTTTTGTTTCATCTCCGATTAGTTATCGTTTTATTTCGTGAATTGGAGCGATTTTTTGGAGTTGAGTTCTCGCTTTTCTAGTTGTATGGCATAGGTTTTTGGATTTAATTTGCAACAAAGATTCAGTCAAAACTAACCTATTAATGACGATTTGTGTGAAAGCTCAGAGCGCCTATAAAACGGTGTAAGTACGTCTTATCTCAAAATCTATTCGTCCGATTAACTCCCAATTCGGACTGAGCATAGCTTATAACATTTTTTATCGTATGACTGGATGATTTTTTAAATATATAGGACCCATTTAGTTATAACAAATCATTAAAGTTGTCTTTGTTTCTCGAAAATTCAATTTTTTCCCTTACGGTTTGCCCTTTTGGTGATATTCAAACTTGAAAAAAAAAAACTGGTCATATGAAAGTTTGGTTTGATTATAGCAAAAGTACATTTCTTCAGTATCCATTTTAGATTACTTTACTTGCAACAACCACCTACACTGATTGGCCATGAAGTAGCAGCGGTACCTTGTTGAAATAACATTAAATCCATTGTTTATTGATATTTTTTTAAATAAAAAATACTGAAACTTAGCAAGACTGTGCATTAATTGTATGTAAAATCTTGACCTCGTTATCGCGTTACTCACATCAGAAAAAAATATGGAAAATCGACCTGTTGTTTGGACCTCAAGCTTAGGCAGACCCGCTAAACGTACCGGCACCCGAGACTGTGCATTAATTGTATGTAAAATCTTGACCTCATCATCGCGTTACTCAGATCAGAAAAAAATATGCAAAATCTACCTGTTGTTTAGACCTCGAGCTTAGGCAGACCCGCTAAACGTACCGGCGCCCTCGCGGTCCCATTTACCCTCGTAATTCTGGCTCTAACCGCGATTTCGCAATTATTATTTTTAGTGTTTAATTAAAATTGTAAGGTCGGCCTGCTGGACATTGTGACTGCTGGAATATGACGGTTCATTTGCCGGAGCCCCGCAATGCCTATTTGAATGCTTGTTGCATCAGTTTTATACCATATGGTATAGTTTTATACCATATAATATTTTTTTGCGCATGACATTGTTGTGATTATCTCTCGCATGGTATTTTTTTTCACTTCGGACTTTTATCTCCCTGTTAAATGCTTCGTGAGGCGAACAATAGACGGCCAGCTACTTCTTTACTGAAAGTGCCGTTTTACGCGAGCGGAGCAAAAAGTTTTTCTCACTAATGAGAATATTGAAAGACAAAAGCATTCCTACAATATCGGAGAATATGAGAATACGACAACAATGATGGCAATTAAGAAGCGACGAGGATACGATCGTTCGAAAATGTTCCGTCATGACTATTTTGTCTGCAACACACACGCTGCATATTTACGCGTCTATGTTTATGACGACGGTAGTACATAGCAGTGCTATTATTTCGCGGTGCTGATAATTTTAAATCGAATATTGTTTTTATAATTTCTCTCTTGATTTTGATTGTCTGCTTTTGTTGCGTTCAACAATGTACGTACAAAAGAATATTAGACCGTTATTATTGTCGGCGAGTGTGGCACGTTGGCAGTGCACGATTGCGTAGGTTCCGCATGTGATTATACAGTAGAACCTCGATTATCCAAACCTCGATCATCCGAACCCTCAATTATCCGAACGATGACTTACAAGGAACATGCCTCAGGTGACACCCTTCGATTTTGTTGAAATTTGGATATGTTATAAAGCACCGAAAAGTAAGCGATATGAATTTCTTTTTATAGGCGGAGAAACGGTTTCAAGGGGTGAAACCACTCCTCGAAAAAAGGCATCCCTAGGGGTAATATAGCCGTTTCACACAGAATGAGTCCACCGATTTTAATGCAATAAAAACTCAAATTCTCCTAATCTGCAGCAACGAAACATCCACTATAGTGACATTGCAAAAAAATTAAGGGGTGAACCACTCCTATATTGAGGGGTAGTTTCACCCCTTAAAACCATTTTTCCGACGATAAAAAAATACGTATCGCTTACTTTTCGGTGCTTTATAACATATCCAAATTTCAACAAAATCGAAGGGTGTCATCTGAGTGATGTTCCTTGTTAGTTTGTTCGAACGCTCAATTATCCGAACGTTTGCCCGAAAGATACATTGTTGCTCGCTGCCACCGCCGTGAGCAACATTGTATCTTTGCGAGAATCGCGGGCATGCAACGGCGCATATCGAGCGTGTTGAAACGCGCTTTGTTTCATCGCGCATTGTTAGTCCGCTTACGGAGATTCCTCGTGCAGTTGTAATATATTTCTCACAGCGCGCAGATAGAAATGTGAATGCCGAATTGTTCCTTTTTCATTATAATTTCATTTGTTACTTAATTTGTGCCATGGCTTCAACGTCAAGTCCTACATCTTCCAAGCGGAAACTCGATGTTCTTATGGTGGAAAAAAATTGGAAATCCTGTCGAAGTTAGATAAGGGCGAAACTAACGCATCTCTAGCACTTCTTTATGGTGTCGGAAAAGCAACAATCACCGATATAAAAAAAATCGAGAGGCTCTCACAACATTTGCGTCTACGATGGATAGTGGTGGTGGAGTGAAGAAAATAAAAGTGATGAAAAGTGCGAAAGATCAAGAACTGGGTGATGCTGTTTCAACGTGGTTCATGCAAAGGCGTAACTTGGGAGAACCGATTTCTGGCTCACTCTTGTGCGAGAAATCTCTCGAGTTGAATAAAAAAACTTGGTGGATCAGAAGATTTCAAGGCCAGCGCTGGTTGGCTTGACAATTTCAAGTCGCGGCATGGAATACGTGAACTACATATTCAAGGCGAAACGTTATCGGCGAATTCAAGTGCGGCTGAATAATTCAAGAAGACATCCCGAGTCGAATTTTTCAGCCTATTTTGCCCCTCCAGATCCTCACAGTGGTAAGAGATAAAGGCAGCAAAGTAGCTTCCCGAGTCGAAATTTTCAGCCTATTTCAAAGGCCTTTGATCCTATGTCAGCCTCACTTGAGTCTGTTTACTGCTAAAAGTCCTACTATGGGCTCCTAACATGCTCTTTCTTTGCTGCTCACCTCCTGCATAGGCCCTTATACTCCTACCTAACCTAGCTGAAGTCGTTGCCCGAGTCGAAATTTTCAGCCTACTTTAAAGGCCTTTGATCCTATGTCAGCCTCACTTGAGTCTGTTTACTGCTAGAAGTCCTACTATGGGCCGCCACATGCTCGTTCTTTGCTGCTTACCTCCTGCATAGGCTCTTATACTCCTACCTAACCTAGCTGAAGTCGTTGCAGCTCCTCTTTTGATTGCGTTTGGACCTATCGCGTATTTGGCTGTTTCGACGAAACGAGGGTGGGGATGGTCGCATTCGAAACAGCGGGTCTGATAGTTTTCAGTAACCGTCATGCGTTGGACTAGGAAGGACCGCGCGTTCGCCGTAGAGGGCTACTTTTCCAATGGCCTTTCCATTATCTCCACCCAGCGAACCTTTCGCATTCGCTTCAAACTTGCCCCTGCAGCTCCAGCAACTCTCCAAAGTGGAAGAAATGGATCTTGGGCAAATAGTTACAATATTTTTGATAGGAATTGCCCTCACGTATGCATGTATACGCGGATCCCTATAGCAGACACGCATGCATACGTATAGGTACTAGTATACGTGTGTTGGTGTATGCTTAGGCATGTATGTGTGCGGGTATATACGTGTGTCTGCGCATGCGCGTATTCAGGCATATGTATCTCTATATGCATAATAGAGTGTATGCGTGTGCGTGTATACGTGTGCCAATCGACGTCCTCCTTAGCGCCTGCAAGTGGAGAAAAGGGAAATTTGTTCCCGTTCTAGGCGTTAAGTAGGAGCTCATTTTATATTGAATACGAAGCTATTTTACTGCCTTTATCTCCTACCACTGTGAGGATCTGGAGGGTCAAAATAGGCTGAAAATTTCGACTCGGGTTCGTATTCAATATAAAATGAGCTCCTACTTAGGGCCTAAAACGCGAACAAATTTCCCTTATCTCCACTTGCAGGCGCTAAGGAGGACGTCGATTGGCACACGTATACCCGCACACGCATACACTCTATTACGCATATAGAGATACATATGCCTGAACACGCGCATGCGTAGACACACATATATACCCACACACATACACGCCTAAGCATACACCAACACACGTATACTAGTACCTATACGTATGCATGCGTGCCTGCTGTAGGGATCCGCGTATACATGCATACGTGAGGGAAATTCCTATAAAAAATTTTGTCACTGTTTGCCCAAGATCCATTTCTTCCACTTTGGAGAGTTGCTGGAGCTGCAGGGGCAACTTTGAAGCGAATGCGAAAGGTTCGCTGGGTGGAGATAATGGAAATGCCATTGGAAAAGTACGCCTCTACGTCGAACGCGCGGTTATACCTAGGCCAACGCATGATGGTTACTGAAAACTATCAGACCCTTCTTTCGAATGCGACCATCCCCACCCTCGTTTCGTCGAAACAGCCAAATGCGTGATAGGTCCAAACGCAATCAAAAGAGGAGCTGCAACGACTTCAGCTAGGTTAGGTAGGAGTATAAGGGCCTATGCAGAAGGTAAGCAGCAAAGGAAGAGCATGTTAGGACCCATAGTAGGACTTCTAGCAGCGAAAGAGGTACTGCAACGACTTCAGCTAGGCTAGGTAGGAATAAAAGGGCCTATGCAGGAGGTAAGCAGCAAAGAAAGAGCATGTTAGGAGCCCACAGCAGGACTTCTAGCAGTAAACAGACTTAAGTGAGGCTGACATAGGATCAAAGGCCTTTAAAATAGGCTAAAAATTTCGTCTCGGGATTTCAGTCGTTTTTGGAAGAAGAAGGGCTTTCTCGCGACGATTTCTACAATGCAGACGAGACCGGTCTTAACTGGAAATCGTTGCCACAGAAGTCGCTTGTATCTCGCCAAGAATCTGACGCACGGGGTTTCAAGGTGTCCAAAGAAAGGGTGACAGCTATGACGTGCGCTAACGCCGCTGGGACTCATAGATTGCCATTGCTGCTAATTGTGAAATCCAAGAAACCGTTCTGTTTCAAGAACGTCACAAACTTACCTGTGACCTATAAAGCGCAAAAGAGCGCCTGGATGGACGCGAAGTTATTCGTTGAATGGTACACAAGCGATTTTATAAAAACCGTAAAGAAGTGGCGACAGGCTCATAAAAAAACTGGTAAAGTGCTGCTTCTCTTAGATAATGCCCCGTCACACCCATCCGCCGAACTCTAAATTCGTTCGACTCCAACTTCAATTGTTCAATATTGCATTTATGTTTACTACTTTATATAGCAGATCTGCGGCAATGGTCGTATCGTGAAACGATGCTTGATTTGTGCGCCGAGAAATTCAATTATGCGACCGTGGCTTTTGGAGTGTTTGTGGGCAGTTTGTGTCACGCCATGCCGAGATCAAACGCGAGTGTGCCGAGAGTGATATCACTCTCGGCACACTCGCGTTTGATCTCGGCATGGCGTTGCTCGGCATGGCAAATTTTCAGCCTATTTTGACCCTCCAGATCCTCACAGTGGTAGGAGATAAAGGCAGTAAAATAGCTTCGTATTCAATATAAAATGAGCTCCTACTTAACGCCTAGAACGGGAACAAATTTCCCTTTTCTCCACTTGCAGGCGCTAAGGAGGACGTCGATTGGCACACGTATACACGCACACGCATACACTCTATTATGCATATAGAGATACATATGCCTGAATACGCGCATGCGCAGACACACGTATATACCCGCACACATACATGCCTAAGCATACACCAACACACGTATACTAGTACCTATACGTATGCATGCGTGTCTGCTATAGGGATCCGCGTATACATGCATACGTGAGGGCAATTCCTATCAAAAATATTGTAACTATTTGCCCAAGATCCATTTCTTCCACTTTGGAGAGTTGCTGGAGCTGCAGGGGCAAGTTTGAAGCGAATGCGAAAGGTTCGCTGGGTGGAGATAATGGAAAGGCCATTGGAAAAGTAGCCCTCTACGGCGAACGCGCGGTCCTTCCTAGTCCAACGCATGACGGTTACTGAAAACTATCAGACCCGCTGTTTCGAATGCGACCATCCCCACCCTCGTTTCGTCGAAACAGCCAAATACGCGATAGGTCCAAACGCAATCAAAAGAGGAGCTGCAACGACTTCAGCTAGGTTAGGTAGGAGTATAAGAGCCTATGCAGGAGGTAAGCAGCAAAGAACGAGCATGTGGCGGCCCATAGTAGGACTTCTAGCAGTAAACAGACTCAAGTGAGGCTGACATAGGATCAAAGGCCTTTAAAATAGGCTGAAAATTTCGACTCGGGATTCCTTTCCATGTTCTTCCTTGCCCGTAGAAACGATTGCAATCAGGAAAGGATGATCCGCATTGAAATATGGGCGATCGAAATGCATCTCGTCGTTCTGCGGTGCGTTCGCTGGACAATTAGGGCCTGTCAATAATAAAAGAATGCAGAAACATTTGGACGAATGTCCAATATTTTAAAAAGGAGCTGATGATTCCCTCACGGTTGATGGAATTAAATTGCTTCGGAGTAATCTAAACGTCATCGGTAGCGAAGATTGGACGAAATGAGGGGAAATAGGTAGTGAGATGTGGCCTGTTGCACAAAAAAGGCATGGGCGTAGGCACGGTGGGGCAGGATGGTGCACTTGCCTCATAAAACCCATAAACCTAGCATGTTTCTTAACATCTGGCCCTTAATTTACAATGAGAACCAAGCGAATCCTACCTTTGAAGCCGCGCCGATTTGCATGTAGATAGATCAATGTGATATGCACGTGGCGCGATCGGTCTGTCATACAGAATTCAGGCCCAGTTTCAAGTCAATGGAAATGTCATAAATGTTTAGCGTGACAAACAAGTCAATCAATAGAGTATGCTAATTTCATAGGCCAGATTTGGATAAGTAAAGTGTAGTGAAGTAGTTTGGTAATTTGACTGTGGAGGTTTTATTAGCAACACGACAGTACTTGCTGAGCAATTTAACAGATGGTGTTAGTCGTACCTATGTACCTGACGAGGAAATCGTTTCCGGCGTCCTCCTCCGATTTTGTTCGATTTTTTATGTTGTTTTTCATCGAAATCTAAGAGGCACTTATTTTATTTTATCGCCGGAAAAACGTTTTTAAGGGCCGAAAATTACCCTTGAAGTTCGACACCCTCAGAGTGACTTTCGCGGTTTCGCATATTTCCAGTTAAAATATTAGATTAAAGCCAATTGGAGGATAATGCTTATGGCGAATAATGGAAAATGCACTTTTTTCAATTCGGGGGGGGGTTGAAATATATAGGGGTTGAGAGTCGAAAAATATGTATAACTTAAAAACTTTTTTAAATATTTTAACGACACTAACTGCATTTGAGAGAACTAAAAATAGTAGAAGGGTAGACACCTACTCTTATGTTTAATTGTGTCTACCCTAATGTAAAATTATATGCTACTATTTTCGATGTCCCTCTCTGATTTCGTTCAATTTTTGATGTTATTCTTCATCGAAATCTAAGAGACCCGTTTTTTTAATTGGCGGAAAGACGTTTTTAGGGGTGAATACTAGCCTTCAAGTTGAACACCCTCAGAGCGACTTTTGCAGCTTCGCATATTTCCAGTCGACATATTTGATTAAAACCACTTGGAGGATAATGCTTATAGCCAATAGGTAACAGTGCACTTTTTTTTCAATTCCGAGGGGTATAAAATTCCGAATTGGTAAAAATATATCGGGGTTGAAAGTCTAAAAATTTTTATAACTTTGTAACTTTTGGTTGTATTTCAACGAAACTGATTGCATTTGAGAGAGCTAAAAAAATGTAGAAAACCCGTGTTTTTGCGTTTCACGAAAAACTTCGTTTCAGGGGTATAATACCCCTGTATAATACCATTTCCGGTGCCCTAGTCCAATTTCTTTCAATTGTTGATATGTTATTTTCCATCGAAATCTAGAAGACACGTAATTTTTTTAACGGCGAAAAAACGTTTTTGAGGGCTGAAAATTACCCTTGAAATTGGACACCCTCAGAGTGACTTTCGCAGTTTCCCATTTTCCCAGCCAACATATTAGCTTGAAAACAATTGGAGGATAATGCTTATGGCGAAAATTGAAAAATGCACTTGTTCCAATTCCGAGAGGATGAATTGATAGAAATATATACGGGTTGAAAGTCGAAAAATGTGGATAACATTGACACTTTCGTCATATTTTAACGAAACCAAGTGCATTTGAGAGAGCTAAAAAAAAGTAGAAAGTACGGGTTTTTGCGTTTCCTGGAGCACCCCGTTTAGGAGTGGACTACCCCTGTTTAATACCATTTCCAGCCTCCCCCTCCGATTTCGTTCAACTTTTACTATGTTATCCTTCATAAGAATCTAGAAGACACGTAATTTTTTGAACGGTAGAAAAACGGTATTAAGCGGTGAACTGCACCCTTAAAGTCGCACACCTCCAGTATGATTTTTGCAGTTTCGCATATTTCTAATCGAGATATTTAATTGCAGCCAAGTGGAAAATAATGCATTTGGCGAATAATGAAGAATGGATTTTTAAAAATTTCAACGGGATGAACTGTTAGAAATGTATAGGGGTTGAAAGCTGAAACACTTTTATAACATAAACGTATTCTTTGCATTTCAACAAAACTATTTGTATTTGGCAGAGCTAAAAAATCAAGAGATACCTGTTTTTTTTCATAAAATCATCATTTGAGGGGCGAACTACCCCTAAATGTTACTATTTCAAGTGTCCGTATTCGATTTTGTTCCGTTTGAAAGATGTTCTTCATCGGAATTTAAATCACGCCAATTTTTTTATCTTATGGAGAATAATGTATAGGCCTGCTGGGTAACTGGCCATCTCACCTCCACTTCTATGGCCATCACACCCGGATACTTCGGGAGAAAGAACGAATCGCGATTTTAAAAAAAATAGTAATTTTAAGATTGATGTGATAGGAGTTTGTTTTAATTCTGTAAATTATCTTAAAATTGAATGATCAATGTTTAATCACAAATGAAGATAAGTTAAGAAACGTCTGTACGTTTATTTTGACGGATCCTTGAAAAAAACTGTGGCCAACCACCCCGGACTTACCCTAATTGTAAGACTGATTAAGTGCCGATAATAGCACCCTATGCTCAAGCCTAGCTCTTTCGTGTTTGTGCCGGTTTGAATTAACCGCCATGCGCCAATCTTAGTTTTGCCGTCGGCAGCCGTTGCGCAGCGCCACCACGGAAGTTACTTCGGAGGCGGATATTGAACAGTGTTGCCAGGTCAGGCAGTGCAGCCAGATCGCGCGTAAAAGTTACCCCCTCTCTAGTCTCTTACGCTCCCGTCACACAATCATAATAGCGCGTGTCCGTGAGCGAGCGATGCTCGGACATCTTCGGAAAGAGCCGAGCACGGTCGAAGTGTCCCGACCGCGCCTTCGGCTGCTACACCAATACATGGACGCTGAGCATGTTCATGTGCGGCCAAGCCGAAACGAAGGCTTCGAGGGAAAAAGCAATCTGAGCACGACTCGCGCGTGACGTCACCCGAGGGGCACGCGCGAGGCTTTTAGATGATTTCAATGCTTATTTAGCTCTTGATTCTCTGCGTTATTAATGTATACAAAAAAATGTATCGCGCACTCTGATCGCTTATTTTTTAGTTTATACGTTAATTTAAATATAATAATAAATCTAAATTACAACTTATTTATCTTATATAAAATTGTTTACGCTTTACTCACACCCGTCCTTATGCCAAATAAATTATAATTCATAAAAGTAAGCGGAAATATATTTATATTCGTATTATTATATTAATGCACATACTTTCATCAAGCGATACAGCATTATCCCCAAAAACAAGCCAATCATCCATCCGGCCGCGAATTGTAAGTACCAGAAAGTGCACATATTCTACAAGCGATGAGATGGTCCCGTTGGTAGCGTTCCTGGCTTCGGTCCGCAGGGGCCCCTAGTGCAAATTTTTCTCCAAATTTTTCATAATTTTTCATATTTTAGTCATATCTGAGATTTTCGGAGAAAAAACGATTTAAAACAGATTCAAGTACTGGTCTATTTCCCAAAAACACATTTTTTTTACTTAAAATTCATGATTTCTCATTTTTTTCCCGGAAATTTCTCTTTTTCCTATGACCTGAGTGAACGGCTGCGGAGATATTCGGAGAAAATGTAAAGATGAAAAAAATGAGATTTTCGTAAAAAAAACTTGATATTATTTTTTTTCGGGAACTTTTTCTTTTTCCTATTGAGTGAACGGCTGCGGAGATATTCGGAGAAAAGTTGTAGATGAAAAAAAAATAAGATTTTCGTAAAAAAAACTTATGACATTTTTTATCCCTCATAATTCTGAGAAATAATGAATTTCCGAAATTTTTGCAAACATTATTTTCCTTAAGGGGTGACACCACTGTAACGGCCTGCCACGAAGCGTTTTAGACAAATAATACTCGGGGTAATTATTAAGCATATATTGAAGTATATTGCAAAAAAATTTTATGGGAAAATATTACAAAATGGCGACACTGCAGCAAATTCTTCCGAGGCATGTTGAACTTAAGGTGATCTACGGCACGCAGTATAACTTGTGCCAATTTTAATCTGGACAAAATACATTTTTTTAAATTAAATCTAGATGAGTGTAGCTAGTGAACCACGTAGGGGATTTTAGAAATATTGATTTTTGAGTAATTGCCGAGTATTTGACTAAAAATGTTCAATTTTTTTTAAGACTGTTATTTTTTAATAAATATTGTTTAAATTAACGTATCGAAAATCCCCTACGGGGTTCAGTAGCTACACTCATGTAGACTTAATAAAATAAAATTCTTTTTTTTAGATTAAAATTGGCACAGTTATACTGCGTGCCGCAGAGGTTCGACATGCTTCGGAAGAATTGCTGCAGTGTCGCCATTTTGTAATATTTTCGGATAAAAATGTATAGCCATATACTTAAATATATGCTCAATAAATACCGCCAGTATTATTTGTTTATCACATTTTCTTCCGCCAAAAAGAATATTAAAAAATACGCTTCCTGTAAGGCCGTTACAGTGGTGTTACCCCTTAAAGTTTTCATATAATTTCCAAGATTTTCCCGTGATCGTGAATAAAATGATAAAATATTCGGAAAAAATCGAAAAAAATTCGGAGAATCTCGGATGTTTGCGTAAAAATAATTGTCCGCAAAACTCCGAATTCTTCATATTTGTTCCAATTCATAGAAAAAATCGGAAAAATTTTCCGGAAAAAATCGGAGTTTTTCGGGAAAAAATTTGCACTAGGGGCGCTGTATCGTACCCCGCGCTCAGTGTTTTTTTTTAAATTATTATTACTATTAATTCTTATTTGATTAGTTATTTTTATTAGTTATCATTATTATTTTAATTAGTTATCTTTTAGTGTCGAAAAATTTATCGCGCACTCTGACCGCTTATTTTATTAGTTTGTACGTTAATTAAAATACAATAATAAATCTAAATTACAACTTATTTATCTTCTAAAAAATTGTTTGCGCTTTACTCACACCCGTCCCTATGCCAAATAAATTATAATTCATAAAAGTAAGCGGAAATATATTTATATTCATATTATTATATTCAATCTCATTTACTTTCATCAACCGATAAAGCATTATGATAATGCATTATGATAATGCTTTATGGCTTAAAATTTAATTTAAATGATAATGCTTTCCGAAAAATTTTTTAGATTTTTTCCGAATTTTTCTATGAATTGGAACAAATATGAGGAATTCGGAGTTTTGCGGACAATTATTTTTACGCAAATATCCGAGTTTCTCCGAATTTCTCCAAATATGTCATCATTTTGATTACGATCACAGGCAAATTTCGGAAATTATATGAAGACTTTAAGGGGTAACACCACTGTAACGGCCTTTCAAGAAGCGGATTTTTCGAAATTTTTTTTTTGGCGGAAGGAAATGTGATAAACAAATAATACTTGCGGTATTTATTCACCATATATTTAAGTATATTGCTAGAAATTTTTATCCGAAAATATTACAAAATGGCGACACTGCCGCAATTCTTCCGAAGCATGTCGAACCTCTGCGGCACGCAGATAACTGTGCCAATTTTAATCTAAAAAAAAAGAATTTTGCTTTATTAAGTCTAAATGAACATTTTTAGTCAAATACTCGGCAATTATTCAAAAATCAATATTTCTAAAATCCCCTACGTGGTTCACTAGCTACACTCATCCAGATTTAATTTTAAAAAAATTTTTGTCCAGATTAAAATTGGCACAAGTTATACTACGTGCCGCACAGCACCTTAAGTTCAACATGCCTCGGAAGAATTTTCTGCAGTGTCGCCATTTTGTAATATTTTCCCATAAATTTTTTTCGCAATATACTTCAATATATGTTTAATAATTACCCCAAGTATTATTTGTCTAAAACGCTTCGTGGCATTTTTTTATCCCGCATAATTCTGAGAAATAATGAATTTTCGAAATTTTTGCAAACATTATTTTCCTTAAGGGGTAACACCACTGTAACGGCCTGCCACGAACATTCTCATATACTTTCATCAAGCCATAAAGCATTATCATAATGCTTTATCGCTTGATGAAAGTAAATGAGAATGAATATAATAATATGAATATAAATATATTTCAGCTTACTTTTATGAATTACAATTTATTTGGCATAGGGACGGGTGTGAGTAAAGCGCAAACAATTTTTTAGAAGATAAATAAGTTGTAATTTAGATTTATTATTGTATTTAAATTAACCTACAAACTAATAAAATAAACGGTCAGAGGGCGCGATAAATTTTTCGACATTAAAAGATAACTAATTAAAATAATAATGATAACTAATAAAAATAACTAATCAAATAAGAATTAATAGTAGTAATAATTTAAAAAAAAGCACTGAGCGCGGGGTACGATCCCGCGCCCCTAGTGCAAATTTTTTTTTCCGAAAAACTCCGATTTTTTCCGGAAAATTTTTCCGATTTTTTCTATGAATTGGAACAAATATAAAGAATTCGAAGTTTTGCGGACAATTATTTTTACGCAAACATCCGAGTTTCTCCGAATTTTTTTGGATTTTTCCCGAATTTTTCATCATTTTACTCACGATCATGGGAAAATCTTGGAAATGATATGAAAACTTTAAGGGGTAACACCACTGTAACGGCCTTACAGGAAGCGTATTTTTTAATATTTTTTTTTTGGCGGAAGAAAATGTGATAAACATATAATACTTGCGGTATTTATTGAGCATATATTTAAGTGTATGACTATAAATTTTTATCCGAAAATATTACAAAATGGCGACACTGCAGCAATTCTTCCGAAGCATGTCGAACCTCTGCGGCACGCAGTATAACTGTGCCAATTTTAATATAAAAAAAAGAATTTTGTTTTATTAAGTCTACATGAGTGTAGCTACTGAACCCCGTAGGGGATTTTCGATAAGTTAATTTAAACAATATTTATTAAAAAATAACAGTCTTAAAAAAAATTGAACATTTTTAGTCAAATACTCGGCAATTACTCAAAAATCAATATTTCTAAAATCCCCTACGTGGTTCACTGGCTACACTCATCTAGATTTAATTTAAAAAAATGTATTTTGTCCAGATTAAAATTGACACAAGTTATACTGCGTGCCGTAGAGCACCTTAAGTTCAACATGCCTCGGAAGAATTTGCTGCAGTGTCGCCATTTTGTAATATTTTCCCATAAAATTTCTTTGCAATATACTTCAATATATGCTTAATAATTACCCCAAGTATTATTTGTCTAAAACGCTTCGTGGTAAGCCGTTACAGTGGTGTTACCCCTTAAGGAAAATAATGTTTGCAAAAATTTCGGAAATTCGTTATTTCTCAGAATTATGAGGGATAAAAAAATTTCATAAGTTTTTTTTACGAAAATCTTTTTTTTTTCATCTACAACTTTTCTCCGAATATCTCCGCTGCCGTTCACTCAATAGGAAAAAGAAAAAGATCCGGAAAAAAAATAATATCAAGTTTTTTTTACGAAAATCTCATTTTTTTTCATCTTTAAATTTTCTCCGAATATCTCCGCAGCCGTTCACTCAGGTCATAGGAAAAAGAGAAATTTCCGGGAAAAAAATGAGAAATCATGAATTTTAAGTAAAAAAAAATGTGTTTTTGGGAAATAGACCAGTACTTGAATCTGTTTTAAATCGTTTTTTCTCCGAAAATCTCAGATATGACTAAAATATGAAAAATTTGGAGAAAAATTTGCACTAGGGGCCCCTGCGGACCGAAGCCAGGAACGCTACCAACGGGACCATCTCATCGCTTGTAGAATATGTGCACTTTCTGCTACTTACAATTCGCGGCCGGATGGATGATTGGCTTGTTTTTGGGGATAATGCTGTATCGCTTGATGAAAGTATGAGAATTAATATAATAATACGAATATAAATATATTTCCGCTTACTTTTATGAATTACAATTTATTTGGCATAGGGACGGGTGTGAGTAAAGCGCAAACAATTTTTTAGAAGATGAATAAGTTGTAATTTAGATTTATTATTATATTGAATTTAACGTACAAACTAATAAAATAAGCGGTCAGAGTGCGCGATAAATTTTTCGACACTAAAAGATAACTAATTAAAATAATAATGATAACTAATAAAAATAACTAATCAAATAAGAATTAATAGTAATAACAATTTTAAAAAAAGCATTGAGCGCGCGGAACGATCCCGCGCCCCTAGTGCAATTTTTTTTCTGAAAAACTCCGATTTTTTCCGCAAAATTTTTCCAAATTTTGCTATGAATTGGAACAAATATGAAGGATTCGGAGTTTTGCGGACAATTATTTTTACGCAAATATTCGAGTTTCTCCGAATTTTTCCGAATATTTCATCATTTTAATTATGATCACGGGAAAATCTCGGAAATTAAATGAAGACTTTAAGGGGTAACACCACTGTAACGGCCTTACATGAAGCGTATTTTTTGATATTTTTTTTTGGCGGAAGAAAATGTGATAAACAAATAATACTGGCGGTATTTATTGAGCATATATTTAAGTATATTGCTATAAATTTTTATCCGAAAATATTACAAAATGGCGACACTGCAGAAATTTATCCGAAGCATGTCGAACCTCTGCGGCACGCAGTGTAATTGTGCCAATTTTAATCTAAAAAAAATTTCGTTTTATTAAGTCTACATGAGTGTAGCTACTGAACCACGTAGGGGATTTTTGATAAGTTAATTTAAACAATATTTATTAACAAATAACTGTCTTAAAAAAATGAACATTTTTAGTCACATACTCGGCAATTACTCAAAAATCAATATTTCTAAAATCCCCTATGTGGTTTTCACTAGCTACACTCACCGAGATTTAATTTTTAAAAAATTATTTTGTCCAGATTAAAATTGGCACAAGTTATACTGCGTGCCGCAGAGCACCTTAAGTTCAACGTGCCTCGGAAGAATTTGCTGCAGTGTCGTCATTTTGTAATATTTTCCCATAACATTTTTTTGCAATATACTTCAATATATGCTTAATAATTACCCCAAGTATTATTTGTCTAAAACGCTTCGTGGCAGGCCGTTACAGTGGTGTTACCTCTTAAGGAAAATAACGTTTGCAAAAATTTCGGAAATTCATTATTTCTCAGAATTATGAGGGATCAAAAAATGTAATAAGTTTTTTGTACGAAAATCTAATTTTTTTCATCTATAACTTTTCTCCGAATATCTCCGCAGCCGTTCACTCAGGTAATAAGGAAAAGGGAAATTTCCGAAAAAAAATAACAATAATACGTTTTTTTACGAAAATCTCATTTATTTTTATCTTTAACTTTTCTCCGAATATCTCCGCAGCCTCAGGTCATAGGTAAAAGAGAAATTTCCGGAGAAAAAAATGAGAAATCATGAATTTTCAGTAAAAAAAATGTGTTTTTTGGAAATACACCAATACTTGAATCTGTTTTAAATCATTTTTTCTCCGAAAATCTCAAATATGACTAAATTATGAGAAATTATGAAAAATTTAGAGAAAAATTTGCCCTAGGGGCCCCTGCGGACCGAAGCCAGGAACGCTACCAACGGGACCATCTCATCGCTTGTAGAATATGTGCACTTTCTGGTACTTACGATTCGCGGCCGGATGGATGATTGGCTTGTTTTTGGGGATAATGCTTTATCGCTTGATGAAAGTATGAGAATTAAGATAATAATACGAATATAAATATATTTCCGCTTACTTTTATGAATTATAATTTATTTGGCATAAGGACGGGTGTGAGTAAAGCGTAAACAATTTTTCAGAAGATGAATAAGTTGTAATTTGATTTATTATTATATTTAAATTCACATATAAACCAAAAAAATAAGCGATCAGAGTGCGCGATACATTTCATTGTATACATTAATAACGCACAGAATCAAGAGCTAAATAAGCATTGAAATCATCTAAAAGCCTCGCGCGTGTCGTCGGGTGACGTCACGCGCGAGTCGTGCTCAGATTGCTTTTTCCCTCGAAGCCTTCGTTTCGGCTTGGCCGCACATGAACGTGCTCAGCGTCCATGTGTTGGTGTAGCTGCCGAAGGCGCGGTCGGGAAACTTCGACCCCGCTCGGCTCTTGCCGAAGATGTCCCGAGCGTCGCTCGCTCACGGACACGCGCTACTATGATTGTGTGATCGGCGCGCAAGAGACTAGAGAGGGGGTAACTTTTACGCGCGATCTGGCTGCACTGAGGTCAGGAGATTTCCTCCTAGGTTTAGGGGTATTTTACTTGGCATAGGAGAGAAATAGGGGGATAAAACTTGTAGGAGATTTTTTAGGAAAATTCTGAAGCGTGAGCGTATTTTTAGGGGATTATAAATTTCCGAGGTTTTTTTTTCTCAAAGCAAGTAAAAAAATAACCACAAGTGCACCATTTCGAGTGAACGCAAACAAACAAATACGCCCAAACAAAAAAACAATCATTCAAACACAACTGATACAAGCTGCGAAACAAAATATCGGTCGCAATGGTCGAGGCTATAATGCACGTTCGATTCACGCTCAGCGTTGATTGCTGTGACTGTAAACCGACAGCTCGTATGTTGAAGCGTTTCAGCTCTGAGAATATTTATTATAATATAAATGACAGCGGTATTGGAACGCTTGATATATTTCCTGACAATTAAGGCCGAAATTTAGCTTTTTATGCATCAGCGAATTCTTCATTGCAATTATACTGAACCAAAAATTTCATTAAATGTCGTCAACACGTATAACTTACACGATAGAATAGTTCAAAGTATATATTCGACTAATAAGTAAAAAACGCAATAACAAACAAATATATAGATGAATATGAAAGCAGGATTCTTTTAATATGCAAATTCAAAAAGAAATAAACCTCTCCAAGGCTCAAAGACTATAGATTACTATACTATGATAAATGGTTTTACCGACCGCACGTTCCACCAAAAAAAGTATTCATCTTCATCTATATTCGCACAGATTGCAGCAATCAAGTTTGAAAACAAAATACCCAGTACACAAATGGGAAATGCAATTTGAATAACAGCTATTCGCTGACATTTGACCGATCGTAGAAAATTACCGGTAATTTACAGCACTGCTCAGACCAGTGGCTCGATGGGGGATATTTAGGAGATTTTTAGGGGGAACCAGCAATAGTCTAGGGGGAAGCCGCCAAAACCATCTGGCAACACTGATACTGAAGGACAGGAAAGTGACATCGGATGCTGCAGTACGGAATAATCGGACTCTAAATATAATGGCTCAATATTACATTTATTTTGACTAATTTATTTAGCAGTCAATGGTCGTATCGTGAGACGGTGCGAGATTCGTGCGGCGAGAAATTCAATTATTCAGACAGTTTGTGTCTCGCCATGCAGATAATAACTGACTCTTTTCCCTCTGCCTTCTCGCCTTTGGCAACGATTGCAATCAGGAAAGGATGATCCGCATTGAAATATGGTCGATCAGAATGCATCTCGTCGTTCGGCGGTGCGTTCGCGGGACAAGGAGGGCCTGCAAATAATAAGAGAATGAAGAAACATTTGGACAAATGTCAAATTTGTTAAAAAGGAGCTGCTAATTTCCTCGCGGTTTATGAGGTTAAATTGCTTTGGAGTAATCGAAATGTCATCGGTAGCGAAGATTGGACCAAATGAGGGGAAAAAGGTAGTGAGATGTGGTCTGTTGCAAAAAAAGGCTTGTGCGTAGCCACGGTGGGGCAGGATGGACCACTCGCCCCCCTCCCCCCGGATCATGTAGTCGAGGAAAGAACATATGAAAATAAAATTTCATAATCCCAATATTGACATTTTAAAATTAGTACGAAATCAATATAGAATAATATTGAAACTACGAGTAGGTCATTTTACTTTCAAGCGTTTCAAATAAAACCATTTTGAACCGGCTACAAAGTATTCGTCGGCCATGCAGTTTGATTGTTTTTTTATAAGTATGTAGATCGATTACGCCGCGATGGCTAGGCCGATTTAAATGGTTGTTTCTTTGAATGGTATTCTAAAAATTCGAGAAAAACACATTAACCTCGCATGTTTCTCAATATGTTTTAAGTGACAAACAAGTTAATAGGGTATGTTAATTTCATAGGCCTGATGTACATAAGCTTAGTTTAGTTAAGTAGTTTGGTAAATTGACTGTTGAGGTTTTATTAGGAAAACGACAGTACCAGGTGTGTAAGTATGAAACCGAAATTTGCCCATAGGTGGCGCTAGATGTCGATGCAGTTACCGACACATCACGTCAGCGGTGTCTTGTTATTGTATTGATATCCGACAAAGATTTCCAACTCACAATAACACGAGTTTCATTCAGTAGCATTAGTTTATTAGAGATAAACATGTCGAGTTTTGTGCCAACAAATTACGATTTGCGGACAGCACTACTTTTCTGTTTTCATCTGAAGAAAACCGCAGCCGAATCGCATCGAATGCTTGTGGAGGCGTTTGGTGAGCATGCTCTCGGTAAAACACAGTGTTTCGAGTGGTTCAAACGGTTCAAAAGTGGCGATTTTGACGTGAGGAACGAAGAACGTGGAAGGCCACCGAAAAAGTTTGAAGACGCTGACCTGCAAGCCTTGTTGGACGAAGACGACGCTCAAACACAACAACAACTGGCGGATCAGTTAAAGGTGACCCGAGAAGCCATCTCCAGTTATTTGTATCATATCATTACAATAAACGTGTTTTTTCTGTACAAAAATTCCGGTTTCATACTTACACACCTGGTACTTGCTGAGCAGTTTAATACATGGCGTTAGTCGCACCTATGTATCTGAGTAAATTGATCTTGTAAAAATAATCAAATGAGTGCACAAAAATTATACAAAACATTACAACCAAATCGTGTATTCGGTGAAACTTTAATCCGAATGTTCACATTTCACTGAGTGTCCCAAAATATTTATTATTTTATTCTGTGGATTGCCAAAGTGTAAATTTTGACGGCCAACGAAGTGTGCTCAGAGATCCTATGCGAGGATACCGAAAGGTTGCAAACGACCGAAACGGCCGCGAAAATTTTGTAGGTATGGCATATGGTTTCCATATTACAGTTTTTAGAAAAATTGTTTAATAAGTACTTTATTTCTAGTGCCCTCGCCCGCCGGCAAGTCTTGGCTACGCCTCTGAAAAAGGTCTTATTTTTGTGAAGAGGCAACATTTTGCACAATCGTGACGAGGGTGG
This sequence comes from Ophion slaviceki, assembly GCA_944452715.1. Classification (NCBI taxonomy): domain Eukaryota; kingdom Metazoa; phylum Arthropoda; class Insecta; order Hymenoptera; family Ichneumonidae; genus Ophion; species Ophion slaviceki. The sequence goes on from OX101787.1 coordinate 15,211,601, forward strand.
ATGATAGAAAAAATCGGCATTAACTCACCATCGTCAGCAAAGGCTAAGATGTCAACAACATTTAGGACACTGTTGACTATCTCGGGATCGGGCATGGCCATGCTTGAAAAATTACCCTCGTCGAACACGTTGTACATGTATAGCTGCGAAGATCATAGAATAGAAATTCAGGCACGCCTCAAATACAAAATCACAACGAAGAGCGAAGATTCTTCATTGATCTTCGGCTACAAGAATTGTTGAATACAGATTCCTAACCGCATACAGATTTTCCTGCAAATTTGTGATTGTATATTTTTGATAGCTATGAAAATACTGGTAAGATTTAAAACGAAAAACGTGGGTCGCATGTAATAGATAATTGATGCATGAATAGTTCACCTAAGTCACTAACAATTTTATTACACTGCAAATCATATGAACTGTTGTGTGAGTTTTCTCAACGACAGCTTCTCCCTACACTCCTAACTATTATCTATGCATGCGCCCCGCGTTTTTTGTTTTAAATCTTACAAGTATTTTCATAGCTATTGAAAATTCACAATCACACATTTTCAGGACAATCTGTATGCGGTTAGGAATCTGTATTGGGTTATAAATCTGTATGGGGCTAGGAGAAATTATTTTAAACTTTTTTGTCCGTTTTAAAAACGTGGTTATATATTTTTTTTTTATTAAAAGATCCATATTTTCTGCTTTTTAGTCTTTTGTGTGTGTAAAATTTTGCTCCTCCTTCTCTAGGCGTCGCTTGCGTTACGAGGTTGTCCCATTGATCATCGTAGAAATCGTCACTAATGTACTATTCACTATTAATATTATTCTTATTTTTGTTATTTTGACTATTTTTGTTCTCTTTTTCTCTCTCTGCGACAGACTTGTCTGTCTGTTCATTTGCCTGTCATCCAGGTTTGAGCTATGTTCAAAGTATCAAGTCTCTCGCACATTCGGAAGTTGGTTTAAAATCGATTGCAAAATTTGTTACGTTTGAAGGTTTTCGAATTTCGCTTTGAAACTTTGGGAAAATATTCTACATATATAGTTCTATCGTTTAAAGAAAAAAAAAAGAAATCGTTTTTTTGATCGTTGTAAATGTATATCCCGCCTATGGTAACGTGGTAAAAGAAGAGTTTCGAAGCAGTGCTCAAAGCGCTCGATTGCTCTTTCGATGTTCGACACACACTGCCGGTAATGGCAAGAAAAAGAGATATCCAAACCGTAAAATATCCGGAATTCATGGGTCCGAACGACCAACGGTCAGCTTTTTCGTAGGTATTTCAAGGATCGGAGAAAGATGTTTGGCATAGCAAAAAAAAGAGTTTCGAAACAGCGCTCATAGCGCTCGATTGCTCTTTTGAAATTCAACTCACTTTGTCGGCAAGGATCGACGAGAGGTGAAGTTTGCTGCGCAGGCGGATTTCCGGGACGCTCACATGTACCTCGCGTTCCTTTCCTTCGGAAATCATTTTTTCTATGGTGTCGTGCGTAATTCCATACTCCAACTCGGAAAGGCCGTCTTTTGCGTCCGGAAGTATCAGGTACAAAACAACGTCTCCGGGATTTGCCTGTCGATAGACGGAACCAGATTGAAACACAAAATTCAATCGGCGGGCTCAACACTGTACGCGAATGTCTCGCTTTAATATTTGCTGGGGAAACGTACGCTCCAGGGTATTGCGATGTATGATGCACTTAGATCCGGAAGTTCACCGTAACTGAAATTGCCGAGCATGTGCGTATACGCGACATCGGATTTCGATGTTTGGGCGTCCGAAGTATAAATGGATTTATAGACGCATCTATCATCCTGTTGCCACTTGTGCACCAAGTAGCCACCGCCGAAGAGAATGATATTTTCGGCTCCTGTAACTTCGCCTGCGGGTACAAATGTCATCATTTAAAAACTAAATTTATACCGTCATATGTATCATAAGAAAGTGTTCGCAAAAATTCGAAAAAAAAGCGAAAAAAGAACTTGAAACGTGCTTGCCTGGGTCAAAGTAAGATTCAAGTAAGTTGCTGTAGTACCAAGTCTGGAAGGTCTCCAAGAAGTCATATATATCTACAAAGCTTATACTTGATCCAAGGCTTCGGAAAACGTCGAGCATGGTCGCCTCGTAATCGCGCTTCAGTGTGTATGTGGCCCGATAAGCCATTCGATTGTCGAAATTCAGTTGCAAGCTTTTCTCGTCCTGCAATCCATTGATCATTGATTGAAAATGACGGAAAAACAAGACTCTTTAGAACGACGGGAGATTTATGTCATTTGTACAAATTGATGAGGAGACACCTTGCTCGGCGTTGTCAATTCGCAATCGGTTCTTTTAAATGTTCAACATCGGTTCTCAATGAGTCAAATGAGTTCGGGTGGGCTCTCAAGTGACTTGTATGTCGATGCGAAGTTATCTGACAGCTATGCGTATCGAATAGGGCCAATGATTCATTAGGTTATTTTGATGACAGCAAAGTGAAAGTTTCGAAAAAATGAAGTCGAGGTATGGTATGATCGAATATGAGCTCTTCTCCACACACGAATGCTGTCTTACTTGGAGGTTGTCCATCATTAACGCGTATTCGTCGCTGCTGCTGAGATATCCGTCTGCTGTGTTGTAAATTCCAAGAGTATATTCCAAGTTACGTTTACTCGGGTTTTGGGATCCAAAATACAGCCTTAGCAGACCTAAGAAAACATCCGTGGTCGATACAGCGAAGTTGCCCTCGCTTGTTGGAGTAATGGCCTGCGTAGACGATAAACGAGGATCGTACGACATTATTGAGATATTAAAAGGTCTGCATGTGCTTGGAATGCCGAAAAAAGCGTTTTTTTTTGTTGCATAGATTTATAGCCAGGAGTCTGAACAATTTACATCACTGATTATGTAAAAATTCCATAAATTGACCGAGTTATGACGACTTTTGTGAAGAGTTAGATCACCCCACCAGCTGCGATTTACCCTTTTTTCTTTTCCATTTTTCGCGAAAGTATGTTTTATGAAACGGTGTAAGTCGTATCTCCAAACCTACTTCCTCCATTCGCTTGCAATTCGGACAGAGCATAGTATATAACATTCTCAATCGTATTACTGGATGATTTTTTTTTTCATATATTTATCCATTCGTTAATAAAAAATAATTAAAGTTGTTTTTTTTGGTTGATAATCGTACTTCTTCAACTACAGCTTGCCATTCTCGTGATTGCCTACATTTTTTAAAATTATTTGGTCATTTGAAACTTTTATTATTAAACTGAAAGTACATTTTGATATTTATCATTTCATATCCGGCAACCCTAGTTGCCAGAACCATCTACACCATTTGGCCGTGTAGAAACGGCGGCACTTTGTTTAAATAATAATAATTTAATTATTTAAATATAAAAAATGGAACTTCGCAAGATTACGTATGAATTGTGGGCAAAATCCTGACCTCGCATTCCAATCGTCTCACTAGAAAGAAATATTTAAAATTAGCGGTTTTTTTTTCGATCTCTAGCTTTTGCAGACCCGCTAAATTGTCGAAGTAGAAACGTTTCTCAAACTGGTTTGCAAATATGTACGACGGGTGGGGGGGGGGGGGTTATAAAATTATGATTAAAATAAAATATATTTCTCTCGTGCGTTTTCCCTGCTTCGTCGTGCCCTATTTTTCGTGCATTTCTTTATACGATCATTTTATTACGCTCAGGCCTTGGGTACTTTTGAGGGATTTTGATGAGAACCGTTTCTGCTTGTGACGACAGTAGTCAAAGGCGATGTATTCGAAGATTCAGATGAATCCACGAAGAATAGCATTGTTAGATCATTTTTATTTTCATACAAATTTAGACAGATTGTTAACTCTACCTTGAACAATTCAACAGCGAAAGTTCGTTGACCTAGGGTTGAATAATAGAGGTTGACATCCGGATCAGCTAACACGTTCAACCCAAGACTCGTCAAGAGCAATGTGACAGCCACGGTGAAAAAATCTGACAAATAAAATGAAGAGAGATACGTACACACAATGCAATTTACACAAATATATATATTTGTTCAAATTGAATTGTACTACTGATAACATCGCACCGCCATCGAATCTTGCACAGACGGAAAAAAATCACCTCGCTTAGCGAAATTATTTTTTTACAGGTGGCCAACAAAAAATTGAGGTAAAATACTAAAATATTCGATTATCCTGAGTATTCGACGATTAGGCAGAATAAATTATTCTTAAAGTAATCTAACACTCCATTTTGTCAGTAAATCATTTGTTGGCATCTCCCAATGCCGGATTGCCTAGTTGACATTTTGGAACATATCGATTTTTGGTTTTGAACGGATTCTCAAAACATAACATTACAAAAACATTCTCTTAAAATGTTGAGTCGATTCGTTCAAAATTGAGGGGGTTATGGGCGTTTATAGGTAGGACCGGCCAACTTTAAGGTTGTTATGGGGTTGTTTTTCTGGACCTTCATAACCTATTTGATGATCATTCCGCGCAGTTTAAATACGACCCACAAAACCGTTTTTTGGAAGAAAAAAAATCGGCTACTCGACGTATTTCGTGAGCTAATTACATTACGCTTACGTAAAACTCCCGATCATTTTGTAGTACATTATTAATATCTGTTAAGTGAATGTTACCACGGAGCTGAAAAAATAGATATGGTTCGACTAATTATCGGACCCTTGGTAACCCTTGGTAACCCTTGATAACCTTTGGTACCGTGAAAATGAGGATTCACAGTACCCTTATAATATTATTAATGTTTTTGATAGCGAATTTGTGCGAAAATCAACCACACCATATATTAGACTGTGCAATCATGGCAACGTCGTAGACGGCACAAATGCTACCTATCTTGTCGGTATTCGGTAATTATGCCCGAAAACCCCAAACTACTCGGTCAGGTTAATTAACAACGAATATTATTGGCACTTATTCTCTTAATTAGTCATAATTTCTTTATATTAATTTGATAACTATGTTCAGAAATTATACATATCTAGACATTTCTAGGCATAGCCAAAATAACGCGGTTTTTTTCACGCATAAATTGTTTTTTTAGAATATCAGAAAATTATTAAAGTTTTTGATTTCTTCGAGATTATAGACAGCTTCAGTATACACTTTTTCTTTCCAACGGATTTTTTTTACTTGGACGGATATTCATTTTTGACGATTTCTTGAGCCGATATTGCGGTTACGAGCGGGGCGCATATGTCTTTAACTTCGCGACACTTCTGCCAACCTGGGCATTATGCAATACTATGATTTACGACGTTGCCAAATCGTTTCGCGCTAATTGATCGAGAAAAAGGCATATAAAATAATTTTACAAAGTAATGAGAACACTTAATGTAATCACCGAATGTTCAAAAAGGCATATTTTTACAAAGAGGTGTAGAAAAATAGTTAAAAAACGCCAGTTTAATATGACGATTATTTGAAAGCTAAAAGTTGGCAACAGTCAATCGACCCCGTGCATAAGCATAGGGCGCTCTTCTTGTACTTCACCCCCGACGGCTCAACCCCATAACAACCTTAAACGCGTTTTCCTCAAATTGACTTTTTCAAAATCGGTGACCACGATATCTTTAAAATCCTTTTTCCAAGCACTTGATAATTCCACGAAAAACTAAATGCGTTCGATTTTTGTATTTCTCATGATTTGTTACCGAGCAGTGGTCACCGCGAAGAACGTTTTTCATACAGCGGTCTGCAAAAACCATTGTATTACCACGTTTGTGAATATTTTTCAATACGAAAATTGTAAAACGTCCGTGAAACCATACTCTTCGATGTAAGTTTGAAAGAAATTGAAAACCCGCACACGTTTTCCCAGAAAAAATTCGCGACAATTCTTTTTTCCGGCGACGAGATAGGTGTAGTAACCGGTTAAGTGAGCCCATGTCGTTTTTTCCTCCCAGTGTATTGCCGATATTCTTTGGGTTACTTACGGGCCTGCATGGTGAAAGCGGACTCACGTAGCTTATAGTGGCTGAAAAAATGCAGGGCCTCTGCAGTATCTATTTGAATTATTATTCTATCAGTTTTATTTAAGTAACAGTGCAAATTTATTCACTTGACAATTTTACCTTCTGTCTTTAAGCCTCTCGTCAAGCCTTTTCGAGTCGAGGAGAAAGCAATAATTGTTAAGCACCTTCTTTCTTGACGCTGTTTTATATAGAGTGGCGACATGAGTTGCTTACGCTTCGATAGGCGTGAGACTAGAGGGGTTATCCGTGTGTCAAAAACATTTGCTCATTTTCATAAATCAAACAACATAGATAAAGAAGGGGGAAAAAGTATAGAGGAAAAAAAAACGAGTATGCTATTCTACAAACGTTTTATTTTATCGTGAGTTACGTTCTTTGCACCAAAAGTTTAATGTCTTTAGTATCGATAGCACCGGGCCAGCTGTTTTTCTGACAATTAAGCACATCTTTATGTATTCATGAAATATTAAATTTAACCCGCCATGAGGCGTTCTAACGTGAAGTAATTGTCAATCTATGTGCCATATTCGAATTTAGACTTGACGTAACACAAAATCGCATGGATTATTTTTTAAAAAATATGAAACTTTACCCACGCAATTTTTTTTTTATTTTCGATTAGTTATTGTTTTATTTCGAGCATTGAAGCGATTTTGTGGAGTTGAGTTCTGTTCAAACGAACAGAATTCAACGAAGAAACGAACTGTTTGCGCTCTCGCGGGTATCGTTGCGAACCCCGATGTAGTATGAGCAGCGGTGGATTGCTGTGACCGTTTAATTGCGCTGATGCATCCACTTGCGCTTTGATAAATTCCGTGACCCCCAGCAACTCACGCGTTCCATTTTTGAGCCGCGTTTTTTGTGTTTTTCTTCTTCTGAAGATCATGGTAAAGAGCCGGTGAGAAAAAGTCAGCTGGTGCCCACCGGAAAATCAGTCAAAATATTTCTATGACTAATTTCCCGCATCGAAGCAGGCCGTCTCGGAAAAATGTGTTTCGAGAAAAACGATTTTGAGTGGCCTGCATTGTGATATTCGTTTTTCGAATATTCGCAGGTGCCCGTTCCCCACACGAAGATAAAGGTTTAGCGGCGCTCGGAGCGCGAGACGATCTTGGCAGGTTTCTCTACGATGTAAGTCAGTTCTGACCGGGACCCGTTCGATACCAGCCGAGTAACGATGGTTCAACTGTAATCGAATGGATCGTGATGAGAAATCGGGATAACATCTACTTTATTTATCGAGAAAAGTATCCTGATCGATTTTAAGGTGGAATTCTTTTTAAGGCCAATCCAAAACAAAACAATGTAAAATAAAAAGAACGCATATATATTTTGAATCCCGGCTAGAAACTGTCCGTAATTTTCTGTCTTTAATTTACTATATATACACTAAGTCGCATTGTAAAATAAAATGAAATAACAGATATTTTAATAAATATGACAGCAGAAGTCTGAAATATGAAATATACGATTCTTTATTGCTAGTTTTATAGCCTAGGCTTTTAGATTTAATTTGCAACAAAGATTCAGTCAAAATTAACCAATTTATGACGATTTGTGTGAAAGCTCAGAGCGCCCATTGCGTTACAGCCAACTTTTTTCTTTGACGGTTTTCTCGAAATGATGATTTATAAAACGGTGTAAGAACGTGGTATCTCAAAATCTATTACTCCGATTAACTCCCATTTCGGACTGAGCATAGCTTATAACATGTTCTAATGTATGACTGGATGATTTTTAAAATACATATTTAGGTACCCATTTAGTTACAACAAATAATTAAGGTTGTCTTTGTTTCTCGAAATTTGAAATTTTTTCCCTACGTCTTGCCATTTTGGTGATATTCAAAATTGAAAAAAAAAAACTGATCATACGAAAGTTTGGTTTGATTATAGCAAAAGTACATTTCTTCAGTATCCATTTGAGATTACTTTACTTGCAAGAACCACCTTTTTTAAATAGAAAAATACTGAAAGTTAGCAACACTGTGCATTAATTATATGTAAAATCTTGACCTCATCATCGCGTTACTCACATCAGAAAAAAATATGGAAAATCGACCTGTTGTTTGAACCTCAAGCTTAGGCAGACCCGCTAAACGTACCGGCGCTCGAGTCAGTCCCCTCGCGGTCCCATTTACCCTCGTAATTCTGGCTCTAATCGCGATTTCACAAGTATTATTTTTTTCACACGCGTAAAAATACACAACATAATAATCGACACAAAACCAAATAACTTTTTGAGAATGCTGAAGGTTCGTAACCCCGTAATTGTAAGGTCGGCCTGCTGGACAATGTGACTGCTGGAATATGACGGTTCATTTGCCGGAGCCCCGCAATGCCTATTTGAATGTTTGTTGCATCAGTTTTATACTATATCGTGCATGTTATTTTTTTGGTGCATGACATTGTTGTGATTATATTTCGCATCGTATTTTTCTTCACTTCCGACTTTCATCTTCCAATTAAATGCTACGTGAGGCGAACAAAGGACGGGGAGCTACTTCTTTACTGAAAGTGCCGTTTTACGCGAGCGGAGCAAAAAGTTTTTCTCACTAATGGGAATATTGAAAGACAAAAGCATTCCTACAATATCGGAGAATGTGAGAATACGACAACAATGATGACAATTAAGAAGCGATGAGGATACGATCGTTCGAAAATGTTCCGTCATGACTATTTTGTCTGCAACACACACGCTGCATATTTACGTCTATGTTTATAACGACGATAGTACATCCCCCATGGAAATTTATATACGCGAAAATATACTGCAAATTTATTTTATTAATAATTGTAATATATGTGAAATGTATGCCATATATTGAAAATATATGTTGCATATATATGTGCCAAATTCTAATTTTCGTAACGTTTTTATATATGAGATGTAAATGCGTGGTATTACTGTATATCAATGTATCATATATCAATGATATATGTAGCATTTACCCTGCATATATACCACATATATCCTGCATAAATGGTACATATATGCCACATATATACAGATATGCGTAGCATATCTGTATATAGTGTTTATATGTAATAGCGTACTTTAACTGTAAGTTAAGTTTTTTTAAGTTTAAGTTTTAAGTTTTATTAAGTTTAACTGGAATAGTGTTTATACACAGCATATATTTCTTGTCAGGAATGTGTATCAAAAATGTATGCGTCATATATGACGCATACATTTTTGATATATTTTTCTGACAAAAAAATAGATTGAAAATATATCGAAAATATATGCGTCGTATATGCCTCATATATGCATCATATATAGTGTTTATACGTAGCATATATGTTTTGATCAGAAAAATATATCGAAAATATGTGGGTCATATATGCGTCATACATTTGGTGCATATATACTGAATATATACGTATTATTCTATTTTTCGTCACTATATATGCGACCGATATATATATACATGTAGCATTTATTTTCTGCATATATTTTACATACATAAATTTCCATGGGGGCATAGCAGTGCTATTATTCCGCGGTGCTGATAATTTTTATTTGAATATTGTTTTTATAATTTCTCTCTTGATTTTGATTGTGTGCTTTTGTTGCGTTCAACATTGTACGTACAAAAGAATATTAGACGGTTTTTATTGTCGGCGAGTGTGGCACGTTGGCAGTGCACGATTGCGTATGATCCGGATGTGATTATACAGTAGAACCTCGATTATCCGAACCCCATCATCCGAACTGTCAATTATTCGAACGATAACTTACAAGGAACATCCTTCAGGTGACACCTTTCGATTTTGTTGAAATTTGGATATGTTATAAAGCACCGAAAAGTAAGCGATACGTATATTTTTCCAGTCCACCGATTTTAATGAAACAAAAACGAAAATTCTCCTAATCCGGAGCAATGAAACATTCATTATAGTGACATTGCAAACAAAATTAAGGGTTCGTTTCACCCCTTAAAACCATTTTTCCGACGATAAAAAAATACGTATCGCTTACTTTTCGGTGCTTTATAACATATCCAAATTTCAACAAAATCGAAGAGTGTCATCTGAGGGATGTTCCTTGTTAGTTTATCCGAACGCTCAATTATCCGAACGTTGGCCCGAAAGATAAATTGTTGCTCGCTGCCACCGCCGTGAGCAACATTGTATCTTTGCGAGAATCGCGGGCATGCAACGCCGCATATCGAGCGTGTTGAAACGCGCTTTGTTTCATCGAGCATTGTTAGTCCGCTTATGGAGATTCCTCGTGCAGTTGTAATATATTTCTCACAGCGCGCAGATAGAAATGTGAATGCCGAATTGTTCCTTTTTCATTATAATTTCATTTGTTACTTAATTTGTGCCGTGGCTTCAACGTCGAGTCCTACAACTTCCAAGCAGAAACTCGATGTTTTTACGGTGGAAAAAAAGTTGGAAATCCTGTCGAAGTTAGATAAGGGCGAAACTAACGCATCTCTAGCACTTCTTTATGGTGTCAAAAAAGCAACAATCACCGATATAAAAAAAAATCGAGAGGCTCTCACAAAATTTGCGTCGACGATGGATAGTGGTGACGGAGTGAAGAAAAGAAAAGTGATGAAAAATGCGAAAGATCAAGAACTCGATGATGCTGTTTCAACGTTGTTCATACAAAGGCGTAACTTGGGAGAACCGATTTCTGGCTCATCCATGTGCGAGAAATCTCTTGAGCTGAATAAAAAAAATTGGTGGCTTTCAAGGCCAGCGCTGGTTGGCTTGACAATTTCAAGTCGCGGCATAGAATACGTGAACTACAAATTCAAGGCAAAGCATTATCGGCGAATTCAAGTGCGGTTGTACAATTCAAGAAGACATTTCAGTCGTTTTTGGAAGAAGAAGGGCTTTCTCGCGACGATGTCTACAGTGCAGACGAGACCGGTCTTAACTGGATATTGTCGCCACGGAAGTCGCTTGAATCTCGCCAAGAATCTGCCGCACGGGGTTTCAAGGTGTCCAAAGAAAGGGTGACAGCTGTGACGTGCACTAACGCCGCTGGGACTCATAGATTGCCATTGCTGCTAATTGGGAAATCCAAGAAACCGCGCTATTTCAAGAACGTCACAAACTTACATGTGACCTATTAAGCGCAAAAGAGCGTCTGGATGGACACGAAATTATTCGTTGAATGGTACACAAGTGATTCTATAAAAACCGTAAAGAAGTGGCGACAGGCTCATAAAAAAACTGGTAAAGTGCTGCTTCTCTTAGATAATGCACCGTCACACCCATCCGCCGAAGCTCTAAATTCGTTCAGCTCTAACATCAATTGTTCAATATTGCATTTATGTTTACTACTTTATATAGCAGATCTGCGGCAATGGTCGTATCGTGAAACGATGCTGGATTTGTGCGCCGAAAAATTCAATTATGAGACCGTGGCTTGCTCGTGGAAACGATTGCAATCAGGAAAGGATGAACCGCATTGAAATATGGGCGATCAGAATGCATCTCGTCGTTCGGCGGTGCGTTCGCTGGACAATTAGGGCCTGCCAATAATAAGAGAATGAAGAAACATTTGGACGAATGTCCAATTTTTTAAAAAGGAGCTGATGATTCCCTCACGGTTGATGGAATTAAATCGCTTCGGAGTAATCTAAACGTCATCGGTAGCGAAGATTGGACGAAATGAGGGGAAATAGGTAGTGAGATGTGGCCTGTTGCACAAAAAAGGCACGGGCGTAGGCACAGTGGGGCAGGATGGAGCACTTGGCACATAAAACCCATAAACCTAGTATGTTTCTAAATATCTGGCCCTTAATTCAGAATGACATCCAAGCGAATCTTACGTTTGAAACCACGTCGATTTGTATGTAGATAGATCAACGTGATATGCATGTGGCGCGATCGGTCTGTCATACAGAATTCAAGCCCAGTGTCAAGTCAATGGAAATGTCATAAATGTTTTGAGTGACAAACAAGTCAGTCAATAGAGTATGCTAATTTCATAGGCCAGATTTGAATAAGTAAAGTCTTGTGAAATAGTTTGGTAATTTGACTGTGGAGGTTTTATTAACAACACGACAGTACTTCTTGAGCAATTCAACAGATGGCGTTAGTCGTAACAATGTATCTGACGAGGAAACCGTTTCCGGCGTCCCCCTCCGATTTTGTTCGATTTTTGATATGTTATTTTTCATCGAAATCTAAGAGGCACTTATTTTACCCGAGTGGTAACGTTCTCGAGCGCGGCCGGTATCGATTACCATGCGTGGGTAACCCCTTCCTTACCGACGCTCGAGGCGCAATGGATCGTGACGCGGTAGATCGCGGCGCGCTGGCTCGTCACGGTCGCTGCCCGCCCTTTGCTTACAACTCGGCGTACGCGTGCCTTCTGATGTCGCTCACCCGGGTCCGTTTTTTTGTTTGTTTCTTGTCTTTTATAATTTGATTATAATAATTAGGATATCGGTGTGTTCGCGGATATATGTGTGTGTGTGTACGATTCCGCACCTCCTGTTACCTCCTGTCCCTTGATTTTCTCCTGATACTATTTGTCTATTTAATTTACAATAAATTGCCCTTTTTGCTATTAATTAATTATACAATAATCCCTTTTTATTTAACTCCTATTTTCTCGATCCGCGGGTCAGTATTCGCGAGAGGTTCCCTATTTTTATCTACTTAATTATTCTTTATATGCTTTTCCCTAGTATTCCTCTCGTGCTCCCTCTCCCTTGAACCAGTGATTATTCCAAGTTTAATTAGTGAATTATCTTTTCTTCTTTTTATTGACTTTATGTTGAATATTTTTGCTCCTTTCAGATTTCCTTTTTTTTTCTTTCCCCTTGCAACGCTTTCCTTTACCCCTTTTTGGGCGTTAGTAGTCACGTCTCAGAGTACTCGTCCAATCCGCGGAATGTGAAAATGCTTTTTATAAGTAGACAACTCCATTCGTTCGTTTGTTCGGTTTTCCTCGGTACGCTTTCTCCACCCTTAAGAGTTAATAATCGCGTCACCTCGTACTTCTCGATCTGTCCGAAAGAATATGAGTTCTTTTTGCAAACAGATGACTCTACTTATTCGTTTCTTTCGATTTTCCTCAGTAACGCTTTCTCCACCGTTAAGAGTTAATAATCGCGTCACCTTGTACTTCTCGACTCTCCAGAACGACAAGAGGAGTGACTTTCTTCCAAAATTCCCGTCCTCATATACCCAGATTTTACCGCCTTTTCATACCCCTTCTCTTACGTATTCCCTTAATTCAATTAGTAGGCTTATTCGGTTTTGGCTGGTTTTTCTTTTCCCTTCTCTTCCGTCTTCCCTTAATTCAATTAGTGGGTTTGTCCGGGTTTTACCGGTTTTTCTGCTCGCTTATAGTTTTGTTTATTTTTCTGTTTCGGTAGTCAGTTATTCCCTCTCCTACTCCTATCATGGAGTCCGTTGCTTTCTGACTACATGGTGGGGGTTATTTATTTGTGAGACGGACCTGTACGGCTCAATATGTATAACTTAAATACTTTTTAAAATATTTTAACGACACTAATTTCATTTGAAAGAACTAAAAATAGTAGAAGGGTAGACACCTACTCTTATGTTTAAATGTGTCTACCCTTATGTAAAATTATATGCTACTATTTCCGGTGTCCCTCTCTGATTTCGTTCAATTTTTTGTTATTCTTGTGGAAATCCTTCAAGTGGAAAACCACTTGGAGGATAATGCTTATAGCCAATAGGCAACAGTGCACTTTTTTTCAATTCCGAGGGGTATAAAATTCCGAATTGGTAGAAATATATCGGGGTTGAAACTCTGAAAGTTTGTATAACTTTGTAAGTTTGGTTGTATTTTAATGAAACTGATTGCATTTGAGGGAGCTAAAAAAATGTAGAAAACCCGTGTTTTTGCGTTTCACGAAAAACGTCGTTTCAGGGGTATACTACCCCTGTATGATACCATTTCCGGTGCCCTACTCCGAATCCGTTCAATTGTTGATATGTCCATCATGTTTCCATCGAAATCTAGAAGACACGTAATTTTTTTAATGGCGGAAAAACGTTTTTGTGGGGTGAAAATTACCCTTGAAATTGGACACCCTCAGTGTAACTTTTGCAGTTTCGCATTTTTCCAGCCAACATATTAGCTTGAAAACAATTGGAGGATAATGCTTATGGCGAATATTGAAAAAAGCACTTGTTCCAATTCCGCGGGGGTGAATTGATAGAAATATATACGGGTTGAAAGTCGAAAAATGTGTAAAACATTGACACTTTTCATTATATTTTAACGAAACCAAGTGCATTTGAGAGAGCTAAAAAAAAGTAGAAAGTACGTGTTTTTGCGTTTTCTGGAGTACCCCGTTTAATGGTGGACTACCCCTGTATAATACCATTTCCAGTCTCCCCCTCCGATTTCGTTCAACTTTTAATATGTTATCCTTCATAAAAATCTAGAAGACACGTAATTTTTTTAACGGCGGAAAACGGTTTTAAACGGTGAACTGCACCCTTAAAATCGGACACCTCCAGTATGATATTTGCAGTTTCGCATATTTCTAATCGAGATATTTAATTGCAACCAAGTGAAGGATAATGCGTTGGCGAATAATGAAGAATGGATTTTTCAAAATTTCAACAGGATGAACTGTTAGAAATGTATAGGGGTTGAAAGCTGAAACACTTTTATAACATAAAAGTTTCTTTGTATTTCAACAAAACTATTTGTATTTGGCAGAGCTAGAAAATCAAGAGATACCTGTTTTTTTTTTACAAAATCATCATTTAAGGGGCGAACTACCCCTAGATGTCCCTATTTGATTTCAAGTCTTCCTATTCGATTTTGTTCCGTTTGAAAGTTGTTCTTCATCGGAATTTAAATGACGCCAATTTTTTTTATCTTATGGAGAATAACGTAAAGTCCTGCTGGGTAACTGGCCATCTCACCTCCACTCCTATGGCCATCACACCCGGATACTTCGGGAGAAATAACGAATCGCGATTTAAAAGAAATAGTAATTTTAAGATTGATGTGATAGGAGTTTGTTTTAATTTTGTAAATTATCTTAAAGTTGAATGATCAATGTTTAATCACAAATTAAGATAAGTTAAGAAACGTCTGTACGTTGATTTTGACCGATCGTTGAAAAAAACTGTGGCGACCTACCCCGGACTTACCCTAATTATAAGACTGATTAAGTGCCAATAAAGCACCCTATGCTCAAGCCTAGCTCTTTCGTGTTTGTGACGATTTGAATTATCCGCCATGCGCTAATCTTAGTTTTGCCGTCGGCAGCCGTTGCGTAGCGCCATCACCAAAGTTCCTTCGGAGGCGTATATTGAACAGTGTTGCCAGGTTAGGAGATTTCCTCCTAGATTTAGGGGTATTTTACTTGGCTTAGGAGAGAAATAGGGGGAAAAAATTTGTAGGAGATTTTTTAGGAAAATTCTGAAGCGTGAGGGTATTTTTAGGGGATTATAAATTTTCGAGTTTTTTTTTCTCAAAACAAGTAAAAAACAACCACAAGTGCACCATTCTGAGTGAACGCAAACTAACAAGTAAGCCCAAACAAAAAAAACAATCATTTAAACCCAACCGATACAAGCTGCGACACAAAATGTAGGTCGCAATGGTCGAGGCTATAATGCACGTTCGACTCACGCTCAGCGTTGATTGTTGTGACTGTAAACCGACAGCTCGTATGTTGAAGCGTTTTAGCTCTGAGAATATTTATAATAATATAAATGACAGCGGTGTTGGAACCCTCGATATATTTCCTGACAATTAAGGCCAAAATTGAGATATTTGTGCATCAGCAAATTCTTCATTGCAATTATACTGAACCAAAAATTTCATTAAATGTCGTCAACAAGTATAAGTTACACGATAGAATAGTTCAAAGTATATATTCGGCTAATAAGTAAAAAAAACGCAATAATAAACAAATATATAGACAAATATGAAAGCGGGATTCATGTAATATGCAAATTCAAAAAGAAATAAATCCCTTCCAAGGCTCAAAGACAAATAACCATACCACGATAAATGGTTTTACCGACCGCACGTTCCACCTAACTACAACGATTATTTCCATAAAACAAAGTATTTATCTTCATCTATATTCGCACAGATCGCAGCAATCAAGTTTCAAAACAAAATACTCAATACACAAATTGGAAATGCATTTTGAATAACAGCTATTCGCTGACATTTGACCGATCGTAGAAAATTACTGGTAATTCACAGCACTGCCCAGTCCAGTGGCTCGATGGGGGAGATTTAGGAGATTTTTAGGGGGAACCAGCAATGGTCAAGAGGGAAGCCGCCAGAACCATCTGGCAACACTGATACTGAAGGGCAGGAAAGTGACATCGGATGCTGCAGTACGAAATAATCGGACTCTAAATATGATGGCTCAATATTACATTTATTTTGACTAATTTATTTAGCAGATTTGCGTCAATGGTCGTGTCGTGAGACGGTGCGAGATTCGTGCGGCGAGAAATTCAATTATTCAGACAGTTTGTGTCTCGCCATGCAGATAATAACTGACTCTTTTCCCTCTGCCTTCTCGCCTTTGGCAACGATTGCAATCAGGAAAGGATGATCCGCATTGAAATATGGGCGATCAGAACGCATCTCGTTGTTCGGCGGTGCGCTCGCGGAACAAGGAGGGCCTGTAAATAATAAGAGAATGAAGAAACATTTGGACAAATGTCAAATTTGTTAAAAAGGAGCTGGTAATTTCCTCGCGGTTGATGAGGTTAAATTGCTTCGGAGTAATCGAAATGTAATCGGTAGCGAAGATAGGACGAAATTAGGGGAAAAAGGTAGTGAGATGTGGTCTGTTGCAAAAAAAGGCATGAGCGTAGCCAGGATGGACCACTTGCCCTCCTCCCCGACGGATCATGTAGTCGAGAGAAAAATATACGAAAATAAAATTACATAATTCCAATATTGACATTTCAAAATTAGTACGAAATCAATATAGAATAACATTGAACCTACGAGTAGGTCATTTTACTTTCAAGCGTTTCAAATAAAACCATTTTGAACCGGCTACAAAGTATTCGTCGGCCATGCATTTTGATTACTTTTTTATAACCATGTAGACCGATTACGCCGTGATGACTAGGCTGATTTAAATGGTTGTTTTTTTGAATGGTGTTCCAAAAATCCGAGAAAAAACCCATTAACCTCGCATGTTTCTCAACACGTTTTGAGTGACAAACAAGTTAATAGAGTATGTTAACTTCATAGGCCAGATGAACATAAGCTAAGTCTAGTTAAGTAGTTTGGTAAATTGACTGTGGAGGTTTTATTAGGAAAACGACAGTACTTGCTGAGCAGTTACATGGCGTTAGTCGTACCTATGTATCTGAGTAAATTGACCTTGTGAAAATAATGAAATGAGTGCACACAAATTATAAAAAAACATTACAACCACATCGTGTATTCGGAGAAACTTTAACCCGAATGTTCACATTTCACTGATTGTCCCTGAATATTTATTATTTTATTCTTTGGATTGCCAAAGTGTAAATTTTGACGGCCAACAAAGTGTGCTCAGAGCTACTATGCCAGGATACCGAAAGGTTGCAAACGAGCGAAACGGCCGCGAAAACTTTGTAGGTTCGGCATACGGTTTCCACATTACAGTTTTTAGAAAAAATGTTTAATAAGTACTTCAAATCTAGTGCATTCGCTCCCCCCTGCCCCCTCCTGCTGGCAAATCTTGGCTACGGCTCTGACAAAAGTCTTATTTTTGTGAAGAGGCAACATTTTGCGCAATCGTGACGAAGGTGGATGATAGAAAAAATCGGCATTAACTCACCATCGTGGTTAAAGGCTTCGATGTTAACAACATTTAGGACAGCGTTGACTCTCTCGGGATCGGGCATGGCCATGCTTGAAAAGTTACCCTCGTCGAATACCTCGTACATGTATAGCTGCGAAGATTATAGAATAGAAATTCAGGCACGCCTCAAACACTAAGTCACAACGAAGAGCGAAGATTCTTCATTGATCTTCGGCTACCAGAATCGTTGAATACAGATTTCTAACCGCATACAGATTGTCCTGCAACTTTGTGATTGTGTATTGTTAATAGCCATAAAAATACTGGTAAGATTCAAAACGAAAAACGTGGGGCGCATGTAATAGATAATTGATGCATGAATAGTTCACCTAAGTCACTAACAATTTTATTACAATGCAAATCATATGAATTGTGTGAGTTTTCTCAACGACAGCTGCTCCCTACACTCCTTACTATTATTATCTATGCATGCGCCCCACGTTTTTCGTTTTAAATCTTCCAAGTATTTTCATGGCTATTAAAAATTCACAGTCACAAATTTTCAGGACTATCCGTATGCGGTTAGGAATCTGTATTGGGTTATAAATTTGTATAGGGCTAGGATAAATTATTTTATACTTTTTGGTCTGTTTTAAAAACGTGGTTAAATTTTTTTTATTTAAATAATTTTATTTTCTGTTTTTTAGTCTCTTGTGTGTGTGAAATTTTGCTTCTCATTCTCTAGGCGTCACTTGCGTTCGGAGGCTGTCTCATTGACCACAGTAATCGTCACTAATGCACTATTCACTATTAATATTATTCTTATTTTTGTTATTTTGACCATTTTTGTTCTCTTTTTCTCTCTCTATGACAGGCTTGTCTGTCTGTTTATTTGTCTGTCATCCAGATCTGAGCTATGTTCTAAGTTCCAAGTCTCTCGCACATTCGGAAGTTAGTTTAAAATAGATTGCAAAATTTGTACCGAACTAATAAACAGATACACATACAGACAAGAAAGAAAGTTGATATTGCATTCGTCATTCAGTTCTGAGGTATGTTTCAAGTTTCAAGTCACTAGCTCACCCGGAAGTTAGTTTGAAATCGATTGCAAAATTTGTAGCAAACAGACAAATAGACAACAAGCAAAGTGAGTTAGAGCGGGATAGATATTTGGACAGAAAAAATAAGCAATATTGAGGGATTTTTTAAACTGAGAAATAATTATTCTACAATTATCAAACTGTGGGTATACTTTAGTAGTATATCTAAGTATAAAAAACAATTTTTTTAAATTTATTTATCATCAAAATGGTGGAGCTATGGCAGAGTTTTACAGCAAGGTCGTCGCGGGAGTTGAGTACCGGCGTGCAGTCTAGCTTCCCGTAGACTTTTATTCGCAGAAAAGTTCAAACATCTTTTCAGTTAGAACTTGTATAGTTTCTTTGTGACGGTAATTAAACATGAAGAAAATGCAAATTTGAGAAAATGGCACGCATTCACAAAAAAAATCGACATTTCACGCAACATTTCTGTAAAATGTGGATTAAAAAAATCGTCTTTTTTTTTCCAATTTTTCAAAAAGAATTCCCGTCAAGTAGAACGTACCAATATTATCAATATTTCTACCAAGTTTCAACTCAAGCGGCTTAATGCAGTTGTGAGAAAAACGCGTTTGAAGTTCACGACCGCTCCGAATCCGAGCGGTGAGGCACAGCGTTGAGGGGTTGTACGTTCGAAATTTTCGAATTTTGTTTTGAAACTTTAGGAAAATATTTTACATATATAGTTATATCGTTTAAAGAAGTAAAGAGAGAAATCGATTTTTTGATCGTTGTAAATGTACATCCCGCCTTAATAAAAACGTGGCAAAAGAAGAGTTTCGAAGCAGTGCTCAAAGCGCTCGATTGCCCTTTAGACGTTCGACTCACACTGCCGGTAATGGCAAGAAAAAGCGATATCCAACCCGTAAAATATCTGGAATTCATGGATCCGAACGACCAACGGTCAGCTTTTTCGTGGGTATTTCAAGGATCGGAGAAAGATGTTTGGCATAGCAAAAAAAAGAGTTTCGAAACAATGCTCATAGCGCTCGATTGCTCTTTTGAAATTCAACTCACTTTGTCGGCAAGGATCGACGAGAGGTGAAGTTTGCTGCGCAGGCGGATTTCCGGGACGCTCACATGTACCTCGCGTTCCTTTCCTTCGGAAATTATTTTTTCTATGGTGTCGTGCGTAATTCTATACTCCAAATTGCAAAGGCCATCTTTTGCGTCCGGAAGTATCAGGTACAAAACAACGTCTCCGGGATTTGCCTATCGATAGACGGAACCAGATTGAAACACAAAATTCAATCGGCGGGCTCATCACTGTACGCGAATGTCTCGCTTTGATATTTGCTGGGTACACGTACGCTCCAGGGTATTGCGATGTATGATGCACTTAGATCCGGAAGTTCACCGTAACTGAAATTGCCGAGCATGTGCGTATAGGCGACATCGGATTTCGATGTTTGGGCGTCCGAAGTATAAGTGGATTTATAGACGCATCTCTCATCCTGTTGCCACACGTGCATCAAGTAGCCACCGCCGAAGAGAATGATATTTTCGGCACCTGTAAATTCGCCTGCGACTACAAATGTCGTTATTAAAAAACTATATCTATACCGTAATATGTATCATAAGAAAGTGTTCGCCAAAATTCGAAAGAAAGAGCGAAAAAGAGAGCTTGAAATGTGCTTGCCTAGCTTAAAGTCAAGTGCAAGTAAGTTGCTGTAGTACCAACTCTGGAAGGTCTTCAAGAAGTTATCTATATCTACAAAGCGTATACTTGATCCAAGGCGTCGGTAAACGTCGAGCATGGTCGCCTCGTAATCGCGCTTCAGTGTGTATGTGGCCCGATAAGCCATTCGATTGTCGAAATTCAGTTGCAAGCTTTTCTCGTCCTGCAATCCATTGATCATTGATTGAAAATGACGGAAAAACAAGACTCTTTAGAACGACGGGAGATTTATGTCATTTGTACAAATTGATGAGGAGACACCTTGCTCGGCGTTGTCAATTCGCAATCGGTTCTTTTAAATGTTCAACATCGGTTCTCAATGAGTCAAATGAGTTCGGGTGGGCTCTCAAGTCACTTGTATGTCGATGCGACGTTATCTGACAGGTATGCGTATCGAATAGGACATATGAGTCATTAGGTTATTCTGATTACATTAGAGTGAAAGTTTCGAAAAAATGAAGTTGAGGTATGGTATCATCGAATATTTCCCCACACACTCTAATGCTGTCTTACTTGAAGGTTGTCCATCATTAACGCGTATTCGTCGCTGCTGCTGAGATATCCGTCTGTGCTGTAAATTCCAAGAGTATATTCCAAGCAACGTTTACTCGGGTTTTCGGATCCATAATACAGCCTTAGCAGACCTAAGAAAACATCCGTGGTCGATACAGCAAAGTTGTCGTCGCTGAGGTGAGCAATGGCCTGTGTAGACGACAAACGAGGATCGTACGATGTTGTTCAGATATGAATATGTCTGCAGAAGCTTGAAATGCCGAAAAAGCGGTTTTGTTGTTGCATAGTTTTATAGCGTGTAGTCTGAACAATTTGCAACACAGATTATATAAGAATTCCATAAACTGACCAAGTTATGACGACTTTTGTGAAGGGTTAGATCATCCCACCAGCTGCGATTTACCCTTTTTTCTTTTGCATTTTGCTCGGAAGTATGTTTTATGAAACGGTGTAAGTCATATCTCAAAACCGACTCCCTCCATTCACTTGTAATTCGGACAGAGCATAGTCTATAACATTTTCAATCCCATTACCGGATGATTTTTTTTCATATATTTATCCATTCGTTAATAAAAAATCATTAAAGTTGTTTTTTTTGTTGATAATCGTACTTTTTCAACTACAGCTTGCCATTCTCGTGATTGTCTTAATTTTTGTTAAGTATCTGGTCATTCGAAAGTTTTATTATTCAACTGAAAGTACACTTTGATAATTATCATGTCATGTCCGGTAACCCTAGTTGCCAGAACCATCTACACTGTTTGGCCATGTAGAAACGGCGGCACTTTCTTTAAATAATAATAACTTAATTATTTATCAATATTTTTTTATTGAAAAATTGAACTTCGCAAGATTATGGATGAATTGTGAGCAAAATCCTGACCTCGCATTCCAATTTTCTCACTAGACAAAAATATTAAAAAACGACGATTTTTTTCGATTTCCAGCTTTTGCAGACCCGCTAAATTGTCGAAGTAGAAACGTTTCTCAAATGGATTGGCAAATATGTACGACGCTAGCTCAACGAGGGGGGGTATAAAATTATGATTAAAAAAAAAATATTTCTCTCGTCTGTTTTCTCTGCTTCATCGTGCAGTATTTTTCGTGCATTTTTTTATACGATAATTGTATTACGCTCAGTCCTTCGGTACTTTTGAGGGTTTGTGATGAGAACCGTTTCCGCTTGTGACGAAAGTAGTCAAGGGCGACGTATTCGAAGATTCAGATGAATCCACAAAATATAACATTATTAGATCATTTTTATTTTCATACAAATTTAGACAGATTGTTAACTCTACCTTGAACAATTTAACAGCGAAAGTTCGTTGACCTAGGGTTGAATAATACAGGTTGACATCCGGATCAGCTAACACGTTAAACCCAAGGCTCGTCAAGGGCAATGTGACAGCCACGGTGAAAAAATCTGTCAAACAAATGGAAGAGAGATACGTACACACAATGCAATTTACACAAATGTATATATATTTGTTCAAATTGAATTGTATTAATGATAACGGCATACCTCCATCGAATCTTGCACAGACGGAAAAAAATCCCCTCGATTAGCGAAATAATTTATTTACAGGTGGCCAACAAAAAATTGAGATAAAATACTACAATATTCGATTATCCGGAGTATTCGACGATTTGGCAGAATAAATTATTCTTAAAATAATCTAATACTCCATTATGTCAATAAATCATTCGTTGGCATCTTCCAATGCTGGATTGCCTAGTTGACATTTTGGAACATATCGATTTTCAGTTTTGAACGGATTCTCAAAACATAACATTACAAAAACATTCTCTTAAGGGGTTACACCCACTTGCGATTTTGAAAAAATCGATTTTTTTTATTGCATTTTTTTGAAGTGCAATTTGAAGTGCAGTTTTTTTTATGCCCGGAATAGATGAGTCTATGTAAGTTTACAAAAAAAAATATTTTCTTCGTGTAAACTGAAATTGAAACTTTAAACGCGTTTTTCTGGCATTTCTGAAGTCGGTGACCAAGATTACTCGAACACTAATGAACCGATCTTCTTGAAATTTTGCAGGCTTATTTAATACATAAAAATGTAGTCTTTAATCGTTCGATTTTTTTTTTCGAAAAAAAATCGCCGTTTTATAGCCAAAAAACGGCCGTTTTTTTCGTTAAAATCGAACTATTAATTTTGACTGTCCGCCATTTTGTGAAAAATGAATATTTTTTAAAATCCTTCGATTAAAGACTAGTTTATACTTATATTTGACTAAATCCATCCGCATTTTTTTTTCAGATGATCCACTTCGCCGTAATGTTGGTCACCGCAAACCGTGTATATAAAAACATTATTTCATTGACGGCCATTTGCCACTAAACAATGTAATATTTTTCAATAAAAAAATTACTGAAAGTCCTTCAAGATGTGTTCTTTAAGATGGTATATTGATCGATTAAAAAAGTTTTGTAGTTTTCTTTAAAAAAATTCATGAAAAAGGCCTTTTTTGCGCTACAAGTGGGGGTAACGCCTTAAAATGTTGAGTCGATCCGTTCAAAATTGAGGGGATTATGGGCGTTTATAGGTAGGTTCCGCGAACCGGCTAACTTTAAGGTTGTTATGGGTTTTTTTTTCTGGACCTTCATAACCTATTTAATGATCATCCCGTGCAGTTTGAATACGATTCACAGTACCGTTTTTTAGAAAAAAAATCGGCTACTCGACGTATTTCGTGAGCTAATTACATTATTCTTTTGGAAAACTCCCGATCATTTTCTAGTACATGGTTCGACTAATTATCGGACTAACCCTTGGTACCGTGAAAATGAGGATTCACAGTACCCTAGTAATAATATTAATGTTTTTTGATAGCGAATTTGTGCGAAAATCAAGCCCACAATATATTAGACTGTGCAATTATGGCAACGTCGTAGACGGCACTAATGCTACCTATCTTGCCTGTATTCGGTAATTATGCCCGATAACCCCAAACTACTCGGTCAGGTTAATTAACAACGAATATTATTGGCACTTATTCTCTTAATCAGTAATAATTTCTTTATATTAATTTGATAACTATGTTCAGACATTATACATATCTAGATATTTCCAAGCAAAGGCAAAATAACGCGGATTTTTTTCACACATACATTTTTTTTGGAATATCGGAAATTTATTGGTTTTTTTCCTTAGGTACACGCTTGTCGCGTTTGTTACCTATTCTTTCCCATCATTATGACCATTATTTCCTCTACTGTTACTCCATCTTTCCCCTGTTCCCCCCCCTCTTGCGGCCGCAGCCGACTTCCCCCTTTGTATCATATTCATCATGACATTTCTGTCATGGGTATAGGGAAACTGCGGAAAACCTATACCAATACAGCCGGTCATCGAGTTCGCCCCCCAGTCGTGGAACTAGTCTTATTTCGCCGCGAAATGCCGAAGAAAAACATTTCACGACGAAATGTACGCGACTGGGATTCGAACCCGCGACCTCCCGGTCCGCTGGTTTAGTGGCGAGCACGCTAACCACTAGACCATCGCACCGGTATCGGAAATTTATTAATGTTCTTGATTTCTTCGAGATTATAGAAAGCTTCAGTACATACTTTTTCTTTCCAACGGATTTTTTTTAACTCGGACGGATATTCATTTTCGACGGCTCGTTGGGCCGATATTGAGATTACGAACGGCGCGCATATGTCTCCAACTTCGCGACACTTCTGCCAACCTGGGCATTATGAAATACCACGATTTACGACGTTGCCAATTCGTTTCGCGCTAATTGATCGAGAAAAAGTTATCTAAAATAATTATACAAAGTAATGAGAACACTTAATGTAATCAGCGGATGTTCAAAAAGGCATATTTTTCCAAATTGGAGTAGAAAAATAGTTCCCCAACGCACGTTTAATATGACTATTTTGTGAAAGCTAAAAGTTCGCAACAGTCAATCGGCCTCGTGCATAAACATAGGGCGCTCCCCTTGTACTTCACCTCCGACGGTTAAACCCCATAACAACCTTAAAAGCGTTTTTCCCAAATTGACTTTTTCAAAATCGGTGACCACGATATCTTTAAAATCCTTTGTCCAAGCACTTGATAATTCCACGAAAAACTAAATGCGTTTGATTTTTCTATCTCTCATGATTTGTTTCAGAGCAGTGGTCACCGCGAAGGACGTTTTTCAAACAGCGGTCTGCACAAACCATTGTATTACCACGTTTGTGAATATTTTTCAATACGAAAATTGTAAAACGTCCGTGAAACCATACTCTTCGATGTAAGTTTGAAAGAAATTGAAAAACCGCACACGTTTGCCGAGAAAAAATTCTCGAAAATTCTTTTTTGCGGCGACGAGGTAAGTGTAGTAGCCCGTTAAGTGAGCCCATGTCGTTTCTTCCTCCCAGTGTATTGCCGATATTCTATAGGTTACTTACGGGATTGCATGGTGAAAGCGGACTCACGTAGCTTATAGAGGCGGAAAAAATGCAGGAGCTCTGCAGTCTCTATTTGAATTGTTATTGTATCAGTTTTATACAAGTAACTCTGAAAATTCCTTCACTTGATAATTTTACCTTCTGTCTTTAAGCCTCCCGGCAAGGCTTTTTCGAGTCGAGCAGAATACAGTAATTGCTAAGCACCGTCTTCCGTGACGCTGTTTTATGCAGAGCGGCGACATGAGTCGCCTACGCTTCGATAGGCCTGAGACTAGAGGGGTTATTCGTGTGTTAAAAATATTTCCTCATTTTCATAAATCAAACAACAGATAAAGAAGCGAGAAAAAGTATAGAGGGAAAAAAACGAGTATGCTATTGTACAAACGTTTTATTTTATCGTGAGTCACGTTCTTTGCACCAAAAGTGTAATGTCTTCAGTATCGATAGCACCGGGCTAACTGTTTTTCTCACAATTATGCAAATTTTTAGGTATTCATGAAATATTAAATGTAGCACTCCATGAGGCGTTGTGAGGTCAAGTAATTGTCAACAATATCTCTATGTGCCATATTCGAATTTAGACTTGACATAACACATATTTTTTTAAAATATGAGACTTTACCCACGTTTTTTTCATTTTCCTTTAGTTTTTGTTTTATTTCGTGAATTAAAGCGATTTTTTAGAGTTGAGCTCTCGCTTTTCGGTTTGTTCGATTTTTTGACCGTGTTGTTTCGGCAATAATGTTACAAACGAACTGTTTGCGCTTTCGCGGGTATCGTTGCGATCCCCGATGCAGCATGAGCAGCCGTGGATTGCTGTGACCGTTCAATTGCGCTGATGCATCCACTTGCGCTTTCATAAATTCCATGACCCCCAGCAACTCACGCGTTCCATTTTTGAGCCGCGTTTTTTGTTTTTTTTTCTTCTTCAGAAGATCATGGTGAAGAGCCGGTGAAAAAAAGTTAGCTGGTCCCCACCGGAAAATCAGTCATAGTATTTCTATGACTGATCTCCGCATCGAAGCAGACCGTCTCGAAAAAAATGTGTTTCGAGAAAAACGCTTTTGAGTGGCCTGCATAAGTCTGAAATATACAATATACGATTTTTTTTACTAGTTTTATAGCCTAGGCTTTTAGATTTAATTTGCAACAAAGATTCAGTCAAAATTAACCAATTTATGACGATTTGTGTGAAAGCTCAGAGCGCCCATTGCGCTACGGCCAACTTTTTTCTTTGACGGTTTTCTCGAAATTATGATTTATAAAACGGTGTAAGTGCGTGGTATCTCAAAATCTATTCGTCCGATTAACTCCCAATTCGGACTGAGCATAGCTTATAACATTTTCTATCGTATGACTGGATGACTTTTAAAATATATATTTAGGCACCCATTTAGTTATAAGAAATCATTAAAGTTGTCTTTGTTTCTCGAAAATTGATTTTTTTCCCTATGACTTGCCATTTTCATGATATTCAAAATTGGAAAAAAAAACTGATTGTACGAAAGTTTAGTTTGATTATAGCAAACGTGCATTCCTTCAGTATCCATTTCAGATTACTTTACTTGCAATAACCACCTACACTGATTGGTCATGAAGTAGCAGCGGTACCTTGTTGAAATAATATTAACTCCATTGTTTATCGACATTTTTTAATTAAAAAATACTGAAACTTAGCAAGACTTTGCATTAATTGTATGTATAATCTTGACCTCGTGACAATGTGACTGCTGGAATATGACGGTTCATTTGCCGGAGCTCCGCAATGCCTATTTGAATGCTTGTTGCATCAGTTTTATACCATATCGTGCATAATATTTTTTTTGTGCGTGACATTGTTGTGATTATCTTTCGCATGGTATTTTTCTTCACTTCGGACTTTTATCTTCCCGTTAAATGCTACGTGAGGCGAACAAAAGACGGCCAGCTACTTCTTTACTGAAAGTGCCCTTTTTGCGCGAGCGGAGCAAACAGTTTTTCTCACTAATCGGAATATTGAGAGACAAAAGCATTCCTACAATATCGGAGAATATGAGAATACGACAACAATGATGGCAATTAAGAAGTCGCTGCATATTTACGCGTCTATGTTTATGACGACGATAGTTCATAGCAGTGCTATTATTTCGCGGTGCTGATAATTTTGAATCGAATATTGTTTTTATAATTTCTCTCTTGGTTTTGATTGTCTGCTTTTGTTGCGTTCAACAATGTACGTACAAAAGCATATTGGACGGTTTTTATTGTCGGCGAGTGTGGCACGTTGACAGTGCACGATTGCGTAGGTGTCCGATGTGATTATACCAGCTTCATTGGCGAAGCCATCTTTTTGTCTGGGAGGCTGGAGAGAGAGGCGGCCTGACAAAAAAGTGGTTTTGTTCACAATGACCTTTTTTTAATAAAACTTACATAATTCTATGATTTGGTGATTGATGATTTGGTGATTGGGTTGAAGTATATAGGGGTTGAAAGTCGAAAAATATGTATAACTTAAATACTTTTTAAAATATTTTAACGACACTAACTGCATTTGAGAGAACTAAACATAGTAGAAGGGTAGATACCTAACCTTATGTTTAATTGTGTCTACCCTTATGTAAAATTCTATGCTACCATTTCCGGTGTTCCTCTCCGATTTTGTTCAATTTTTCATATGTTATTTTACATCGAAATCGAAGAGACACGTTTTTTTTTATTGGCGGAAAGACGCTTTTACGGGTGAAAACTATCTTTGAAGTTGAACACCCTCAGAGTGACTTTTACAGTTTCGCATATTTCCAGTCGACATATTCGATTAAAACCACTTGGAGGATAATGCTTATAGCCAATAGTGAGCAGTGCACTTTTTTTAATTCCGAGGGGTGTAAATTTCCGAATTGGTAGAAATATATCGGGGTTGAAACTCGAAAAATTTGTATAACTTTGTAACTTTTGATTATATTTTAACGAAAACGATTGCATTTGAGAGAGTTTAAAAAATGTAGAAAACACGTGTTTTTGCGTTTCACGAAAAACCTCGTTTGAGGGGTGTACTACCATATGAACTACTGTATCATATTATTTTTGGTGCCCTACTCAAATTTCGTTCAATTGTTGATAAGTTAGTTTCCATCGAAATCTAGAAGACGCGTAATCTTTTTAACGGCAGAAAAATGTTTTTGAGGGGTGAAAATTACCCTTGAAATTGGACACTCTCAGAGTGACTTTTGCAGTTTCACATATTTCCAGCCAACATATTTGATTGAAAACAATTGGAGGATAATGCTTATGGCGAATATTGAAAAATGCACTTGTTTCAATTCCGAGGGAGGTATTGATAGAAATATAGAGGGGTTGAAAGTCGAAAAATTTGTATAACATTGACACTTTTTGTTATATTTTACCGAAACTGAGTGCATTTGAGAGAGCTAAAAAAAGTAGAAAATACGTGTTTTTGCGTTTCACGGAGTACCCTGTTTACGGGTGGACTACCCCTGTATAGTACCTTTTCCGGTCTTGCTCTCCGATTTCGTTCAATTTTTCATATCTTATCCTTCATCCAAATCTAGTGGACACGTAATTTTTATAATGGTGGAATAACGGTTTTAAGCGGTGAACTGCAGTTTCGCATATTTCTAATCGAGATATTTAATTGCAACCAAGCAGACGATAATGCGTCTGGCGAATACGGAAGATTGGATTTTTCAAAATTTAAACGGGATAAACTGTTAGAAATTTATAGGGGTTGAAAGCTGAAACACTTTTATAACATAAAAGTATTCTTTGTATTTCAACAAAACTATTTGTATTTGGTAGAGCTAAAAAATCAAGAGATAGCTGTTTTTTTCGCAAAATCATCATTTGAGGGGCGAACTACCCCCAGATGTTACTATTTCCAGTGTCCCTATTCGATTTTGTTCCGTTTGAGAGTTGTTCTCTATCGGAATTTAAATCAAGCGAATTTTTTTATCGTCTGGAGAATAATGTAAAGTCCTGCTGGGTAACTGGCTATCTCACCTCCACTCCTATAACCATCACACCCGGATACTTCAAGACAAACAACCAATCACGATTTATAAACAATAGTAATTTTAAGATTGATCTGATAGGAGTTGGTTTTAATCTTGTAAATTATCTTAAAGTTCAATGATCAATGAAGTTGATGACAATGAAGTTTAATTACAAATGAAGATAAGGTAAGAAACGTCTGTACTTTTATTTTGACGGATCCTTGAAAAAACTGTGGTCAACTACCCCGGACTTACCCTAATTATAAGACTGATTTTGTCCATAATCGCACCCTAGGTACTCGATCTTTTAATGTAAAACGTTTCCTTAATAAAGATGACAATTTGATTATAAAAAGCCGTTGTTTTTCATTTAATTCCATGTATAATACATAAAATATTGATTTTTTTTTCAAAATGATCGGCTTATGTTAATTTACTTAATATTAACTACTAAATGTTCAGTTTATTTGCTAAATTTTTACTCAACTTACTAAATATTAACTCCTGAATGTTCATTTAATGTACTACATGTTAACTACTCAATGTTCAGTTAACTCACTTATTGTTAATTTATTAAACGTCAACTACCGGATTTTTAGTGTCAAACTCGAAAAAAGGAGACGCCGAACTTTCGTCATGATTGTTCCGAAACGTATGGAAAAATGTACACAAGCCTCCGGAAGATTGGTTCATTCCAAATTTGGCACCAAAAGTGTCATCATTTTTTTCTGCTCCTCACATGTTTCACATTATTGTTGCAATAATATCGTGTTTAAATAATGACGCTGCATGACCTGATGGAGCGCGCGCTTCCATTATCACCCAGCAATCACAGCACAACGAGAAATACACCAATATTTGTCTTTACTATTATTATCGACATATTTATTATTCTATTTATATTGCTGTTGTCGTTGCTTTCATTGTTCGGGTAATTCATTTGTTACTTCTGCTGTCTCTGTATATTTATGCTGAAGGGCAGGAATGTGACATCGGATGCGGCAGTACGGAATAATCGGACTCTAAATATAATGGCTCAATATTACATTTATTTTGACTAATTCATTTAGCAGATTTGCGTCAATGGTCGTATCGTGAAACGGTGCGAGATTCGTGCGCCGAGGAATTCAATTATTCAGGCACTTTGTGTCTCGCCATGCAGATAATAACTGACTCTTTTCCGTCTGCCTTCTCGCCCTTGGAAACGAGCGCAATCAGGAAAGGATGATCCGCATTGAAATGTGGGCGATCAGAATGCATCTCGTCGTTCGGCGGTGCGTTCCCGGGACAAGGAGGGCCTGCAAATAATAAGAGAATGAAGAAACATTTGGACAGATGTCAAATTTGTTAAAAAGGAGCTGGTAATTTCCTCGCGGTTGATGAGGTTAAATTGCTTCGGAGTAATTTAAATATGATCGGTAGCAAAGATAGGGCGAAATGAGGGGAAAAAGTCAGTGAGCGTAGCCACAGTGGGACAGGATGGACCACTTGCCCCCCCCCCCCCCTCCGCCGAATAGAATCGAGAGAAGAATATACGAAAATAAAATTACAAAATTCCAATATTGACATTTCAAAATTAGTACAAAATCAATATATAATAATATTAAAACTACAAATAGGTAATTTTACTTTCTTATTTTTTTATAAGCATGCAGACCCATTACGCCGTGATGGCTAGGCCAATTTAAATGGTTGTTTCTTTGCATGGTGTTCCGAAAATCCGAGAAAAAACCCATTAACTTCACATGTTTTGAGTGACAAACAAGTTAGTTAATAAAGTATGTTAATTTCATAGGCCAGATGTACATAAGCTAAGTCTAGTCAACTAGTCTCGTAAATTGACTGTGGAGGTTTTATTAGGAAAACGACAGTATTTGCTGAGCTGTTTAATACATGGCGTTAGTCGTACCTATGTATCTGACTAAATAAATCTCCTAAAATTAATTAAATGAGTAGGTACTCAACAAAAACAAAAAACATTACAACCAAATCATTTATTGGGTAAAACTTTAACCCGAATGTTCAGATGTCTCTGATTGTCCCTAAATATTTATTATTTCATTCTTTGGATTGCCAAAGTGTAAATTTTGACGGCCAACGAAGTGTGCTCAGAGCTACTATGCATGGAAACGGAAATGTTGCAAACGAGCGAAACGGCCGCGAAAATTTTGTAGTTACGGCATATGGTTTCCACATGACAGTTTTTAGAAAAATTGTTTAATAAGTACTTCATATCTAGCGCCCTCGGCCCCTACCCCCTTCTGCTGGCAAGTCTTGGCTACGCCTCTGAAAAAGGTCTTATTTTTGTGAATAGGCAACATTTTGCACAATCGTGACGCAGGTGGATGATAGAAAAAATCGGCATTAACTCACCATCGCCGTCAAAGCCTTCGATGGTAACAACATTTAAGACAGTGTCGACTCTTTCAGGATCGGGCATGGCCATGCTTGAAAAGTTACCCTGGTCGAATACCTCGTACATGAATAGCTACGAAGATCATAGAATAGAAATTCAGGCACACCTCAAACACTAAATTATTACAGATTGTCCTGCAAATTTGTGATTGTATATTTTTAATACACTGAGAAAAAGAAATCATTGATCCAATGTCATTGGTGTTATTGAATAAAATTTCGTCGATTCAATTGTAAAATTATTGGTGTAAATAATCGGATTTATTATTCCAAAAAAAAGATATTGATTTTAATAAAATGATAAAATTAAAAGTTTTTTTTTCATTCAAAAGATATATTGTTAGCCGAGAACAATATATTATTGAAATTATCTGAAAGATTATCGCGAACAAATTATATAGTTTTGAATGCATTTTCTGCAAGGAACAAAAAAAGAGTTTCAATTCACAACATGAATATTGTTGATTCGAGTACACCAGAAAAATTGAATTTCGCTCGTTTGATTCAGATAGAATTTCTATTGAGTAGATATGTTTTTTTTTTATTTTTTCACCATATCCGATATTGATTTCCAAGTACATTATTCGTTAAAATATTAATATTTTATTTTGATTGAAAAATATTAAGCGAACGTCTGAATGAGTTAAAAAATTATGCGGAAATAAAATTTGTTTCTTGCGCATTTGGTTGAAAAAATTCAAGCAAATCATGGCCGAGCGCCACTGAAATTATCGTTGTGAGGAAACTCGTAGTTCTCGGAGTAACCGCATGAAGCCGCACGCGCGCTCGTTTCTCGTAAGCGTAGCGCGAACCGAAAATATACTTAAACGCCGGAGAAACTCCAAAGAGTATCGCTTCTTGGCCTGTGGCTAAGATCAAAGTGT
The DNA here is from genome assembly GCA_944452715.1 of Ophion slaviceki. Classification (NCBI taxonomy): domain Eukaryota; kingdom Metazoa; phylum Arthropoda; class Insecta; order Hymenoptera; family Ichneumonidae; genus Ophion; species Ophion slaviceki. Next base: position 15,244,309 of record OX101787.1, read on the forward strand.
AGTATCTGTTCTTATCAGTTGAATATCTGGTATTCTCTCCATGGATATTCCATTGGATATCTGATATTCTCTCCACTATTATCGTGGATGATCATTCTAATGCTCACTTTTTATTTAAGATTTAAAACAAATTGAAAAACTTACGTCCCATGGCATATTCGTTTCGATGCAGTAAAGAAATATGTAATTCTATTAATTATATTTTTGTGCGAAATACAAAATGTTGTAGCAACCGCTTAATTATTTCATCTATACATCTAGGGATAGTATATAGAATGAGTTCAATAGAATATAATTTTATTTGATGGATAATGTAGATATTCAGAGAACAGAAGAGCTTTTTTAGATAAAATAATATGTTATCTAAATCAATCACATTTTCCAATATTTTATAGTATTGTACCAATCTCATATATCGGTGGCGCTCCGCAGCAGCACATTTATTTGAATCAACCAATATATTTTTTTGATTCAATTGGTTTTTTTTCTCAGTGTAGCTATGCAAATACTTGTAAGATTAAAAACAAAAAACGTGGGGAGCATGTAATAAATAATTGATACATGAATAGTTCACCTAAGTCACTAACAATTTTATTAAACTGCAAATCATATGAACTGTTGTGTGAGTTTTCTCAACGACAGCTGCTCCCTACACTCCTTACTATTATCTATGCATGCGCCCCACGTTTTTCATTTTAAATCTTACAAGTGTTTTCATAGCTATTAAAAATTCACAATCACAAATTTTTAGGATAATCTGTATGTGGTTAGGAATTTGTATTGGGTTATAAATCTGTCTGGGACTAGAAGAAATTATTTTATGCTTTTTAGTCCGATTTAAAAACGTGGTTAATTTTTTTTTTAATTCAAATAATTTGATTTTCTACTTTTTAGTCTCTTGTGTGTGTGTGTGTGAAATTTTGCTTCTCCTTCTCTAGGCGTCGCTTGCGTTAGAGCCATCTCCTTGACCATCGTAGAAATCGTCACTACTGCACTATTCACTTTTAATATTATTATTATTAGTATCATTTTCACAATTTTTACTCTTTTTATTTCTCTGTGACAGGCTTGCCTGCCTGTTTATTTGTCTGTCATCCAGATCTGAGCTATGCTCAAAGGTTCAAGTATCTAGCTCATCCGGAAGTTAGTTTAAGGGTTGAGATGCAGTCAGAATTTTCAAAAAATCGATTTTTTAAACATTTTCTCGAAGTACGATGTTTCGAAAATATTCCCTGAAAATTTCGAGTCAATCCGATTAATAGTTTCCGGGATATCCCACAATTAGTCAAGGGGCTTCGGATCCCCATGGCAGGTAGCGGAAGGCAGCTGCAAGCAACCTTTGCAAGGGCCCGTTGCAAGGGTCGTTTTGACCCCCCCCCCCCCCGCTATTATATTCTTCGAATATAAAAGGCAGAATGTTTTGAAGACAATAACAAATTGACATTTTGGAAGCTTCCACATCGGCAGAAGCCCTATTGTATGGGCCAGGAATTGATGATTCGATGTAATTTTTTAATTAGTATTTCTATACATAAATGAAGTGTAAAATTGGAACTCTTTCAGAAATTTTCAAAAATGTATTACTCAAAAACTATGAACTTCAGCAAAATTTTACAAAGAATACTTTCGTTTTAAAATTGCCCAAAATGTAAAAAAAAATAATTCATCCCGAAAACTTCAATTAAAAAAAATTGTTTTAACAATTGGCTATAAACAAATTGAATGCTCGACTTTTCGGCAAAAATTGCGATATTCGGATTCAGCGGATCAAAATACATAAAAAAAGTTTAGCTTCATCCGTCGAGTTCAAAATTTTGCGAACATATAATACCGTATCCACATAAAAAAAACTTTAAAGGCGTTTTTCTCGAAACTATGTTTTTCAAGCCCGTGACCGTTATAATTCAAAAACCACTCGATGTTTTTTTGATGAATTTTGGTGTGCTTATTGATAACATTAAAAACTAGTCCTTAATCGAAGGATTTTCATTTTTGTTGAAAATTTATATTTTTTTAAAACAATGAACGAGCGATTTTTTGGTCGAAAATAGAACGTTATCTGTCGGAAGCCGGCATTTCGTTAATTTTTGAAAAAAAAAAGCTTCGATTAAGGACTAGATTTATTATTAAACTAATGATTTTTTTGTTGTTTTTTAAATTTCAGATGATGCAGTACAATGTTATGATGGTCACCGCAAAGCACTACATGCCAAAGGGGGTCCGACAAAGATAGCGATATTGTTATAAATAATCAATATTTTTCTTTGAAAATTTGTACAAGTCAAGTTGAAATATAACATAAAAAGTCTGTGTAACCACTTTTGTAAAACAATCTTAATTCTTATGAAAGAAAATTATTGAAAATGCTCGTTTTTTCGCGCCTCTGACTGCATCTCACCCCTTAAAATCGATTCCGAAATTTGTACAGAACAGATAAACAGATAAAGAGAGAGACAAGAAAGCGAGTAAATATTGCATTGTCATCCAGGTCTGAGCTATGTTTAAAGCTTCAAGTCTCTAGCTCGTCCGGAAGTTAGTTTGAAATCGATTGCAAAATTTGTATCGAAGACAAACGCACAACAAGCAGAGCGAGTTAAGGAGGTACACTAGCTTCAGCAAAATGATGATAGATCAATAAAATTTGGTGAATATATTCTTTAGTATTATTCATGTAGATACAAATTTTTTCAGATTTTTTGGTTGTGCCGTTTTGTTACAAATAATTCACAAGCGTTTATTCTTATACCCGGAATATATACCTATATCTATAAAAACCCTATGCTTATACACGTGAACTTCAATGTTCAATTATTCGATAACGGCACAATGAAAAAATCTGAAAAAAATTGTATTGACATATATAATACTAAAGAATATACTCACCAAATTTGATTGATCTATCACCATTTTGAAATTTGACCATGGTTTAGCATGGCAACATTGTATGAAGCTGGTGTACCTCCTTAATAAAAACGTGGTAAAAAAGAGTTTCAAAGCAGTGCTCATAGCGCGCTACTGCTCTTTTGACGTCCGACTCACTTTGGCGCCAATGATGGTCTGGAGATGCTGTTTGCTTCTCAGGCGGATTTCCGGTACGCTCACATGTACGGCGCGTTCCTTTCCTTCGGAAATCATTTTTTCTATGGTGTCGTGCGTAATTCCCCACTCCAACTCGCGAAGGCCGTCTTTTGCGTCCGGAAGTATCAGGTACAAAATAACGTCTCCGGGGTTTGCCTGTCGACAGACGGAACCAGATTGAAACACAAAATTCAATCGGCACGCTCATGATATTTGCTGGGGAAACTCACGCTCCAGGGTATTGCGATGTATGATGCGCTTAGATCCGGAAGTTCACCGTAACTGAAATTGCCGAGCATGTGCGTATAGGCGACATCGGATTTCGATGTTTGGGCGTCCGAAGTATAAGTGGATTTATAGACGCATCTCTCATCCTGTTGCCACTGTTGCATCAAGTAGCCACCGCCGAAGAGAATGATATTTTCGGATCCTGTAAATTCGCCTGCGACCACAAATGTCGTGATCTTAAAACTATATTTATAGCGTAATATGTAGGGTAGCATGGTCCGAAACCGACCCGTGGTCCCATACCGACCTCTCCATGTTTCTCAGTACTTGTGCTGCAACCGAAATTGTCGGTGGTGGCATTTGAAAGCTCTCACAACACCGACAATTTGGAGGTAGAGAGCCTCTTTTTCTCTCATTTCATTCTATGGTTTTGCGTCGCGTTGTGTTTTGACAAAGCGAAAGTTCATTTTTGAGCTGCACGGAACTGCAGTTTGAAGTGTTTTATTTTTTCTTGAAAAATCCAAAGGTAGGTTGTCTTGGTTGCTTATGGCCTAGACTTGAACACGCACTCATATATTTAGATCACCATCGTTGCAAGCAAACGGCGAGTCATTGTTTGAAAAAAGTCGCGGTGGTCCTAAACCGACCCCAACGTTTTTGCGCACTAAAGATTTCCTAGCGCGATGATGATAGTCAAACTGTGATTTAATGACTTCTGACGGTAATTACACATGGTTATTCTAGAAATGGGGCGATCGTTCAAACGTTTAAAGCCAAAACGAGATCCGGCTATTCTGCGGCGAGCACTCGCCGCCATGGCATTAGAATATCCGCCCGTTTGCTATTCGGACTGCGAGGTTATTGGCTGCCTCAGGAGAATAACTCACACAGCGATTGAAATTGTAATTTTTGCATTAAGCGAGTAAAATTGTAATCAATGCATTCATTGTATTTTCTAGAAAAGCCTTAAAATTTTCTAAAATAAATTTGAAAATTATTCCCAAATCGTATTATTTTGCTCACAAGTTGCAAAATATTTTTTGAATAAAAAGAACAAAGATTTTGATAACGACCAATGTGCAGACTTTCATTACGGCCTCGGTATTTTGAACAAACGGTACCCGAAAACCTCGCCCAGCTGCTCAAAACTTAGAATAACGTTCCCTCTAAAGAATCAAAATTTGGTTTGAACAAAAAAATTAATTACATGCACTTTTATTGCCTTTGCTTATTAGGCAGTCGGTTTCGGACCACGCTACCCCACCATAAGAAAGTGTTCGTCAAAATTTGAAAGAAAGAGCGAAAAAGAGAGCTTAAGATGTGCTTACTTCTCTCAAAGTCAGGTGCAAGCAAGTAGCGGAAGTACCAACTCTGGATGGTCCCCAAGAAGTCATCTATACCTACAAAGCGTATACTTGATTCAACGTGCCGGAAAACGTCGAGAATGGTCGCCTCGTAATTGCGCTTCAGTATGTATGTGGCCCGATAAGCCATTCCATTGTTGAAATTGATTTCCAAGTTCTTCTCGTTCTGCAATCCATTGAATATGGAAAAAATGAAGGAAACACAAGACCCGTTAAAACGACGTGAGACTTATGTCATTTGTATGAACTGATGAGAAGACCTTGCTCGGCGTTTTCAATTTGCAATCGGTTCTTTTAAATGTTCAACGTCAGTTCTCAATCAGGCGAATGAGTTAGAAAGTTCCCAAATGACTTGTATGTCGATGCGACCTTGTCTGACAGTTATGCGTATCAAATAGGGCATATGATTCATTAGGTTATTGGTATCACAGCAAAGTGAATGTTTCGAAAAAATGAAATTGAGGTGTGGTATGCTTGAATATGAGCTCATCCCCACAGACTCTAATGCTGTCTTACTTGGAGGTTGTCCATCATTAACGCGTATTCGTCGCTGCTGCTGAGATATCCGTCGTTGTTGTAAATTCCAAGAGCAATTTCCAAGCAACGTTTACTCGGGTTTTCGGATCCATAATACAGCCTTAGCAGACCTAAGAAAACATCCGTGGTCGATACAGCGAAGTTGTCGTCGGTGAGGTGAGCAATGGCCTGTGTAGACGACAACCGAGGATCGTACGATGTTGTTCAGATATGAATATGTCTGCAGGAACTTTAAATGCCGAAAAAGCGGTTTTGTTGTTGCATAGTTTTATAGCGTGTAGTCTGAACAATTTCCAACAAAGATTATGTAAAAATTCCACAAATTGACCGAGTTATGACGACTTTTGTGAAGGGTTAGATCACCCCACCAGCTACGATTTACCCTTTTTTCTTTTGCATTTTTTTCGAAAGTATGTTTTATGAAGCGGTGTAAGTCGTATCTCAAAACCTACTTCTTCCATTCACTTGAAATTCGCACAGAGCATAGTATATAACATTTTCAATTGTATTACGGGATGATTTTTTTTCATATATTTATCAATTTTCTAATAAAAAATTATTAAAGTTGAGAAGAGTATGTGGCTACCGGATGGAGGCCGTGTTGAGGATCAGCGTTGTGCCGACGTTTCGCAAACGTTACAGTCTGCATCATCAGGGCTGAGAGCTCCGATACTCATCGGAGCTCTCAGCCCCGATGAGGCAGACTGTAACGTTTGCAAAACGTCGACACAACGCTGATGCTCAACACGACCTCCATCCGGAAGCCACATACTCTTCTCATTACATAAAGAGCCGTGAAAGTCTTAAAACTAAAATTATTAAAGTTGTTCTTTTGGTTGATAATCGTACTTTTTTTTTACTACAGCTTGCCATTCTCGTTATTGCCTACATTCTTAGAAAGTATCTGTTCATTCGAAAGTTTCATTATTAAACTGAAAGTACATTTTGATATTTATCATTTCATATCCGGCAACCGTAGTTGTCAGAACCATGTATACCACTTTGTTTAAATAATAATCACTTAATTATTTATTAATATTTTTTTTATTAAAAAATTGAACTTCGCAAGATTATGGATGAATTGTGTGCAAAATCCTGACCTCGCATTCCAATCCTATCGCTCGAGAAAAATTAAAAAATCGACGGTTTTTTCGATCTCCAGCTTTTGTAGACCCGTTAAATTGTCGAAGAAGAAACATTTCTCAAACGGATTTGCACATATCTACGACGCTAGCTCAAACGATGAGGTATGAAATTTTGATTGAAAAACAAATATTTCTCTCATGTGTTTTTTCTGTTTCGTCGTGCAGTATTTTTCGTGCATTTCTTTATATGAACATTTTATTTCGCTCACAAGGGGACAGTACGGCAGTCGGATTTTTGTAATTTTTCGTACTCATGGTACGTGAAGTTCAGAGCTCGAATATTAATATCCCAAAGCAGTTCGACGCCATATTCAGAAATTTTCGAGAAAATTGACTTTGAAGTTTTCGAGCGCACTCTTATCCCACAAAGATGCAACGATATTCGAACCGGGCTCGCGGCGTACCCGGTAGCGCTCGAGTCTAGTAATCGCGGGGTCGCTGGTTCGAGTCTCACTTAGATTTTTTTTTTTTTCATTTTTTTTTTTAATTCGCATACCTCCGTCATTTAAATATCCCGATAAATTTTTGTTGTATATAATCACATATTATTATATATAATTAATATAATATATCTATATATGTTTATATATGGACAAAATCCATATATAGTTATTTATGTACAAAATTCATTATAGTTATACATAATTATATATTTTCTCATATATGATCATATATTATTTATATATAACAATAGGTGATTATTTATAAAAAAGTAAATAAATAATCCCGGGATAAAAATCATAAAATCTATGCTAATTCACATATATGTAATTATAATTGTCAATGAGAAATGCAAGTCTTATTTTTGATTATCTCTTGCTTGAAATTGCGAATAGGCGACGTAAAAATATCCAGTAATAATATTTACATAAACTCCCTTGTAGATTAATAGGAATATAAATAGAAGAATAAATGTTGAAATATGTGAGTTATATTCACATATTTCAACATTTATTCTTCTATTTATATTCCTATTAATCTACAAGGGAGTTTATGTAAATATTATTACTGGATATTTTTACGTCGCCTATTCGCAATTTCAAGCAAGAGATAATCAAAAATAACACTTGCATTTATTATTGACAATTATAATTACATATATGTGAATTAGCATAGATTTTATGATTTTTATCCCGGGATTATTTATTTATTTTTTTATAAATAATCACCTATTGTTATATATAAATAATATATGATCATATATGAGAAAATATATAATTATGTATAACTATAATGAATTTTGTACATAAATAACTATATATGGATTTTGTCCATATATAAACATATATAGATATATTATATTAATTATATATAATAATATGTGATTATATACAACAAAAATTTATCGGGATATTTAAATGACGGAGGTATGCGAATTTAAAAAAAATGAAAAAAAAAAAAAAAAAACATTTCGAAGTGAGACTCGAACCAGCGACCCCGCGATTACTAGACTCGAGCGCTACCGGGTACGCCACGAGCGCGGTTCGAATATCGTTGCATCTTTGTGGGATAAGAGTGCGCTCGAAAACTTCAAAGTCAATTTTCTCGAAAATTTCTGAATATGGCGTCGAACTGCTTTGGGATATTAATATTCGAGCTCTGAACTTCACGTACCATGAGTACGAAAAATTACAAAAATCCGACTGCCGTACTGTCCCCTTGTCAGTCCTTCGGTACTTTTGAGGAATTTTGATGAGAACCGTTTCTGCTTGTGCCGAAAGTAGTCGAAGGAGACGTATTCGGAGATTCAGATGAATCCAAGAAATAAAACATTGGTAAATCATTTTTATTTTCATACAAATGTAGACAGATTGTCAGCTTTACCTTGAACAAGTCAACAGAGAAAGTTCGTTGACCTAGGGTTGAATAATAGAGGTTGACATCCGGATCAGCTAACACGCTCAACCCAAGGCTCGTCAAGAGCAACGTGACAGCCACAGTGAAAAAATCTGACAAATAAATTAAAGAGAGTTACGTAGACACAATGCAATTTACACAAATGTATATATGTTTTTTCAAATTGAATTATATTAATGATTACGGCGCACTTCCATAAAATGTTGCACAGACCGAAAAAAATCACGCTGATTAGCGAAATGATTTATTTACAGGTGGCCAACAAAAAATTGAGATAAAATACTCAAATATTCGATTATCCTGAGTATTCGACGATTTGGCAGAATAAATTATTCTTAAAATAATATAATACTCCATTTTGTCAATAAATCATTCGTTGGTATCTCCCAATGCCAGATTGCCTAGTTGACATTTTGGAACATCTAGATTTTTGGTTTCAACGGATTCTCAAAACATAACATTACAAAAAAATTCTCTTAAAATGGTGAGTCGATCCGTTTAAAATTGAGGGTCTTATGGGCGTTTATAGGTAGGTTCTGCGAACCCGCCAACTTTAAGGTTGTTATGGGGTTAACTCTACATGTTACCACCGAGCTGAATTTTTTTCTGGATCTTCATAACCTTTTTGATGATCATCCCGTGCAGTTTGAATACGATCCACAGTACCGTTTTTTAGGAAAAAAAAACGGCTGCTCGACGTATTTCGTGGGCTGATTACATTACGCTTGTGGAAAACTTCCGATCATTTTGTAGTACATTATTAATATCTGCTAAGTGAATGTTACCATGGAACTGAAGAAATAGGTAAGGTTCGACTAATTATCGGACTAACCCTTGGCACCGTGAAAATGAGAATTCACAGTACCGTTATAATATCATTAATGTTTTTCATAGCGAATTTGTGCGAAAGTCGAGCACACAACACATTAGACTGGGCAATCATGGCAACGTCGTAGACGGTACAAATGCTACCTATCTAGTCGGTATTCGGTAATTATGCCCGAGAACCCCACACTACTAGGTCAGGATAATTAACAACGAATATTATTGGTACTTATTCTCTTAATTACTAATAATAACTTAATATTAATTTGATAACTATGTTCAGAAATTATACATATCTAGACATTCCTAGGCAAAGACAAAATAACGCCGATTTTTTTTCACACATAAATTGTTTTTTTAGAATAGTGGAAAATTATTAAAGTTCTTGATATCCTCGAGATTATAGACAGCTTTAGTACAGACTTTTTCTTTCCAGCGGATTTTTTTTTACTCGGACCGATATTCATCTTTGACGGCTCCTTGGGCCGATGTTGAGGTTACGAACAGGGCGCATATGTCTCTAACTTTGTGAGACTTCTGCCAACCTAGGCATCATGAGATACCACGGTTTCCGACGTTGCCAATTCGTTTCGCATTAATTGAGCGAGAAAAAGTTATAGAAAATAATTATACAAAGTAATAAAAACACTTAATGTAATCACCGAATGTTCAAAAAGGCATATTTTTATAAATGGGTGTCGAAAAACAGTTCAAAAACGGACTTTTAATATGACAATTATTTGAAAGCTAAAAGTTGGCAACCGTCAATCGGCTCCATGCATAAGCATAGGGCGCTCCCCTCGTACTTCACCCCCTACGGCTAAACTCCATAACAACCTTAAACGCGTTCGTCTCAAAGTGACTTTTTCAAAATCGGTGACCACGATATCTTTAAAATCACCGCACCGGTCAACTTCAAACTTTACAAGCCTCAAATCGTTCTTCCAAGCAGTAGCTAATTTCATGAAAAACTAAATGTGTTTGATCTTTCTATTTTTCACGATTTATTTCCGAGCAGTGGTCATCGCGAAGGACGTTTTTTAAATAGCAGTCTGCACTAAGCATTGTATATACCACGTTTGTGAATTTTTTTAAATACAAAAATTGTAAACCGTCCGTGAAACCAGTGTTCGATGTAAGTTTGAAAGAAATTGAAAACCTGGACACGTTTTCCCAGAAAAAAATTCGCGGAAATTCTTTTTTCCGGCGACGAGGTAGGTGTAGCAACCCGTTAAGTGAGCCCATGTCGTTTTTCCTCCCAATGTATTGCTGATATTCTATGGGTTACTTACGGGACTGCATGGTGAAACCGGACTCACGTAGCATATACAGGCTGAAAAAATGCAAGAGGTCTGCAGTCTCTATTTGAATTGTTATTGTATTAGTTTTATACAAGTAACTGTGAAAATTCCTTCACTTGATAATTTTACCTTCTGTCTTTAAGCCTCCCGTCAAGGTTTTTTCGAGTCGAGCAGAACGCAATAATTGCTAAGCACCTTCTTCCTTGAAGCTGTTTTATACAGAGCGGAGGCGACATGAGTCGCCTACGCTTCGATAGGGAGGCTAGAGGGGTTATCCGTGCGTTAAAAACATTTGCTCATTTTCATAAATCAAACAACACGGATAAAGAAGCTAGAAAAGTATCCAGGAAAAAAACGAGTATGCTATTGTACAAACATATTATTTTATCGTGAGTTACGTTCTTTGTAGAAAAAGTGTAATGTCTTTAATATCGATAGCACCGGGCTAACTGTTTTTCTCGCAATTATGCAAATTTTTATGTATTCATGAAATATTAAATGTAGCACTCCATGAGGCGTTGTGACGTCAAGCAATTGTCAACAATATCTCTATGTGCCATATTCGAATTTAGACTTGACGTAACGCAAAATTGCGTCGATTAATTTTAAAAAAATATGAGACTTTACCCACGTTTTTTTTTCATTTTCGTTTAGTTTTTGTTTTATTCCGTGAATTGAAGCGATTTTTTAGAGTTGAGTTCTCGCTTTTCGGTTTGTTCGATTTTTTGCCCGTGTTGTTTCGGCAATAATATTACAAACGAACTGTTTGTGCTCTCGCGGGTATCGTTGCGATCCCCGATGCAGCATAACAGCCGTGGATTGCTGTGACCGTTCGATCGCGCTGATGCATCCTCTTGCGCTTTCATAAATTCCGTGACCCCACCAACTCACGCGTTCCATTTTTAGTCCGCGTTTTTTGTTTTATTCTTCTTCCGAAGATCATGGTGATGAGCCGGTGAAAAAACATTAGCTGGCGCGAACTGGAAAATCAGTCAAAATATTTCTATGTCTGATTTTCCGCATCGCAGCGGACCGTCTCGAAAAAATGTGTTTCGAGAAAAACGCTTTTGAGTGGCCTGCATACGTCTGATATATCCAATATACGATTTTTTTGCTAGTTTTTTAGCCCAGGCTTTTAGATTTAATTTGCAACAAAGATTCAGTCAAAATTAACCAATTTATGACGATTTGTGTGAGAGCTCAGAGCGCCCATTGCGCTACGGCCAACTTTTTTCTTTGACGGTTTTCTCGAAATTATGATTTATAAAACGGTGCAAGTACGTGGTATCTGAAAATGTATTCGTCCGATTAACTCCCAATTCGGACTGAGCATAGCTTATAACATTTTCTATCGTATTGGATGATTTTTTAAATATATTTAGGTACCCATTTAGTTATAAAAAATCATCAAAGTTGTCTTTGTTCCTCGAAAATTGAATTTTTTCCCCTACGGCTTGCCATTTTGGTGATATTCAAAATTGAAAAAAATCTGGTCATACGAAAGTTTGGTTTGATTATACTAAAAGTACATTTCTTCAGAATCGATTTCAGATTACTTTACTTGCAATAGCAACCTACACTGATTGGCCGTGAAGTAGCAGCGGTATATTGTTTAAATAATGTTAACTCCATTGCTTATTGATATTTTTTAAATTAAAAAATACTGAAACTTAGCAAGACTGTGCATTAGTTGTATGTAAAATCTTTACCTCTTCATCGCGTTACTCACATCAGAAAAAATTATGGAAAATCGACCTGTTGATTGGACCTCAAGCGTAGGCAGACCCGTTAAACGTACCGGCGCCCGAATCAGTCCCCTTGAGGCTCCATTTATAATCGTAATTCTGTCTCCAATCGCGATTTCATAATTATTTTTTTGTTCGCACGCGTACAAATATACAAAATAATAATCGACAGAAAACCAAATGATTTTTTTAAAAGGCTGAAGGTACGTAACCCCGTAATTGTAAGGTCGGCCTGCTGGACAACGTAACTGCTGGAATATGACGGTTCATTTGCCGGAATCCATGATATAAGCGGACTTGCTTAGTTATAACGGCTCATCGAAATTTATTAAATTTGAGAGCTCCGCAATGCTCATTTGATGGCTTATTGCATCAGTTTTATACCATATCGTGAATAATTTTTTTTTGTGCATGACATTGTTGTGCTTATCTTTCGCATGGTATTTTTTTCACTCCGGACTTTTATCTTCTGGTTAAATGCTACGTGAGGCGAACAAAAGACAGCCAGCTACTTCTTTACTGAACGTGTAGTTTTACGCGAGTGGAGAAAAAAGTTTTTCTCACTAATGGGAATATTGAAAAACAAAAGCATTCCTACAATATCGGAGAATATGAGAATACGACAACAATAATGGCAATTAAGAAGCGGCGAGTATACGATCGTTCGGAAATGTTCCGTCATGACTGTTTTGTCTGCAACACACACGCTGCATATTTACGCGCCTATGTTTATGACGACGATAGTACATAGCAGTGCTATTATTTCGTGGTGCTGATCAATTTAAATCGAATATTGGTTTCATAATTTCTCTCTTGATTTTGATTGTCTGTTTTTGTTGCGTTCAACAATGTACGTACAAAAGCATATTTGACGGTTTTTATTGTCGGCGAGTGTGACACATTAACAGTGCACGATTGCGTAGGTGGCGGATGTGATTATACCAGCCTCATTGGCGAAGCCAGCATTTTTTCTGGGAGGCTGAAGAGGGAGGCGGCCTGACAAGATATGATTTTGTTCACAATGATCTTCTTTTATAAATGAGACTTACATAATAGTCTATGATCACGTATCAAACAACAAATATGAAGCCTCAATCACGCGTTCATGTTAATATTAATATCAAACTCTTAACATATCTTGGAAAGTAATCAACTAATTTCTTATCATTGCACTTACCAGTCTTAAATTCCGACGTAGTCGTCCCAATACTCTCATCTGAAATAATATCCAAGATCAATCTGATTTTTGGGCACTAAGCTCATGTTAATTTACTAAATGTCGACTGATATATGTTAGCTACTAAACATTCTAAATGTTTTAAAATCAACTACTAAACTGAAATTAAAACTTGAAACTAAACTACTAGACATGATAAATGTTAACTACTAAACATTCAGTTCATTTACTCAATGTTGACTACGGAATGTTCAGGTAATTTACTAAACGCGAACTACTAAATATTCAGTCAATTTACTAAATGTTAACTGCTAAATGTTCAGTGTGAAACTAAAAAAAAAACGAGACGCAAATGTTTCGAAAAAATGATACCAGCGTCCGCAAGATTTGTTCATTCCCAAACTTGCACGGAGAGTGTCATCGTTTTTTACTCTCCTCCTCACATATTTAAACAATTAAACGAATTTACCTGTAAGTGAAGTTCTATCGTAATTGTATTTCGCGCCTCTTCCTCCATGATCAACATGTAGTACCTCCATTCCACACCGACGTCGCCACAAGCTTTATAGCAGTTAAGTCGAAAACGGCACCTCTCCTGTCTCGCATGCAATCCCCTCCCTTCGTCATTAGTTTAAAGCTTTGATTTGTCGTTCAGGGGTGTGCGTGTCACGTACACTGGGATTTTTGGGTGGGAGTGATCATTTCGGAAGAGGCGCTCATACAATTACAATAGAACTTCACTTACAGGTAGTTTGTTTAATTTTTTAATTGTATTTCGCGCCTCTTCCTCCATGATCAACATGTAGTTGTTGAAAGGCTGCAGCAGCAGTAATGTTCCAGGCTGATAACCATTCGCTTTGTAAAGCTCAAACATTTTTATTTGAATAACTGCCACTTTGAATGGCTGATAATAAAACTTATACATAATCGCAACCTTGCGTGCTCTTTGCACTTTAAAACGGATATTGCAAACGAGCTTTTGTGCGTAACAACGTGCAAGTTATAAAACTTAGCGAATGTGAGTGACCGAGCCGTCCATCCAGCCGTTAGTTTAGCATTGGGCTGGAACACGAGAGGCTTTGAAGTTGCGAGTGCTTGAATCATCGGGTACCAAGGCTGGCTGGGCCAGTCTGGCACAACATTACAACATAATGCCGTGGGATCCTTCTTGTTTAATTTTTTGCAATGTTCGTGAGATAGAAAATGGCGGAAATGCGTAAAAAAATATGGCCTCCACGAGATGGTACATGCATCGACGGCAAACGAGCTCGGGTCTCGGCGCCATGACACATATTTCTCGCATTTCGCATTGTTTCTTGTTGCGAACATATCTACATCCGGTTCTCCGTAAATATTTACGATTTTCCTGAACGCTGTATCTGACAATTCGAATTCAGTTTCCGGCTCGAGTGCGCGAGACTCTTCGTCTGCTTCAACATTCATTTATGAGCTCACATAGGATGCTAAGACCCAAATATTTTTTGACTCGCACCATTGTCATATTTGTCTCGCGATACGATTTAAATGTTTGAACTGAATACTTCCCATTTTATTTATGTATGAGATGGCAGTTGTATTATCTATTCGTAATTAATTTCAGTCCGAAAAATGCTGCGAGTAATTCCAGGTGATTAATGTGCGAGTGTTGCTCATTTTCGGTCTAATGTCCCCGAGCTCGCTCACCCCCGCAAAACACTCCCCAGCCCGTTAAAGACGCGTCCGGGAATATTTCCATGGCGAACGCTGAATTTTTTATAGGGTTATATGCGTCTCGAATGGCATTCTCCCACCGGGCAAAATCATCTGTTAAATCTTTAGGAAGCTTCATGTAATCCTCGTAATTTCCCTCGTTTTCAGCTAGAGCCAAGAATTTTTCCCTTTCGAAAGCTTTTGTGTAGCCCCAGGCATAATTGATTGCGAAACAACTTGATGTCAATTTTCCTAACAATTTCGCGAAGTCTCTGACTTTACATCTGCTTTTTACACTCATTCGCTTGATTTGATCGTTGAGGCTTCCTTTTTTCGATTCCACGGTCCATTTTGCTGAATCAAATACAAACCCGAGATATTGCACCCTTTGAGACGGAGCAAGTACACTTGTTTCCTCGTTAACAATGAATCCTGTTTCCGTAAGGGGCCAGTCCATTTTGAAAATTAAAAAAAATCGAAATCAAGCAAGACTTGAAGAAATCAACGATGATGAGCAATCAGAAGGGATTTTGTACGGTGCAGGAATTGCCGATTGATTTTAGGTAAGAGTTTTTCATAGTATAAACTTCAAACGCGTTTTTCTCGAAACAACGTTTTCAAAATCTAGCTCCATCGTATCTCTAAAACTAATAAACCGATTCTCTAGAAATTTGAACCACATATTGTAAACATAATTCGCAACAAGATGACCCTCGGTGGTTTTAACATTTTTATTTTTACCCTTTTTTTTTTGTTGCGAAAAACTGCGAAAAAACGCGTTTTTCAAAACTTTTTTCGTTTTTCATCTGCCATTTTTTTATTTTTTGATAAAACTTTATACCCGAGGGTCATTTTGTAGCTGGTGTCATACTGAATCTAATGGATATTGATTTTGAAGTGGACTGGCCCCTTAAGTATCTTTAGGGTTTCTAAGACGTTGCGAGAGCCCTCTTCGTAGGAATTTCCCAATAGTAAATAATCGTCTATGAATAACATCGACAAAAATCCTTGTTGTCTCAAGTAGGTAATAATTGTTTTTAGTTTTAAGGCTTTCACGGCTCTTTATGTAATGAGAAGAGTTTGTGGCTTCCGGATGGAGGCCGTGTTGAGGATCAGCGTTGTGCCGACGTTTCGCAAACGTTACAGTCTGCATCATCAGGGCTGAGAGCTCCGATACTGAAGCTCTCGTGTCTCAGGTATTCCTTATATAGTTGCAGTCATCGTTCCAGATCGCTGCACCAGCCAATCAGATGTTTTAATTAATCAGCTGGTCAATTAAAAAACCGGGAGGACGGTGTGCCAAATAGGATTGACGTGATATCCTCCATCTCTGTTTAGGTTGTCCGGATGTTTTCGGATTTCCAAGCCTTCTCGGTGTTTCCTGGAAAAATAGCTGTTTGATGGGGCCAGACTTTGGGCTTTGTCGAACTGGATAGCATGACCAGTCTCCATCCAATGTTCGGCCAGCGCTGATTGTGTAATATGGCCATATTTGATACACCGTTGGTGTTCTTTGATCCGTGTACTGATCTTCCTCCCGGTTTCCCCTATGTACACTTTACCGCATGAGCAGGGTATTTTGTATACTCCTGGTGCACTTAATGGTGGTCTTTGGTCTTTTGCGCTCGGAATCACTTGTGCTAGTTTCTTCTGAGGTTTGAAGATGACTCGCACGTTATGTTTTCCAAGGACCCTGCCTATGCGATCGGTTATGCCCTGAAGGTATGGAAGGGAAGTTGTTGCAGTTATTTGTCCTTCATTCTCTCCATCAGGTGCTGTAACCGTTTTCGGATCAGCTATTTTTCTTTTTAGATTTTTTATCGTTCTTTCGATGTTGCCTGGCTTGTAGCCATTGTCTCCTAAAGCTTTTCGTAGGTGTTCTAGTTCAACCTCCAGGGAGTCTGGTTCGGAGATCGCTAGAGCTCTGTAGACCAGAGAGCTTATGACCGACTGTTTTTGGGAAGGGTGGTGATGGGACGTAGCGTGGAGGTATCTATCCGTATGCGTTGGTTTCCGGTAAACTTTATGGCCCAAAGTGCCATCGCTTTTCCGTTGAACCAGTACATCCAGAAAAGGGATTTGATTTTCCTGTTCTATCTCCATGGTGAATTGAATATTAGGTAATAATTGGTTTCATCAATTTCGTAAATACATAAGTCCGTGCACAGACCGAAAGGGAGGCACGTAAATTCAAAGAATTTGTTCTCGAACATGAACTTGACGAATTTCCTATCAGCTTCATCAAGCGTCGATAATACGCGTCCATGAGATCTATGGTTGCCATGAAAGCGCCCGGGCTCATTAATTGAATCACCGTATTGCAGTCCTCTATTTTGAAATGTTCGCATTGAATGAATTCATTGAGTCCCTTTAAATTTACGATTAATCTCGTAGACCCGTTCGGCTTCGGCCGAAGAAAGATGTTGGATACAGATTGGTTTTTGACCGGCCAGCACTGTGCTATTGCTCCTTTTGCGAGCAGTTCGTGAATATGTAGAGATATCTGGGATCTCTCTTCTGCCGGCCACGCCGTTTCTCGTGGAATTTTTTCCTGATGTGGCCTATTTTCGAATCGTATTTTGTAGCCATTGACCCACGAGAGAATTTTCGAATCAGAGGTAAACCTCAGCCATTTACGTTTGAATAAACGTAGTCGCCCGGTCCTAATACCTGTGGAATTTAGCGAAGATATCTCGAGTAGCTGCGATCCTTCTGCTGGTACGACTTCCGGTAAGGTTGGTTCGACTGCATCGTCTGGAACGAGTGCGCCTTCGGCGGATCCTGTCCTTTCTGCGGTCGCGCCGTGTATTTCTGTCCGCCCATCGTCGCTGTCTGTGGATTTTGGTTGTACAGACCAAGCGGAGCTCTGAAGTTTTTTTTGGATTTCTTGCAAATTGGTTTTTGGCCGTTGGCTTGAGGTCTTTGAGCGATCGTTCCACCGACTTCACGCTCTTCAGTTGTTCCTCCAAATTCTTACCGCACAGCCACTCATCTACGTCTGAGTTTTGTATCATCTCTTTAATAGGTACATTTACCCTTGTTAGGATCAGGCTTTTTCGAACCGACGACTCTTCTCGTTGGAGATCCGCCAACAGCTTTCCTGTGTCGCAAAGATATTCGATAGTCAAGAGATTCTCGGCGTCTCCATTGCCATTCAGCGCGGTTGAGAGCACTTTTCCGATAGCGGTGGGACAACCCGCGATGCGCTCCTGCTTTGACGCTATTCGAATATCCCTCGTTATTGCAGCTTCGGTAGCTGCCGCTTTCAGCTCCGGATTTCATTTAGGAGCGTCGATCAGAGTGCAATTCTCGGGAATGGCATATTTTTTCAGAATTTCATGATTCACTGAGACTATACATCGTCCAGTGGCAGGGTACAGCCTGAATATGTGTTACGAGCGTATTGCTGCGCAGCGGCACATTTATTTGGCATATCTTTTCGCCTATAGTTACAGCTATTTCCAGAACGTTTCTTGGATGAGCTATAGCTCTTCTGACAGCTCTACAGAGACTGAAAGAATGCCCGTTTCACTCATCATCGATCGTATCGTATTTGATCCCAGCAATAACCTAAAACAAAAATCAAGCCTCGGAATACTTACTGTCATCATCTGGGATACATTCTCGCGAGCATGACGTTTGGGGGTTATGTCCGTATCCTTCTCTTTCGTCTATACGCCCGCCATTACTGTGCGGCGAGCCACAGCCCGATGATGCCGAGCTGTACTTCCTGTGACGCCTTTTCTTTTTAGCCTTTTTTGCGCTGAGTATTCTTTCCAAGCGTCTCAGCCGATCCTCAAAGCGTTTTCCACGGTTTTCCGTGTATAAATTTTTGTGCGTTTTTCCCATTTTCCGTTACTTTTAAAAAATTACGTTGTGGCGTGTCGGCACAAAGATGAAGAATGACGAAGGGAGGGGATTGCATGCGGGACAGGGGCGGTGCAGTTTTCGACTTGACTGCTACAAAGCTTGTGGCGACGTCGGTGTGGAATGGAGGTATTATATGTTGATCATGGAGGAAGAGGCGCGAAATACAATTAATATTATTCTTGCAATAATATTGCTATTTGGATGATATCGCTGCATGATCTGGGAGAGCGTCAGCCTCGTTTCCACCATCACCCAGCAATCACAGCACAGCGAAAAATACACCAATGGTTGTTTCTTCTATTATTATCGACATAATTATTATGGCGATTCACATTGCTGTTGTCGTTGCTTTCGTTGTTCGGGTTATTCATTTGTTACCCCTGCTATTTTGTATATTCATACTGAAAAGCAGAAAAGTGGCATCGGATGCGGCGGCACAGAATAATCGGACTCTAACTTCAATTGTTCAATATTGAATTTATTTTTACTACTTTATATAGCAGATCTGCGGTAATGGTCGTATCGTGAAACGATGCTGGATTTGTGCGCCGAGAAATTCAATTATGCGACCGTGGCTTATGGAGTGTTTGTGAGCAGTTTGTGTCTGGCCATGCCAAGAACAAGTGACTCCTTTCCACGTACGTCCTTGCCCTTGGAAACGATTGCAATCAGGAAAGGATGATCCACATTGAAATATGGGCGATCAGAATGCATCTTGTCGTTCGGCGGTGCGTTCGCTGGACAATTAGGGCCTGCAAATAATAAGAGAATGAAGAAACATTAGGACGAATGTCCAATTTTTTAAAGAGGAGCTGATGATTCCCTCACAGTTGATGAAATTAACTTGCTTCGGAGTAATCTAAACGTCATCGGTAGCGAAGAAAGGACGAAATGGGAAAAAATAGGTAGTGAGACGTGACCTGTTGCACAAAAAAGGCATCCCGAGTCGAAATTTTTAGCCTCCTCTGAACCCTCGCAGGACCCATTTCTTTTGTAATACATAAGCCGCCAGCCTCCGTTGAACCTACGAAACCTCATTTGTCGAGTTCAGTGCCATGAAGAGACCTCCTCTTGGCCCAGGGTAGCCTCTGCTAGACCTCCCAAACCTTCTCTCGACCCCCAGTTTCAGTGAAACGTGCAGAGCACAGGCCTCCTTAACCTGCTTTCAATCTCAAACTGTTGCCTCGACCCCACCTAACCTGCTTTCGGCCCAAATTCGATATCTCCTCCATCATCATTCCATTGTGACCTGATCGGTAACCCGTTCGATGACGAAAATAATACGAAATTAATGAAAATACATCGTC
This sequence comes from Ophion slaviceki, assembly GCA_944452715.1. NCBI lineage: Eukaryota > Metazoa > Arthropoda > Insecta > Hymenoptera > Ichneumonidae > Ophion > Ophion slaviceki. Next base: position 15,264,432 of record OX101787.1, read on the forward strand.
CCCTTATCAAATTAATAGTCCAATATTAATATGCGAAAACAATCAAATTTGCTCAATATCGATTTATTATTATTGTATAGGCAATTGATAAAAGAATGCTTGTGTATACAGTCTTACTCCAATTCTATCGGATTAATAGGCATTTTCCTGTGAGAAAAAATCTCACAGGAAAATTCTTTAAAAAATGCCAGTCTATCCAGTATACGCTTACGCGACGTTTTTCGTTCTTGACATTTCTTCGTAAGCCTTCTAGTTCTTGAGTTACATTGCATTATCTAGAATTAGTCTTTTTAGCAAAAAATGAAATAACATTGCGAAAAAAATCGTACAAAACTTTATAAAAAACGCAAATGAAGTTCCTGCTACCCCGTTTAAGTTCATCATGGATAAACGTAACAATTTTTTTTCCATAAGTCATGCGTTCAATTCTTGATGGTCGAAAAAAAGCCGAAAATCAGTCACGTATAAAAGTACGTACCGGGTCGAAAAGAAAATGATAAAAAAATATTTCAGAAAACCAATATACAGCTGAATTTATTCCCGTCAAAACGCCGTTCGGTAAATTTGGTTATCTTTTTTTTACGAAGCTATGTGACTTTTAGTGCAGCAAGAAATATCGACTGGTGTATCCAAACATTTAAGCGACGGTATATATATATATATATATATATATATATATATATAATACTCGAAATATGTGGTTGCGTTAATATATTCGAATATACACTACCAGTCAAAAGTATTCGGACACTTCAGATAACTGCAAAACTTAATATCACTTTGGATCATTGCAAACTTATGGTAGAATAATAATTATTTTACGAAGATACTATAAAGCTCTGTGAAATTACTTAATCATATAGATCTTTATAGTATCTTAGTGAAATAATAAATGAAATGAATTATATTACTCTAACATTATTTGGCAATTATCCAGCGCTCAAAAATTTTGCGATTATGTGGAGTGTCCGAAAACTTTTAGCTGGCAGTGTATATCTAAATAACATATAATGTTGATTTCTATATGGAAGGATAGGGTGTTAATTATAGTCTATTTCATGTTCTGAAGGATTGAAATTGTCGGTTTAGAATTCAACCTATTCGATTTTTTGTTTTTGTTTTTGTTCGTTTTGTTTTTTTTTGTTTATTCAATAATGAGTTGATAAATGGCGACGGCCGATTACCGTCGATTTCAAATAAGATGTTTGATTTTTCCTTGTTTTCATTTTTAGCACGTCGAAAATTAAAAAAATATTTCCACGTGTATGTATGAAGCATATTTTTATTTTTTCCCGCTAAATATTATGATATTAACTAACCGCGTCTATTTGATTTTTTTAAAATTTGTATTAACTAGATTTTTCATTTTAAAAATGTTTATTTATAGAAAATCAATCTATTTAATATCGTCCAATAACTCCATATTTTATTTGATACTAATAAATCTGTGATTCGGTTTCATCAGTTTAACATTTTCATCTGTTCAAAAAAACAATTTAGTCAAGTGCACTGAATGGATCTAGTTATTTTTTTTAATTTACCTTAAATACAATATTTGTAGAGTTAAGCATTTTTCTATTTGATTGAACTAATGGTCCATCTTTATTGCAACACTCATATCAAGGGGGCGGGGGGTAGTGAAGGTGGAGAGAGAGGAATTCACTACCCCCCGCCTATTTTATATATATATATATATATATATAAAATTCCTCTCTCTCCACCTTCACTATCCCCCGACCCTTTGATATGAGTGTTACAATAAAGATGGACCATTAGTTCAATCAAATAGAAAAATGCTTAACTCTACAAATATTTTATTTAAGGTAAATTAAAAAAAAAATAACTAGATCCATTCAGTGAACTTGACTAAATTGTTTTTTTGAACAGATGAAAATGTTAAACTGATGAAACCGAATCACAGATTTATTAGGATCAAATAAAATATGTAGTTATTGGACGATATTAAATAGATTGATTTTCTATCAATAAACATATACATATACACACACACACACACGCGCGCGCGCGCGCGCCTGTGTGTGTGTGTGTGTGTGTGTGTGTTTGAAAAATCTATAGCTTATGTGATACAACAAATAGTTGGAGGTATTCATTTGGTCTCTTATGCCATATCAGCGACCAAAATGTTATAAGCACTCGGTAGCATAGGGGCAGCGGCGCGTAGCTATGAGTAGGTAGGACTAGGTTCAAATCGCATATAGGGCAAAAATATTTTCTTCGAAAAAAATCATTTCCAAAGGCCAGGGAATGACGAATTACGATGAAAAATCCTTGTAGTAAAGCTCTCAAATAATGCGTTCATTTTATTTTCGATTTATGAAATATTTTTTGCATATAGTACAGTAAGCTTTACAGTGTACATTGTAAGCAAATGAAGATTAATTTGAATCTCATCTTTATTAACATATATAAATATCTTTGAAAGAAATATGATCGTAGTAGGCTGGGAGACAAGGAATAAAACCTATTTTATTTAAATAGATTCTATATAAATTAATTTTTTTGATTAGCAGTGTACAGTAGGCCGAAAGGGGGGCCAGTAGGTTCTGCAGGAGCGCTCGAAGTAGGCCCACCTGAGGTTCCGTAGGTTCAATTGTGACCCTCCCTGACCTCCTTTGAGTCAAAAAGTCTACTTTCTGCCATGCCGGAGGTTCATCGGAGGCTCTAACGCATGGTACTTACAAACATTGTACCCTCCTTTAGATACCCAATAATCCGCTCACGCCGATTTCTGCTCGCCTTCATTTTGTGGGTTGAACGCGGCTCGAAAATTTCGACTCGGGATGGGCGGTGGGGCAGGACGGGGCACTTGCTCTATAAAACCTATAAACCTAGAATGTTTCTTAACATCTGGCCCTTAATTCACAATGACAACCAAGCAAATCCTAGCTCTGAAACCGCGCCAATTTGTATGTACATAGATCAACGTGATATGTACGTGGCACGATCGGTCTGTCATACAGAATTCAGGCCCAGTGTCCAGTCAATAGAAATGTCAAAAATGTATTGAGTGACAAACAAGTCAGTCCATAGAGTCTGCTAATTTCATAGGCCAGATTTGGATAAGTAAAGTCTAGTGAAGTAGTTTGGTAATTTGACTGTGGAGGTTTTATTAGGAACACGACAGTACTTGCTCAGTAATTTAACAGATGGCGTTAGTCGTACCTATGTATCTGACAAGGAGCCGTATCCAGCGTCCTCCTCCGATTTTGTTCAATTTTTTATATGGCGTTTTTCATAAAAATCCAAGAGACACGTATTTTTTTTATCGGCGGAAAAACGGTTTTAAGGGCCGAAAATTACCCTTGAAGCTGGGTACCCTCAGAGGGACTTTCGTAGTTTCGCGTATTTGCAATCAAAATATTAGATTAAAACCAATTGAAGGATAATGCTTATGGCGAATAATGGAAGATGCACGTTTTCAATTGGGGGGTGAATGGGGTAAAATATATAGGGGTTGAAAGTCGAAAAATATGTATAACGTAAAGACTTTTCTTTATTTTTTAACAACACCAACTGCATTTGAGAGAACTAAAAAAAGTAGAAGATACGGGTTTTTGCGTTTAAAAAAACCGTTTGAGGGGTGTCTACCCTAATGTTTAATTGTGTTTTCCCTTATGTAAAATTATATGCTACTATTTACGGTGTCCCCCTCCGATTTTGTTCAATTTTTGATATGTTATTTTTCATCGAAATCTAAGAGATCGGTTTTTTTTTTATCGGCGGAAAGACGTTTTTAGGGGTGGAAACTACGTTTGAAGTTGAACACCCTCAGAGCGACTTTTGCAGTTTCGCAAATTTCCAGTCAAGATATTCGATTAAAACAACTTGAAGGGCAATGCTTATAGCCAATAGTGAAAAGTGCACTTTTTTCAATTCCGAGGGGTATACAATTCCGAATTGGTAAAAATATATCGGGGCTGAAACTCGAAAAATTTGTATAACTTTCTAACTGTTGGTTATATATTAACGAAACCGATTGCATTTGAGAACGCTAAAAAATGTAGAAAACACGTGTTTTTGCGTTTCGCAAAAAACCTCGTTTGAGGGGTGTACTACCCCTTTATGATACCATTTCCGGTGCCCTACTCCAATTTCGTTCAATTGTTGATATGTTATTTTTCATCGAAATCTTGCGAAACTGCAATAATTTTTGCAGTTTGGCACATTTTTAATCGAGATATTTAATTGTAACCAAGTGGAGGATAATGCGTTTGGCGAATAATGAAGATTGTATTTTTTTCCAATTTAAACGGGATGAACTGTTAGAAATGTATAGGGGTTAAAAGCTGAAACACTTTTATAACATAAAAGTATATTTAAGGGCCGAACTACCCCTATATGTTACTATTTCCAGTGTCCCGATTCGATTTTGTTCCGTTTGAGAGTTGTTCTTCATCGGAATTTAAATCACGCCATTTTTGATCTTATGGAGAATAATGTAAAGTCCTGCTGGGTAACTGGCCATCTCACCTCCACTTCTATGGCCAACACACCCAGGTACTTCGGGAGAAATAGCCAATCACAATTTTAAAAAAATAGTCATTTTAAGGTTGATCTGATAGGAGTTTGTTTGAATTCCGTACATTATCTTAAAGTTGAATGATGAACGTTTAATTACAAATGAAGACAACTTAAGAAACGTCTGTACTTTTATTTTGACGGATCCTTGAAAAAACTGTGGCCACCTACCCGGAATTACCCTAATTATACGACTGATTAAGTGCCTATAATAGCACCCTAGGTACTCGATCTTTTTATGTAAAATGTTATCTTGATAAAGATGACAATTTAATTGTAAAACATCGTTGTTTTCCATTTAATTCCATATACAATGCATAAAATATTTTTTTTTTTTAGTTACAATGATGTCAGAGTAACCCTTAATCTTTGACATGAGTTGCATTTCAATGACTTGTCAAAGAAAACCCACACTCGAGGTGACTTTGACACGTAAAAAAAATTTAATATGGTGGGGGGTGGTGGTGGTCGACTTTCTTATACATTTGTTAGCTAAAGGACACATTGTTCTTTCGGAGCAAACAAGTTGGAATTCGGGATGTTGAAAAAGTTACCTGCAAAAAACTTCCAAAACCTGTTCAAAGTAACTTAATTTTACGGTATGCGACAGCGAGACAGAGCGCGTTGATAAGAAAAAATGTCAAGAACGTTCAAGCGAGCACATTATCTCGCATAACATCGAGAGCCGAAATATTATAAAATAATTGTTTAATTCGGTAGCCGTAATTTCTGCCCGAGTTACCTCGAGAACAGATCGGTAACATAACGGGTACCTTTCTCCATCGGTAACTATATGAGACCATCTGGAATCGCATCCCTGAACTTTGAATCATCAGAACGCTCAAAACGCCGAAAGAATACTACCCCGAAATATCAAAACTCCGAAAGAATTTTACACGAAAGACGAAAACTCCGAAAATCTGAACACCGTCAAAATAATTCGGCTATGGAAGATTTAAAAGTTTTAAAATTTTCAATAAATCGACGAATTATTTCAAGATTGAAAAAATAGTCGGTGCCGTTAAATATTCAACAAAGTCTTTAAGTTATACACATTTTTCGACTTTCAACCCTTATACCGATACCTACCGATTTACCCCCGCGGAATTGAAAAAAAGTGCATTTTTTCGTTATTCGCTATAAGCATTAGCCTTCAATTGGTTTTAATCTAATTCACTGGAAATATGCGAAACTGCAAAAGTCACTCTGAGGGTGTCCAACTTCAAGGGTAATTTTCACCCCTTAAAAACATTTTGCCGCCGATAAAAAAATAGGTGTCTCTTAGATTTCGAAGGAACATATCAAAAGTAGAAAAAAATGAAGGGAGACACCGGAAACCGTTTCCACGTGAGTAAATTAATCTTTTAATATTAATTAAATGAGTCCCCAATAATTATAAAAAACATTGCAACCAAATCGTGTTTTCGGTAAAATTTTAAACCGAATGTTCAAATCCCATTTATTGATTTCACACTTCACTGATTGTTCCTAACTGTTTATTATTGCATTCGCCGGATTGCCATGTGTAAATTTTAACGGCCAGCGAAGTGAGCTCAGAGCTGCTATGCCGGGATAGGGAAAAGCTGTAGACGATTTTGTAGGTAGGGCACGCGGTTCGATATGATTGAAGTCGATTGCAGTTTTGAGAAAAATTGTTCAATAAGTAACGTCATATCGACTTCCCTCGCCGCCCCAGCAAGTCCTGGCTACGCGTTTGAAAGTAAGTCTTATTTTTGTGAAGACACAACATTTTGCACAACCGTGACTAAGATGGATGATAGAAAAAATCGGCATTAACTCACCGTCACCGGCAAAAGCGTCGATGGAAACTGCATTCAGGACCCTGTTCACTATCTCGGGATCGGGCACGGCCATGTTTGAGAAGTTACCCTCGTCGAATACGTTGTACATGAATAGCTACGAAGATTATACAATAGGAATTCAGTGACGCCTCAAACACGAGATCACAACGAAGAGCAACGCTTCTTCATCGATCTTCGGCGAAAAGAAGCGTTGCCTCTGCGATTTTCAAAATATCTTTGTCCTCGGAAAATCAGGTCATACGTAGATTCTCCGTGACGATCTTTGAACGACGATAAACAACCTACAAATTATTCGTCCCACACCTATCCCGGAGCTTTGTCCTTAACATTTGTTCTCCACCGGAATTTCGATTAGCAAGCTGTTAATGGCAAGAAAAAGCGATATCCAACCCGTACAATATCCGGAATTCATGGGCCCGAACGACAAACGGTCAGCTTTTTCGTGGGTATTTCAAGGATCGGAGAAAGATGTTTGGCGCAGCAAAAAAAAAAAAGAATTTCGAAACTGTGCTCATAGCGCTCGATTGCTCTTTTGACACTGCACTCACTTTGTCGGCAAGGGTAGACTGGAGATGAAGTTTGCTCTCCATGCTGATTTCCGGTACGCTCACATGTACCTCGCGTTTCTTCGCTTCGTAAACCATTTTTTCTATGGTTTCGTGCGTAATTTCATACTCCAACTGGGAAAGACCGTCTTTTGCGTTCGGAAGTATCAGGTACAAAATAACGTCTCCGGGATTTTTCTGTCGACAGACGGAACCAGATTGAAACACCAAATACAATCGGCACGCTTATCAGTGTATGAGTAAAACTTACGTTCCAGGGTATTGCGATGTACGATGCACTTTGGTCCGGGAGTTCGCCGTAACTGAAATTGCCAAGCATGTGCGTATACGTGACATTGGATTCTGATGTTAGTGCGTCCAAAAAATAATTAGATTTATAGACGCATCTATCAGCCTGTTGCCACTCGGGTTGGAAGAAGCCACCGCCGAAGAGAATAATATTTTCGGCTCCTGTAAATTCACCTGCGACCAGGAGTGTCTTTTTTTAAAACTATATTTATACTGTTATATGTACCATAAGAACGTGTTTGCAAAAATTTGACAGAAGGAGAAAGAGTTGAGAGTGCTTACTTCGCTGAAAGTTAGGTTCAACGGAGTGCATCAAGTACCAATATTTAAGGAACAAGAGGACGTCATCCAAACTTGCAAATTGTCTTTCGTTTGCAAAGGTATGGTAAACCGCGGTAATGCTCTCGTTGTAATCGCGCTTCAGTGTGTAAGTGTTCCGATACAACATTCCATTCCAGAAAGTCAGACGCATGTTCTCATCCAACGGGAATCCGTCGATCATTGGAAAAATAAGACCCTGCACAACAACGGGAGATTTACGTCAATGGTACAAAATGATGAAGAGACCTTGCTCGAAGTTTTCAATGTGCAATCGGTTACTTTTAAATGTTCAACGTCGGTTATCAGTCAGTGAAATGAGTTCGGGTGGGCTCTTAAATGACTTGTATGCCGATGCGATGTTATCTGACAGCCATTCGTATCAAAAAGGGTGTGGTTTCAGTGGATAGTTTCAGTGGATTGTCTTCATTACAGCAAAATGAGAGTTTCGAAAAATTGATGTTGAGATATGGTATGATGGGGTACGAGCTCTTCCTCACACACTTTAATGCTGTCTTACTTCGACTCTTTCCACCATTAATGCGTATTCGTGGGGACTGCTGAGATATCCTTCTCTGTTGTAAATTCCAAGAGAATATTCCAGGTTCTCTTTACTCGAGCCTTCTGATCCAAAATACAGCTTTAGCAGACCTAAGAAAACATCCATGGTCGACACAGCGAAGTTGTCGTTGCTGAGGTGAGCGATGGCCTGTGTAGACGATAAACGAGGATCGTACGATGTTATTGAGATATAAATACGTCTGCATGAGCATGAAATGCCGAAAAAGCGGTTTTGTTGTTGCATAGTTTTATAGCCTGGAGTCTGAAAGATTTGCAGCAAAGATTATGTAAAAATTCCATAAATTGACAGAGTTATGGCGACTTTCATGAAGAGTTAGATGATCCCACCAGCTGCGATTTACCCTTTTTTCTTTTGCATTTTCCTCGAAAGTATGTTTTATGAAACGGGGTAAGTCGTACCTCAAAATCTACTTCCTCCATTCACTTGAAATTCGGACAGAGCATAGTATATAATATTTTCAATCGCATTACGGGATGATTTTTTCATATATCTATCCATGTGTTAATGAAAACTGATTAAAGTTGTTCTTTTGGTCGATAATCGTACTTTTTTTGAACTACAGCTTGCCATTCTCGTGGTTTTCTAGATATAAAAAAACGATCTGGTCATTCGAAAGTTTTATTATTAAACTGAAAGTACATTTTGATATTTATCATTTCATGTCTGGCAACCCTAGTTGCCAGACCCATCTTCACCGTTTGGCCATGTAGAAACGGCGGCACTTTGTTTAAATAACAATAACTTAATTATTGATTATTTTTTTTAATTAAACAATTGAATTTCACAAGATTATAGATAAATTGTGAGCAAAATCCTGACCTCGCATTCCAATCCTCTCGCTAGAAAAAAATATTCAAAATTGACCGTTTTTTTTCGACCTCCAGCTTTTGCAGACCCGTTAAATTGCCGGAGTAGAAACGTTTCTCAAACGGATCTGCAAATATGTACGACGATGAGGTATAACATTTTGATTGAAAAAATATGTATTTCTCTCATGTGCTTTTTCTGCTTCGTCGTGCAGTATTTTTCGTGCATTTCTTTATACGATCATTTTATTTCGCTCAGTCCTTCGGTACTTTTGAGGGATTTTGATGAGAACCGTGTTTGCTTGTGACGAAAGTAGTTAAAGGCGATGTATTCGAAGATTCAGACGAATCCAAGAAATGTAACTTTGTTAAATTATTTTTATTTTCATCCAAATTTAGACAGATTGCCAACTTTACCTTGAACAAGTCAACAGAGAAAGTTCGTTGACCTAGGGTTGAATAATAAAGGTCGACATCCGGATTAGCTAACACGTTCAACCCAAGGCTCGTCATGAGCAACGTGACAGCCACGGTGAAGAAATCTGACAAATAAATTGAAGAGAGATACGTACACACAATGCAATTTACACAAATGTATATATATTTGTTCAAATTGAATTATATTAATGATTACGGCGCACCTCCATCGAATCTTGCACAGACGGGAAAAAATCAGCTCGATTAGCGAAATTATTTTTTTACAGGTGGCCAACAAAAATTGCGATAAAATACTACAATATTCGATTATCCTGAGCATTCGACGATTTGGCAGAATAAATTATTCTTAAAATAATCTAATACTCCATTTTGTCAATAAGTCATTCGTAGGCATCTCCCAATGCCGGATTGCCTAGTTGACATTTCGGAACATATAGATTTTTGGTTTAGAACGGATTCTCAAAACATAACATTACAAACACATTCTCTTTAAATTTTGAGTCGATCCGTTCAAAATTGAGGGGGTTACAGGCGTTTATAGGTAAGTTCCGCAAACCGGTTGGTTTAATAGTTAACATGTTACCAGCGAGCTGAATTTTTTTCTGGACCTTCATAACCTATTTGATGATCATCCTGTGCAGTTTGAATACGATCCACAGTACCGTCTTTTAGAAAAAAAATCGGCTACTCGACGTATTTCATGGGATAATTACATTACGCTTATGGAAAACTCCCGATCATTTTGTAGTACATTATTAATATCTTTTAAGTGACTGTTACCACGGAGCTGAGAAAATAGATACGGTTCGACTAATTATCAGACTAACCCTTGGTACCGTGAAAATGAGGATTCATAGTACCGTTATAACATTATTAATGTTTTTTTATAGCGAATTTGTGCAAAGATCAAGCACACAATATATTAGACTGTTCTATCATGGCAACTTCGTAGACGGCAAAAATGCTACCTATCTTGTCGGTATTCGGTAATTATGCCCGAGAACCTCAAACTACTCGATCAGGATAATTAGCAACGAACATTATTGGTACTTATTCTCTTAATTAGTAATATTTACTTAATATTAATTAGGTAACTATATTCAGAAATTATCCATTTCTAGACATTTCTAGGCAAAGACAAAATAACGTAGATTTTTTTCACACATAAATTGTTTTTTAATAATATCGGAAAATTATTAAAGTTTTTGATTTCTCCGAGATTATAGACAGCTTTTGTACACACTTTTTGTTTCCAGCGGATTTTTTTTACTCGCACCGATATTCATTATTGACGGCTTCTTGGGCCGATATAGAGGTTACGAACGGGGCGCATACGTCTCTAACTTCGCGACACTTCTGCCAACCTCGGCATTATGATATACCACGATTTCCGACGTTGCCAATTCGTTTCGCGTTAATTGAGCGAGAAGAAGTTATAGAAAATAATTGTACAAAGTAATGAAAACACTTAATGTAATCACTGAATGTTCCAAAAGGCATATTTTTACAAATAGATATAGAAAAATAGTTCCAAAACGCATGTTTAGTATGACGATTATTTGAAAGCTCAAAGTTGGTAACAGTCTATCGGCTCCGTACATCTAAGCCCCATAACAACCTTAAGGGCTGCATAGACGACGACACTAATTGTGACACAAACGTCTGACACTAATGTCCGTTCCGTTCATACATAAGACGTTTTCGGTGTCCCAGAAAATGTCCGTACTGTGATGTCGCTACACAAGTGTCTCAGATGTTCACACACGAAACTACTGACATGTCTGCAGGACTCGCTCGGACGCCATGGAGGAACGCCGTGCGGGCAGCCGTAATATTGTGCGCTGTTATTAAGGGGCTATACCAGTGTGACACTTTAAAAAAACCGATTTTTTTTGTTGCTTTTTTCGACAGGTTATCCTTTCAAGAATATCATTATTATTTCTATCATTTATATCAATTCATTTTATCTTGCGAAAAATCGATAGTCAAATCTTTAAACGCGTTTTTCTCGAAATTAGATTTTTCAAATTTGTGTCATTGTATCTCAAAGAGCAATTATCCGATTGATTTGAAATTTGAACTGAGTACTCTTGAATATATTTACTCTACAATGACGTAGGGTATTTTTTATTGCATAAAAATTTACGATTTGGCATTGAAAAAAACGACCATTTTATAGTCAAGAAAACATACTTTTTTTCATAACTACGCCATATTGTTAGATTTTAATATTTTTCGAAAATCTGACGTCATTGTACAGGAAATACCTTCCAGTTTAAAGACATTTTTTCCATCTTCGGTTTCAGCTACTCAATCGGCCAGAATCATGTCAGCAGTGGAGGGACTTTTTTTTGGCGCCTCCGAAGGCAGCGCATCAGTCACTTGGATCTCAATATTTTTCTATGAAAAAAATTATGTAATACAGGTCAAATATAGCCAAATATATTCTTAATTTTCCTAAACATTTAATTGAGTACTTTTCATTGAAAAAATCTCGAAAATTACCCAAATTTACAGCGTTTACACTGGTATAGCCTCTTAAGTTGTGTTCTTAAATTATTCATTTTTCTGCCGACTTCAGCCGATGTTGTGCCAAACTGTTCCGCTAAGCATTCAAGTGCTGCCTGTTTTTTGTACTCTATTTTTATAATCAGCAAAAGATATTTGCCAAAGTTCAGCCAATCCTTCCACAAGAGATATCAATTTTGTAATGCTCTCCTTGCTTCGCGTAATGGCCATTTTGATTTAACGCGGGTCGCGAGTGTCTGGACAATTTCGCGCCGGTTCGAAAACTTGAATACTGCGGCAGACACTGCGACACAACCTGTTCACACGGCGCTCGGCGCGACACCTATCGAGATGTCGCAATAAATGTCGCGAAATCAGACAGTGGGGTTCACACACAGACACTCGATGTGTACATTGAGTGTATACACCAATGTGTCGTAGTGGAAACCTACCTTTAAACGCGTTTTTCTCAAAGTGATTTTTTCAAGATCGGTGACCACGATATCTTTAAAATCGCCGCACTGGTCAACTTAAAATTTCACAAGCCTCAAATCCTCTTCCTCAAGAATAAGTTAATTCCACGAAATACTAAATGCGTTTGATTTTTTCATTTCTCATGATATGTTTCCGAGTAGTGGTCACCGCGAAGGACGTTTTTTAAACAGCGGTCAGCACAAACCATTGTATATACCACGTGTGTAAATATTTTTCAATTGAATAATTGTAAACCGTCCGTGAAACCGTACTTTTCGATGTTAGTTTGAAAGAAATTGAAAACCAGCACACGTTTTCCCAGAAAAAATTCGCGAAAATAATTTTTTTCCGGCAAAGAGGTAGGTGTAGTAACCCTTTTAGTGAGCCCATGTCGTTCTTCCCCCCCAGTGGATTGCTGATATTCGATGGGTTACTTACGGGACTGCATGGTGAAAGCGGACGCACGTAGCTTATAGAGGCTGAAAAAATGCAGAGGCTCTGCAGTATCTATTTGAATTATTATTGTATCAGTTTTATATAAGTAACTGTGAAAATATCTTCACTCGATAATTTTACCTTCTGTCTTTAAGCCTCCCGTCAAGCTTTTTTCGAGTCGAGCAGAACGCAATAATTGCTAAGCACCTCCTTCCTTGACGCTGTTTTATACAGAGCAGAGGCGACATGAGTCGCCTACGCTTTGATAGGCGTGAGACTAGAGGGGTTATCCGTGTGTTAAAATATTTCCTTATTTTCATGAATCAAACATTACATATAACGAATCGCTAGAGGAAAAAAAGAGAGATTGTACAAATGTTTAATTTAATCTCGTTACGTTCTTTGCACCAAAAGTTTAAGGGGCTATACTAGTGTGAACGCTGATAAGTTGGATGATTTTCGGGAATTTTTTGGAAGAAAAGTACCCAATTAAATGTTTCGGAAAATTAAGAATATATTTGGCTATATTTGACCTATATTTCATAATTTTTTCCTAGAAAAATATTGAGATCCAAGCGACTTATGCGCTGCCTTCGGAGGCGTCAAAAAATGTTCCTCCACTGCTGACATGATTCCGGCTGATTGAGTAGCTGAAACCGAAAAAGGAAAAAATGTCGTTAAACTGGAAGGTATTTCCTGTACAATTTTTTTTTCTTCATTTAACTGCATTATTGAGAAAGTACGAGCTGTTGCAATAAGCACGTTCATTAGTTTTGATGAACGGTAGGAAGTGTGGAAGTCGAGGGTGCATCCTATGATGCACGCTCATCTATTTTTCTCAATATCTAAAAATATCAAAATCTAAGAAAATAGCGGAGTTATGAAAAAAAGTCTGTTTTCTTGCCTATAAAATGGTTGTTTTTTTCAACGCCAAATCGTCAATTATCATCCAATCAAAAATATTCTACCTCATTGTAACAATATATTCCTGAGTACTCAGTCCAAATTTCAAGTTAATCGGATGATTGCTCTTTGAGTTACAATGGTCAGCAAAATTGAAAAACCTCATTTCGAGAAAAACGCGTTTAAAGATTTAACTACCAATTTTTGCAAGATAAAATGATATTGATATAAATTATATAAATGATAATGATATTCTTGAAAGTATACTGTTGAAAAAGGCAACGAATATCGATTCTTTGAAAGTGTCACACTGGTATAGCCTCTCAATGTCGTTAGTATCGATAGCACCGGGCCAACTGTTTTTCGCACAATTATGCAAATTTTTATGTATTCATGGAATATTAAATTGAGCACTCCATGAGACGTTGTGACGTCAAGTGATTGTCAATAATATTTCTATGTGCCATATTCGAATTTAGACTCGACGTAACACAACATCGCGACGATTAATTTGAAAAAAAAAATGAGAAGTTACCCACGTAATTTTTTTTTTCATTTTCGATTCGTTTTCATTATATTCCGTGAATAGAAGCGATTTTTTGGAGGGGAGTTCTCGCTTTTCGGTGTGTTCGATTTTTTGCCCGTGTCGTTTCGGCAATAATATGACAAACGAACTGGTTGCGCTCTCGCGGGTATCGTTGCGATCCCCGATGCAGCATGAGCGGCCGTAGATTGCTGTGACCATTGGATCGCGCTGATGCATCCACTTGCGGTTTGATAAATTCCGTGACCCCCGCCAACTCACGCGTTCCATTTTTAATGCACGTTTTTCGTTTTTTTTTCTTTCGAAGATCATGGTGAAGAGCCGGTGAAAAAAAGTTAGCTGGTGCCCACCGGAAACGTGCCATACGGAAAGTGCGTCCGAAAAATAATTAGATTTATAGACGCATCTATCATCCTGTTGTCACTCGGGTAGAAAGAGTCCACCGCCGCAGAGATTAATATTTTCGTCTCCTGTAAATTCACCTGCGACCACAAATGTCTTTTTTAAAAACTACATACTGTTATATGTACCATAAGAACGCACTTGCAAAAATTTGACAGAAAGAGCTCGACATGTGCTTACTTCGCTGAAAGTTAGGTGCACCGAAGCGTGCGAGGTACCAAGATTCAAGGGACTTCAGGAAGTCATCAACACCTGCACATCGTATATTTTCTGCAAGGCTATCGTAAACCTTGCGAATGGTCTCGTTGTAATCGCTCTTCAGTGTGTAAGTGTCCCGATAAAACATTCCATTCCAGAAAGTCAGGCGCATGTTCGCCTCTAACAGGAATCCCTTGATCATTGGAAGAATAAGACCTTGTTCGCCTCTAACGACGGGAGATTTACGTCATTGGTATAAAATGATGAAGAGACCTCACTCGACATTTTCAATGCGCAATTGGTCATTTTTAAAAGTTCAACGTCGGTTCTCAGTGAAATGAGTCCGGGTGGGCTGTCAAATGGCTTGTAAGCCGATGCGACGTTATCTGACAGCCATTCGTATCGAATAGGGCATATGTTTCAGTGGATTGTCTTGCTCACAGCAAAATGAAAGTTTCGGCAAAATGAAGTTGAGATGTGGTATGATAGGGTACAAGCTCTTCCTCACACACTTGAATTCTGTCTTACTTCGAGTCTTTCCACCATTGACGCGTATTCGTGAGTACTGCTGAGATATCTGTCTGTACTATAAATTCCCAGAGAATATTCCAAGTTCTGTTTACTCGAGCCTGCTGATCCAAAATACAGCTTTAGCAGCCCTAAGAAAACATCCGTGGTCGATACAGCGAAGTTGTCGTGGCTGAGTTCAGCAATGGCCTGTGTAGACGATAAACGAGGATCGTACGATGATGTGAAGATATGAATAGGTCTGCATGAGCTTGAAATCCCGACAAAGCGGTTTTGTTGTTGCATAGTTTTATAGCCTGGAGTCTGAACAATTTGCAACAAAGATTATGTAAAAATTCCATAAATTGACCGAGTTATGACGACTTTTGTGAAGGGAATCACCCCCCAACTGCGATTTACCCCTTTTTCTTTTGCATTTTTCTCGAAAGTATGTTTTATGAAACGGTGTAAGTCGCACCTCAAAATCTACTTCCTTCATTCACTTGAAATTCGGACAGAGCACCGTATATAACATTTTCAATCGTATTACTGGATGATTTTTTTAACATATTTATCCATTTGTCAATAAAAAATGATTAAAATTGTTCTTTAGGTTGATAATCGTACTCTTTTTAAACTGCAGCTTGTCATTCTCGTGATTTTCTAAATTTTTAAAAAGTATCTGGTCATTCGAAAGTTTTATTATTAAACTGAAAGTACATTTCGACATTTTTCATTTCATAATTGGCAACCCTAGTTGTCAGAACCATCTACACCGATTGGTCTTGTGGCAACGGCGGCACTTGTTCAAATAATAAGAACTTCATTATCTATTAATATTTTTCATGAAAAAGTTTAACTTGGCAATATTATGTATGAGTTGTGTGTAAAATCCTGACGTCGTTATTCCAATCCTCCCACTAGAAAAAATATTTAAATTCAACGGATCTTTCCGACCTCCAGCTTATGCAGACCCGTTAAATTGTAAAAGTAGAAACGTTTCTCAAGCGGATTTCCAAATATGTACGACGCTAGCTCTAACGGTGAGGTATGAAGTTTCGATTGAAAAACAATATACGAATTTCTCTCATGTGTTTTCTCTGCGTCGTCGTGCAGTATTTTTTGTGCATTTTTTTATACGGTCATTTAATTTCGCTCAGTCGTTCGGTACTTTGAAGGGATTTTAATAAGAACCGTTTCTGCTTGTGACAAAAGTAGTCAAACGCAACGTATTCGACGATTCAGATGAATCCAAGAAATCTAAGATAGTTAGATCATTTTTATTTTCATACAAATTTAGACAGATTGTCAACTCTACCTTGAACAAATTGACAGCGAAAGTTCTTTGACGTAGGCTTGAATAAGAGAGGTTGTCATCCGAATCAGCTAACGCGTTCAACCCAAGGCTCCTCAAGACCAACGTGACAGCCACGGCGAAAAAATCTGACAAATAAATTGAAGAAAGATAAAGTACACACAATGCAATTTACACAAATATATATATATAGGGTGGATCACCAACTATTAGCACCTTGAGTATCTTCGAAACTATAAGGTTCACAGAAATATTTCCTGAAATGAAATTGCACAGCACGAAAGGGGCCATCCGATGGCGATAATAGTTTTCTTTGCAGGTGGAGGTACCCAAATAGGGTTTTACAATCGGCCCAGTAATGGCCTACGACTGGTTGCCAGAGAACCAACGATGGCGCGGTAATGGCTATATAAACGGGCCAGATCCGCACCATGCATGGTTGGTAATGGTAAACCATGAATGGCTGCTAAGACTGGGCCAACTATCATACGCCCATATTGGCCCAGCAACGGCTGCCGGATCTTCTGCCGGAAATGAAAAACAAAAAATTGACAAATTATGAATATAAAAATTCTAGTAGTATCTTTTTTGTTTTCTTATGCTTTACTTATGTCCATGTACATAGAATAATTGCATTAAAAACAGTTTCTGCATTGTTCAAATTTTTACCTTTCATCGGGATCGAACCTGCGCCTTTCGTTCTAGTGTCGAGCGCCCTACCCACTTAGCCATTTTAACACTTACAGAACCCATCGTTTGTTCGTTCCTTACTTTTATGCCGATAATTTTATTCGTGACATTAAAGTTTACCGACAATTTTTTTGGTCCATGTAGGCTGTAAAAATAACTCGCTCGTTTTGGGTGAAGTTCCGAAAAGCATACTCCTCTGATCGAGCTGAAATTTGCACCGAACTTCCTCTCATTATCCTAAGAGAAACCGTTAACGGATTTTTGACGACTAGCAATAGTTTTCCATACATCGCATTGTAAAGTTTATTATTTTACGCCATACGAGTATATCTATATATCCCATAGATACCCCCCACTCCTCCGGCCGCGCTGCTTCCTGGCAAACAGTGCTCGCCCGTATGTGCATATCACTTGCCATGTGGGATGGCTTTGTTTGGATTTATTTAATATAGTAGAAGCGCAGTACAATAAATAACTTTCAATATCCGATATATCGAAAACTATTGCTAGTCGCCAATATCCTTTTAAAGGTTCTCTTAAAATATTGAAAAGAAGGTCGGTGCAAAATTTCAGCTTCATCAGTAGGATATGCTTTTCGAAACCTTATCCCTTGTTTTTACGTGTTACAGTTTAACGATCTGCATTTGCAAAACGCCTAAAAACAAACCATCAATGGCTGGAATAGATCTGGCAAGCCGTTCATCCGCCTACGATACCCCAATGCTGATCGCCATATTATCGGTGCGATGGTATTGGCCCACCAATGGCTGGCATAGATCTGGCAAGCCGTTCATCCGCCTACAGTACCCCAATGCTGGTCGGCGAATTATTGGCCGATTATCAGCAAACCGTTTAATGGCTGAATGCTGGCATTTTTGTTACGACAGGCGACCCTATATGGGTACTTCGGACATTTGGAGGTCAACTCCATTTTTTTAAATGGATCGGTATGTTTTTTTTCTGAATCATTCAAGGGGAGCTTAAAACGAGTTCAACGACCTATACCATAAGGTCATTGAAGGTCATAGAACGTACAGAAAAGCGATAATACTTACAGTTTCGGTAGTGTATAGGACTTGGAAAACGATTTTTTTTGTACACGGTAAGTGTACAAACAGGTACCAACTACACTTGACTACATGCAACAAAGAATTATTACAGCCTGTGCATCAATAAGTTCTGACGCTGTAAAACTGCAAGTCAATCAATCGAAAAAAGAATGCAATGTTGCATTGATACTGATGGTCGTCATTTTGAACACTTACTATAAACGTAGTAATTTTATTTACTACCGAAACTGTAAGTATTATCGCCTTTCTGTACTTTCTATGACCTTTAATGACCTTATGTTATAGGTCGTTGAACTCGTTTTAAGCTACTCTTTCATGATACAAAAAAAAACATACCGATCCATATAAAAACTGGAGTTGACCTTCAAATTTCCGGAGTACCTCCACCTGCAAAAAAACTATTGTCGCTATCGGATGTCCTCTTTCGTACCGTGCAATTTCATTTCAGCAAATATTTCGGTGAACCTTATATTTTCGAAGATATCTAAGGTGCTAATAGGTATTGATCCACCCCGTATATATTTTTTTCAACTTTAATTATATTAATGGTAATGGCGCACCTCCATAAAATCTTGCACAGCGGGGAAAAAATCATCAGGATTAGCGAAATTATTTATTTACAGGTGGCCAATGAAAAACTGCGATGAAATACTAAAATATTTGATTATCTTGTGTTCGACTATTTGGCGGAATTAATCATTCATAAAGTAAGCTTATACTCCATTTTGTCCATAAATCATTCGTTGGCATCTCCTTATGATGGATTAAGAGGGAATATCAGTGTGAAAAAAATCGATTTTTTTTGCTTAAATAGATAGTTTTGGCCTTTAAGAACATGCCTACAAATTTTCAAAACAATATTCGGCTTAGAAGTATTCGAAATTGGCGCCAAGCGTCGACGCTCTCAGAGCCTTCTATACGGGCTTTTCTATACTTTAAACGCGTTTTTCTCGAAACGCGTTTTTTGACCTGGTTGACAGCATAACTCTGTCAAATTTTGTTCAATCGACTTCATTCAAAAAGGCTTCTCTTCAGAAAATTTATCGCTATCGTCGCATCGTAGAGTTTTTTTTAATTGTTTACTTTTTTATTAACAATTTACTGCAAAATTTTTGTGTGAAATTCGATTTCTTAAAACATGGCCGCCATTTTGTTTCTAATCAAAATTTTCAAATTTCCTACGATGCTGCGATAGCTATACTATTATAATTTAATAATCTTTTTGGATTTTTGATTTCACATGCTTGCTGTGGTACTTATGCTGTCAACCGTCGAGGAGTCTTTTTTTGAGACGCCATTTTGCGACCGCTACTCTGCTTAATAAAATGTACTAAAAATAAATAAAACATTCCTTGTATGCTTCATTACTTCAATAATTAATACACAAAATTTCAAATAATTTGATCGAGCCGTTTAAAAAAAATCCCAAAATATACCTCATTTTTCAGCCTGTCACACTGATGTTCTCCTTTAAGGGCTTTCACCTGGTTGAAATTTTGGATCCTATAGATTATTGGTTTTCAACGGATTCTCGAAACATACAATTTCAAAACCATTCTCTTAAAATTTTGAGTCGATCCGTTCAAAATTGCGGGGGTTGTGAGCGTTTATAGGTAGGTTCCGCAAACCGGCCAACTTTAAACGCGTTTTTCAAGAGTGACTTTCTCAAGATCGGTAAGCACGACATGTAATAATCAGTGCACCTGTCAACTTCATATTTTCCAAGCCTCAAATCCTTCTTCCAAGCACTAGATGTAAACATAAAATGCAATTGATTGTTGTATTTCGCATGATTTGTTTTCGAGCATTAGTCACCGCGAAGGATGTTTTTCAAACAGTGCTCTGCACAAACCGTTGTATCTACCGAGTTTATAAATATTTTTTAATACAAACATTGCAAAGCGTACGTAAAACTATACTCTTCGATGTAAATTTAAAAGAAATTGAAAACCTGACATGTTTTTCCAGAAAAGATTCGCGAAAATTCTTCTTTTTTTGGCAACGAGCCAGCTGTAGTAAACCGATAAGTCAGCCCATGTCGTCCCCCCCCCCCCCCCCCCACCCCCCAAGTATATTGGTGATCTATTAGTCCAGTCAAATTACGGCTCAGAATGAAAAAAAAAAACATAAAATACCGCATTTTTGGGATTATGATGGATCGATAGGGGGGTGTATTCTGAGCTTAAATTTCAATTTGTGGGGTTCTACTGAGGTCAGCTCAAGGTCATTTCGATGAAAACGCGTTTAATTCGATATCTCGAGAACGGTTAGTGTTAGGCCAAAAATTGTAGAGACCTTTTCTCTTCTAAATTAAATTTCCTAACTTTTTTATCTGAAACTTTTTTTTTTATCATCAATATTTTTCAATTTATTACTTCCGGAAGGCAAAAATTTTACTTTTTTTTTCTCCCTATTTTTCATTTTTTCGCCATTTTCTCCCCAACCGTTCAATTTTATGAAATTTTACCATTTATCAAAGTTGTAGATCCTTTAATTATGAACAACTTTTTCCGATAACTTTTTTTTCTAATACCAATATGTTCGGAGTTATATATTACTTTACCGAGCAAAATCCGCGCCAATGTCGCAATATCATCGACATCAGTGGGTATTCAGTACTTGAAAGAAATATTAAAGTATTCCATGATAATTTATTAGCCAACTTACCTGTATCAGAAGGTGAATCAATTAAACTATTTAAAAATTGTACTTCATTTAAATATTCAATATTGTAATCATTCAAATATCATTTAAATATTGTACTTCTTCAATTTGGGTATTTTTTATTCCATTCACTGGGATCAACCATTTGGGATATTCCATTCAACAATCTCAACGAGCTCCGTTATAAGGCATACAAAAAAATGGCAGGCAGTGGGAGGGTTAAATTAGAATCCCTTCCCCCTACCTCTGATGCCGCATTTTTTCACTCGTTGAGATGTTATTACCAAGTGCAATACTGGCTCGAAAATTATCTGGAACCCGAGGAGTGGGGCTGGCGTCGCACCCTCCGTGGATTGGAGCCGATACCAATGTCGCTGAAACCAGCTCCGGAAGATTTCCTGAGATCAATTGCGTGCAAATGCAAAACCAACTGCGGCAAAGCGTGTGGATGCAGAAAGGCCGGCCTGTTTTGTTCAGTAATTTGCACTAATTGCCAAGAGAACTATTGTTCTAATATCGCCAGTGTTGTCGACGATAATATTTTTGACGCAATGGACGAGGACCTTTAATATTAATTAATCACTTCCATCGACCTCGGATGCTTAATTTTACGAATTTCATTACCTATTTTTTTTATCAATAAATGTGTGAAACAGTTTCAATTATTCATTTACTTCTTTTTTTTTAATCCTTATTCACATTATTATCCCATTGAATGGAATAAAAAATACCCAAATTGAAGAAGTACAATATTTAAATGATATTTGAATGATTACAATATTGAATATTTAAATGAAGTACAATTTTTAAATAGTTTAATCGATTCACCTTCTGATACAGGTAAGTTGGCTAATAAATTATCATGGAATACTTTAATATTTCTTTCAAGTACTGAATACCCACTGATGTCGATGATATTGCGACATTGGCGCGGATTTTGCTCGGTAAAGTAATATATAACTCCGAACATATTGGTATTAGAAAAAAAAGTTATCGGAAAAAGTTGTTCATAATTAAAGGATCTACAACTTTGATAAATGGTAAAATTTCATAAAATTGAACGGTTGGGGAGAAAATGGCGAAAAATGAAAAATAGGGAGAAAAAAAAGTAAAATTTTTGCCTTCCGGAAGTAATAAATTGAAAAATATTGATGATAAAAAAAAAGTTTCAGATAAAAAAGTTAGGAAATTTAATTTAGAAGAGAAAAGGTCTCTACAATTTTTGGCCTAACACTAACCGTTCTCGAGATATCGAATTAAACGCGTTTTCATCGAAATGACCTTGAGCTGACCTCAGTAGAACCCCACAAATTGAAATTTAAGCTCAGAATACACCCTCCTATCGATCCATCATAATCCCAAAAATGCGGTATTTTATGTTTTTTCATTTCGGTAATTTGACTGGACTATATCGGCTACTTACGGCACTGCATGATGAAAGTGGACTCACGTAGCTTGTAGAGGTTGAAAAATACAGGGGATTCGCAATCTCTTATTAAATTACTACTGTAGCAGTTTTATATATGTAACTGCGACCACTTTTCAGTTGATAATTTTGCGTTCTGTCTTCAAGCTTCCCGTCAAACTTTTCTCGAGTCGAACAGAAGGCGATAATTGCAAGCGCCTTCTTGCTTGCCGCTGTTATATACAGATTGGCGACGTGAGTCGCTTGCGCTTAGATAGGCGTGAGACGAGAAGGGGTTATCCGTGTGTTATGAACATTTTCTCATTTTCATAAATCAAAAAATGAAGATGAAAATGCGAAGAAAAAAACGATTATGCTAGTGTACAAACGTTTTTTACTCATCGTGTATTCCATTGCTTGCACCAAAAGTGTAATGTCTTTAGAATCGATGTTATTACGAATTAGGTTATTAAATGAATTAAAAAAAAAATGTTTTTATCGATCATGTGCGGTTTTAATAACCGAATGATTTAAAAAAAATTCTATTAACAAAGATATAGCACTTTGAAAGATTTGATTCGGCTACACTGCAAAAACTAGGTGTCTTTGACGTGTGTTCAAAGTATGCAGAAGTTACACAACATAAAGGCTAGACACGCGTTGCCATTTTGATTCTACACACTTATGCATTTGGTAACACGTAATGCGTTACAATTGCACACGTCAGGCGTCGAAATAACACACGTGAGTGTGCAATTTTTACAAATTGAATTATCGCACATCTTCGTAGCAGTCCCCATCAATAAGACGCTTATTCGAACACACATAAAGCGTGTAGAATCAACATGCGAGACGCATATTTACTTACATTGGACTAAACGACACACGTTGATAGCAACATACGAGCAAAAATAACACGGGTAAAAGCAACACAGTTCACGTGTGTTAATTGCGAGTTATTTATTATATCTTTTAACAATCACCTTGGTTACGACATCACCCGAAACTCATTAGTTGATTTGACATCGATTGATTGACCCGGCCCTAAATTGAAGACCACATTTGGTCTCGACTTTTTGTTTCATTTATAGATCATTTTTGAGTTTGTCACGTGGAAGAACCTGAAATTGGAATCTATTTTCCAAAACCTCGATAGCTGCATTGAATCTCTAGCGTATGAGCTACAGCTGTATGAGAACCTAGCCTATGCGAA
Organism: Ophion slaviceki; assembly: GCA_944452715.1. Classification (NCBI taxonomy): domain Eukaryota; kingdom Metazoa; phylum Arthropoda; class Insecta; order Hymenoptera; family Ichneumonidae; genus Ophion; species Ophion slaviceki. Next base: position 15,288,121 of record OX101787.1, read on the forward strand.
GACAAGAAAAACAGTGACACCTCTCATACATACTACAGAGTAATATCAGGTTGATAAAAAAGTTTTGTCGCAATAATTTCAATATAATTGATTTATTTATATATCTTATACAAAACATTTCTAATCAACAATATATTCGCCATCGGTTTCTATGACACTCGACCATCTAGTTGGCAACTCATTTATTTCCTTTGCCCAAAACTGCGGCGACTGGAACTCAAAGAAATTTGAAATATCCCTTCTGAGATCGTCGACGTTTTCGAAAGTTTTGTTTCTCAAATATGCCTTCAAATGCATGAACAAATGGTAGTCAGATGGCGCGATGTCGGGAGAGTATGGTGGATGAGGAACGGTATTCCAGTGAAGCTCAGTGATTGTTTTGTGGGTTTCCTTTGCGACATGGGGTCTCGCGTTGTCGTGGAGAAGGTGCACAGTCGCGCGTCTTGGCCGTTTTTTTCTTATAGATTTTGCCAATTCCTGGAGATTTTCTATGTATCGTGTAGAGGAGATCGTCTTACCTACAGGGAGAAAATTGTGAAACAGTATTCCCTTTGCGTCCCAGAAACAGCACAACAAAACCTTTTGTGAGTGACGATCAGATTTCGGTTGGTGTGGCGGTTTTTCTCCGATAGGAAGCCCGTAGGCTAAACGCGTTCATACAAGACCCAGCTTTCATCTCCCGTCACAAGATCTTCTAAAAACTCCTTGCGATGGTGGCGAAGCAGGAGAGACTGGCAGATGGTCACGCGACAGTTCTTATTGTCGTCGATGAGACGGTGTGGCATCCATTGAGCTAGAACCTTCCTGTATCCCAAGTTGTGTAAGTGATTGACTATTAACGGTTGAGTACAGGCAAGTTCTCTTGCTAGCTCGTGCGTACTTGCTTCCGGTTTTTCTTTGATGCAGTGGAGTAATGCTTCATCATCGATGGTCGACGGTCGTCCGGAACGTTCCTTATCTTCAAGGCTTGTGTCTCCAGATTTAAAACGATTGAACCAACGCTGGACTGTTCGATGAGAAACTACGTTCTCGCTGAATGCATCCTGTATATTTTTAGCAGTTGTGCTTGCGTTCGTGCCGCGCCGCCACTCGTAAAAAATGATCGCTCGAAGTTGCTCCTGCGAGATCGAAGCCATTTCTGTCCACTAGAACGCGCGCTCGCCCTTTTATACCCTGTCACGCGGAAGAGTAGAAAACATTCTAGAATATTCTCGACATAGTTCGATGTCATATTGCGTCAATACGTAAAAAGACATTTTTAAAATTTTTGCGACAATACTTTTTTATCAACCTGATATTTGAACATAGGGTTATCCCGTTACAACATGTACATTTTTGGTTTTCACCGGATTCTCAAACTGTTACGTTTCGAAAATATTCTCTTAAAATTTCGAGCCCTTCCGTCCCAAATCGGGGGAGTTATGGGCGTTTATAGGTAGGTGCCGCGAACCGGCGAACTTTGAACCCGTTTTTCTCAAAGTGACTTTTTTAAGAACGGGGACCACCATTTCTCAAAAATCACTGCACCGATCAACTTCAAATTGTACAAGCTTCTTTGACATATAAAAAAGCAGTGCTTAAACGAAGGAATTTTTTCGATGCATAGTTTTTTTATCAACGAAGATGTAAAGGGTGTTTTTCCCACTGATAATAGATACATTTACTTTAGACTGTTATTTAAAAAAATTCAATATTTTATTAAATCTTTCGTCCAAGCACTCGATAATTTTATGCGAAAACGAAATGCGTTTGCTTTTTTTATTTCCAAAAATTCGTTTCCGAGCAGTGATCACCGCGAAAGACGTTTTTCAAACGGCGGTCTGCATAAACCATTATATCTACCACGTTTATGAATATTAATTAACACAAAATTGTAAAAGATACTCAAAACCATACTCCTGGATTCAAATATTTAAAAAACTGAAAACCTGAACACGTTTTTCCAAAAAAATTGGCGAAAATTCCTCTATTTTTCGGCGACGAGCTAGGTGTAAACCGTTCACAAGTCGTTTTTTCCCAGTGTATTGCTGATATTATATGGGATATTTACGGTACTGCATGATGAGAGGGGACTCAAGCAGCTTATAGAGTGTGAAAAAATGCAAGGGGCTCTGCAATGTCTATATTAATTATTGTTGTCTCAGTTTCATAAAAGTACCTCTATATAGTTTTTTCCTCGATAATTTTACCTTCTGTAAAGCTGTAAGCTTCCCGTCAAACTTTTCTCGAGTAGAACAGAACGCAAAAATTGCTAAGCACGTTCTTGCTTCACGCAGTTTTATAGAGAGCGGCGACGTGAGTCGCCTGCGCTGTGATAGACGTGCAACTAGGAGGGGTTATCCGTATGTTAAAAACATCTGCTCATCTTGATAAATCAAGCAATAGCGATAAAAAAGAGACGAAAAAAACGAGTATGGTATTGTAGAAATGTTCTTTTTTTATCGTGGGCTACATTGTTTGCACCAAAAGTATAATGTCTTTAGTATTAATAGCACAGAGCGAACAGATTATGTCACAATTCTGATCATTTTTATACATTCGTGCAATTTTAAGTTTTGCACTCCATGAGGTGATGTAACGCCGAATAATTCAAGATAATATTTTCATGTCGCATATTCGAATTTAGAGTTGACGTAAAACGAAATCGCGTCAATCAATAAAAAAAATATAATGAACGTTTACCCGCGTAATTCTTTTTTTTCTCGATAAGTCTGTTTCATTTAGTGAATTAGAGTGATTTTCGTGAAGGGGGACATACCTTTAAGCGAGGAATAAAAATTGGCCGATTTTCATGATTTTTTTTCGAAGGAAAGATTTCTTCACCATTTTTGAGACTTAGGGTATGTTTTATAACTACTTTTGGCTGTTACATGGTAATTGTTTTTATTGATCTTTAAAAAAAGCGGAGATATGGCACGGTCTTATTTTTTTTTAAAGTAATCAAACCTATGCCAAGAATTATCTTTTTCTTCAAAATCCTTACCCCTTTGTTATCCAAAAATGATTTTATATATATTCATATTACGTGAGATAGTTTTTTTAAATCAGAACACTTGAGTAAAATTTTTCGGAATAACTGTCCTATAAAGGTCAGCTATTTCGAGGAAAACAGCTACGGGAAATTGGTAAAGATGTATTTTCGATTTAAAAAAACCCGGATAAACCTAATTTGGAATATGATTATGGATGGTACGATACAGAAGTTTATCGCGGCCGTAGGCGCGCACACGAGGCAATTGTGGACGAACTCGAAATACGACAACATTAACGGGTTACAACTAGCTCGTGGCAGGAAAAAAAGAGGAATTTTCGTGATTTCTTTTTCAGGGAAAACGTGTGCATGTTTTCATTTTTGTTTGTTTACATTAAAGAGTATGACTTGAACGGTTTTTTTCAACTTTCGTACAGAAAAATATTCATAAATGTAATAGATACAATGGTGGGAAAAGGTTCCGACCTCCCACCCCGATCGACCTGAAATTTTGCCAGACCTCCCTTATAATATTTTAAGACAACCCCTAAAGGGATTTTTGGCGACGCGCAATAGTTTTCGAGATATTGAATTATAAGGTTGTTATGGGGTTTAGCCGTCGAGGTTGAAGTACGAGAGGAGCGCCCTATGCTTATGCACGGAGCCGATTGACTGTTACCAACTGCCCAAATAGGGTTTTACAATCGGCACAGTAATGGCCCACGACTGGTTGCGAGAGAACGAACGATGGCGCGGTAATGGCTATATAAACGGGCCAGATCCGCACCATGCATGGTTGGTAATGGTAAACCATGAATGGCTGCTAAGACTGGGCCAACTATCATACGCCCATATTGGCCCAGCAAGGGCTGCCGGATCTTCTGCCGGAAATGAAAAACAAAAAATTGACAAATTATGAATATAATAATTCTAGTAGTATCTTTTTTGTTTACTTATGCTTTACTTATGTCCATGTACATAGAATAATTGCATTAAAAACAGTTTCTGCATTGTTCAAATTTTTACCTTTCATCGGGATTGAACCTGCGCCTTTCGTTCTAGTGTCGAGCGCCCTGCCCACTTAGCCATTTTAACACTTACAGAACCCATCGTTTGTTCGTTCCTTACTTTTATGCCGATAATTTTATTCGTGACATTAAAGTTTACCGACAATTTTTTTGGTCCATTTAGGCTGTAAAAATAACTCGCTCGTTTTGGGTGAAGTTCCGAAAAGCATACTCCTGTGATCGAGCTGAAATTTCGCACCGAACTTCCTCTCATTATCCTAAGAGAAACCGTTAACGGATTTTTGACGACTAGCAATAGTTTTCCATACATCGCATTGTAAAGTTTATTATTTCACGCCATACGAGTATATCTATATATCCCATGGATACCCCCCACTCCTCCAGCCGCGCTGCTTCCTGGCAAACAGTGCTCGCCCGTATGTGCATATCACTTGCCATGTGGGATGGCTTTGTTTGGATTTATTTAATATAGTAGAAGCGCAGTACAATAAATAACTTTCAATATCCGATATATCGAAAACTATTGCTAGTCGCCAATATCCTTTTAAAGGTTCTCTTAAAATATTGAAAAGAAGGTCGGTGCAAAATTTCAGCTTCATCAGTAGGATATGCTTTTCGAAACCTTATCCCTTGTTTTTACGTGTTACAGTTTAACGACTTGCATTTGCAAAACGCCCAAAAACAAACCATCAATGGCTGGAATAGATCTGGCAAGCCGTTCATCCGCCTACGATACCCCAATGCTGATCGCCATATTATCGGTGCGATGGTATTGGCCCACCAATGGCTGGCATAGATCTGGCAAGCCGTTCATCTGCCTACGATACCCCAATGCTGATCGCCATATTATCGGTGCGATAGTATTGGCCCACGAATGGCTGGCATAGATCTGGCAAGCCGTTCATCCGCCTACAGTACCCCAATGCTGGTCGACGAATTATTGGCCGATTATCAGCAAACCGTTTAATGGTTGAATGCTGGCATTTTTGTTACGACAGGCGACCCTATATGGGTGTTAGCTTTCGAATAATCGTCATATTAATCTTGCGTTTTCGAACTAGTTTTCTACATCTATTTGTAAAAGTATGCATTTTTGAACATTCGGTGATTACATTAAGTGTTATCATTACTTTGTATAATTATTTTCGATAACTTTCTCTCACTCAATTAACGCGAAACGAATTGGCTACGTCGTAAATCGTGGTATATCATAATGCCCAGGTTGGCAGGAGTGTCGCGAAGTTAGAGACATTTACACAACGAGTTGTCGACAATAAATATCGGTCCGAGTAAAAAAAATTTCGCTGGAAAGAAAAAATGTGTACTAAAGGTGTCTATCATCTGGAAGATATAAAAAACTTTGATAATTTTCCGATATACAAAAAAAATGTATGTGTGAATAAAATTCGCGTACAATTTCTGAACATAGATATCAAATTAATATTAAGTAATTATTATTAATTAAGAGAATTAGTACCAATAATCCTCGTTTTTAATTATCCTGACCGAGTAGTTTGAGGTTCCCGGGTATAATTACCGAATATCGATAAGAGAGGTAGCATTTGTGCCGTCTACGACGTTGCCATGATTGCACAGTCTATTATTTTGTTTGCTTGACTTTCGCACCAATTCCCTATCAAAAACATTAATAATTTTATCACGGTACTGTGAATCCTGATTGTCACGGTATCACGGCTTAGTCCGATAATTAGTCGAACCGTACCTATTTTTTCAGCTCCGTGACAACATTCACTTAGCAGAAATTAATAATGTACTGAAAAATGATCGGGAGTTTTCCATGAGCGTAATGTAATTAGCCCACGCAACACGTTGAGTTGACAATTTTTTTCTCTTAAAAAACGGTACTGTGGATCGTAATCAAACTGCACAGGATAATCAGCAAAGAGGTTATAAAGGCCCAGAAAAAATTCAGTTCAGTGGTAACATGTTGACTTAACCCCATGAATTAATTATTTTACCTTAAAGTATCTTAAAGTTAATTATTTTACCGCGCGCCGATTAAATCTATATCTGCTACGTCTCGGTTCTGGCTATACCTATATATGTTATCGCGCTTTCCGTTTTGTGCGGATCTTCGCCTAGCCTACGCGGATGCTCTCCCCCCCATACGCTATGAGGCCGCCACGAAGGCTTGCTAGGAGGTTCGCGCCTCAACCCAGTGCTGACCTTTTTTGTTTTTCATTTGTACCGCTTTCGATTTTGGTTAGTTCTGTCTGTCGTTTTTCACCATGAATGCAACGTACAATTTATACAAATGGTTAAATGAAATTTGTTTTAATCGAAATTCGTTTTAGCCAAATGGTTTTTGAATGAGAGCCTTCTTCTCCGATAATTTTATTTTTCCGCTATCGTTACTACCGAGTTTTCGCCGGCCAAATGATAAAATGGATTTTTTTTTACTTCGGGCGGTCATTAGTGTTTCACGCACCCCACTAATCCACACGCACATCCGAGGTGCTCTGCGCCCACACAAGTTTCTGCAGAACATCAGAAAAAGATGGTTAGCCAAAGACAAAACCTTGACCACCATGATGGAGAAACCGCGATACGTTACGTTGATAAAGACTCTATGTGCCATATCTTTGAGCACGGAGTTCGAGCCAAAGGTTTCATTTCAAGCAAACGCATTGATGGAGTCCTTAGTGAAATTGGAAATTTTTCTGACAGCCTTCGCATTGACGAAAATTTTCAATTTGTCAACCCTTCTATGCCAATACCTTCGAACTCCTATACTAGACTTAAAGCTTGGGGACTTATCAAATGTTTGGAGAAGAATTTTTGGCAACAACCAGATCTTTTTGACGACGATTTCAGTGCTACAAGTTTATTCGTATCCCAAGTTCAAGAATTAATTCAAGCCGAAAACATCGATGTTGAAATACAGACTACGCTGCCGTTACAGAGAACATATACGAAACCGACACAACCCGATGAGTTATGCCAAGATGAAACGGGACCTCTGTCTGCGGACCCAAAAAGATGCTACTCCATTGCGTCGTACAAAGTCATCATCAACACGACTCTCGTAAAAATGGATGAAAAATTAAATTGTAACAAGCACTCAATGGAGGATGCCGCATGTTTGGATCCGAAAACCTTCCACGGAATCGTCAAGAACGAAATACCCAATGATGCATTAAATTCAATGGCATCAATTACCAACGTCGATCGAGAACTACTGTCAAAGGAACGCGAATCTTTTTCAAAAAGTTATAATGAACTTTCTAAAACCTTATGGGACAAACACATTCCGCCTAGGCAGCAACGTATAAATGATTTAGATTCTCAGAGAGAGAAAGAAGACGAAGAGCAAGAAGATATCAGCGAATGGTATGGTTTGGATCAAACAGCTAAGAACGCTATTCGCTTGTCCAGAAGAGATTCGGACGCCTGCCGAAGTTGCATACCTTGTGCATGTAAACTTTTGTCCCAATATACATGCACATCAGTACGTACGCCAACCTATAACGTCGCTTATTGTGCCGTTCGCACAATCTCGTTTACGCAAGTAACTTGCGAGAGACGATGTTTCGCGCTAAAGCGTATGAAGACGAGGCTGCTTTTTTTACTGGGGCAAGAACTGCTAGACTCGTTGATTATCTTAAACACAGTCGGATCTTATCAAGGATGACGAGGATAGCAGCTTTTACGAACAAGTTATAGTCAATCTAGCTGAAACTTCTGTTTTGAAAAAAATGTTGATTGGCTAGCCAATGAAGAAGAAAAGTTCTACCTAAAAATGTGTGTAATACTTTTAAAATAAAGACATCCAAAAACTCTTCCCTATTTGACTATTATTATAATTTCGTTTGTTTGGGTGATTTGCCCTGGTCCTGGGCGAGCGATGGGCCCTTGAAGTGATAATGCCATCTATGTCTCTTGGGCTCAGCCCAACGCTGCATACACCGAAGGGGATGGGGGGGGGGGGAGAGCAATTATATATATAGGTTATTTTGGAAAAATCTATAGCATGATATTCGGCAAAACTCTCTAATTATCAGAATAATATTACCTAATTTATATAGTTTATGTGATACGACAAATAATTATAGGAATTCATGTGGTCTTTTATGCCATATGTGCGACAAAAATCCTACAAACAGCATAGGGGCAACGTGCGTAGCTATAGGGAGGTAGGTTGTAGGTTCGATTCCATGTGGAGGTGAAATATTTTATTCGAACCGTATCATTTCCGAAGGCCAGGATATGACGAATTATGATACAAAATCATTATGGTAGAACTCCAAATGAAGTATTTTATTTCATTTTAGATTTATGAAATATTCCATTTTCTAAAAAATATATTGGAAAAGACAGGATCGTAGTAGGCCGTGAGACAAGGAAAACCCCTATTTGATTAAAAAGGATCGTATTTAAATAAAATATATTTTATTTGGCAGTGCAATGAAGAATTCGAAGAGACGGTGGTTTCCGAAGCCGTGAGACAAGGAAACCGTGAGACAAGGAAACCGTGAGACAAGGAAAACCTCCATTTAAGACGGAATGACACCTCATCGCGGTCGGTATGGTAGAACAATTATAGATTCCCAAAAATCTCTGAAACGGCTCTTCAGATCCCGTCGAAACTTTGCCAAACGACGTCAAATAGATAGACGAATAGCTTCCAGCCCCTCAAATTTTCTAAATTTGAGAAAAAAAAACTAGATTGGCTTATGATAAGCCAATCTACATTTTTTTTCTCAAATTCAGAAAATTTGAGGGGCTGGAAGCTATTCGTCTATCTATTTGACGTCGTTTGGCAAAGTTTCGACGGGATCTGAAGAGCCGTTTCAGAGATTTTTGGGAATCTATAATTGTTCTACCATACCGACCGCGATGAGGTGTCATTCCGTCTTAATTAAAAAGGATCGTATTTAAATAAAATATATTTTATTTGGCAGTGCAATGAAGAATTCGAGAAGACGGTGGTTTCCGAAGCGACAGCGATCTTCTCTTCTTCGAACTAGATGTCAGGCCTTTACTTTTCACCCTGATCAAGCCTTGATTTTTTACCCCGACCTGGCCGAAGTCAGGGATTGCATTTCAAAACTGATCGAGATTGCGCTCAACAATGTACGTACAAAAGCATATTGGACGGTTTTTATTGTCGGCGAGTGTAGCACATTGATAAGGCACGATCGCGTAGGTGTTGAATATAATTATACTAGCCTCATTGGCGAAGCTGGAATTTTTTTCTTGGTGGTTGGGGAGGGACGGCCTCACATAAAAGTGGTTTTGTTCACAATTATGTTTTTTTTTAAATAAAATTTACATAATTGTCGATGATCATGTATCACACTTAAAACATGAAGCCTTAATCACGCGTTCATGTTAACATTAATATCAAACTCTTTCCATGACATGAAAAATAATCGACTAATTTTTCATAATTCCTTAATCCACTTACCAGTCTTGAGTCTCGACGTGGTCATCCCAATACTCTCATCAGAAATAATATGCAAATCGATCTGCTTGTTGGGCCGTAAGCTTATGTGAATTTACTAAATGTTAACTTTTAAACGGTCAGTTAATTTACTAAATGTTGACTACTGAATGTTCAGTTAATTTACTAAATGTTCACTACCAAATATTTATATAATTGACTAGATGTTATCTATTAAATGTTCAGTGTGGAAGTCGAAGAAACTAGACGTAACATTTTCTTGGTGATTCTCCCGAATCGCTGCATGGTCAGGGAGAGTGTCAGCATCGTTTCCACCACCCAGAAATAAAGCGAAAAATACACCAATACTTGTTTCTTCTAGTATTATCGATATAATTATTATTGCCATTTATATTGCTGTTGTCGTTCCTTTTATTGTTCGGATTATTAATTTGGTACCCCTGCTGTCTTTGTACATTCATACTGACAGCAGGAAAGTGACATCGGATGCGGCCGTACAGAATCATCGGACTCTAACTTCAATTATTCAATATTATATTTATGTTTACTACTTTATATATCGCATTGGCATCGATGGTCGTATCGGAAAACGGTGCTGGATTCGTGCGCCGAGAAATTCAATTATGCGACCGCGGCTTTGGAGTGTTTGTGGGCAGTTTGTGTCTCGCCATGCCGAGAACAAGTGACTCCGTTCCCTTTACGTTCTCGCCCGTTGAAACGATTGCAATCAGGAAAGGATGATCCGCATTGAAATATGGGCGACCAGAATGCATCTCGTCGTTCGGCGGTGCGTTCGCGGAACAATGAGGGCCTGCGCATTATGAGAGAATGAAAAACATTTGGACGAATGTTGAAATTTTTCAAAGGGAGCTGATGATTTCGTCACGGTGATATGGTTAAATTGCTCCGGAGTAATCTAAATGTCATCGGTAGCGGAGATAGTGTATAATACACACACACACACACACACACACACACACACACACACACACACACACACACGCACGCACGCACGCACGCACGCACGCACGCACGCACGCACGCACGCACGCACGCACGCACGCACGCACGCACGCACGCACGCACGCACGCACGCACGCACGCACGCACGCACGCACGCACGCACGCACGCACGCACGCACGCACGCACGCACGCACGCACGCACGCACGCACGCACGCACGCACGCACGCACGCACGCACGCACGCACGCACGCACGCACGCACGCACGCACGCACGCACGCACGCACGCACGCACGCACGCACGCACGAACGCACGCACGCACGCACGCACGCACGCATATATATATATATATATATATATATATATATATATATATATATATATAAGATAATAGTATTGAGACTATGCGTAGGTAATTTGACTGTCAAGCATTTCAAATAAAACTATTTTGAACCGGCTACAAATTATTCGTCGGCTATGTATTTTCATTGTTTTTTTTTTATATGTATGTAGACCAATTACACAGGAACCCCGTGATGGCTAGTTCGATTTGTTTGTGTCTTTGCTATGTAAGGAAACACCGTGATATGCTTCCATGAAAATGTTATGCGAATTATCCAAGTACGTTTTCCACAAATCCGAAAAAAACCCATAACCCTAACATGTTACTCAGCATCGGAGCCCTAATTCACAATCACAACCAAGCTAATCCGTGCTTTGAAACCGCGCCGATCTGTACGTAGGTGAAACCGATCAACGTAAAATGCGAGTGGCGCGATCGGTCTGTCATACAGAATTCAGGCCTAGGGTCCAGTCAATCGAAATGTCATAAATGTTTTGAGTCACAAACAAGTTAGTCAAAAGATAATGCAAATTTCATAGGCTAGATTTGGATAAGTAAAGTCTACTTAAATAGTTTAGTAATTTGTCTGCGGAGGTTTTACTAGTAACATAACAGTACTTGCTGAGCAATTTACTCAACATAGGTACGGCTAACAGATGGCGTTAGCCGTCCCTATGCATCTGAGTGAATTGATCTTGTAAAATTTATTAAATGAGTCCCCAACCATTACCATTAACCATTACAACCAAATCATATATTCGGTAAAACTTAAGCCCGAATGTTCACATTTCACTTATTGTCCCTAAATATTTATTATTTAATTTTTTGGATTGCCAAAGTATACATTTTAACAGCTAACGAAGTGAGCTCAGAGCTGCTATGCTAGGATAGGGAAAGGCTGCAGCCGGGCGCAGCAGCCGCGAAAATTTTGTAGGTAGGGCATACGGTTTCGATATGATTGAAGTCGATTATAGTTTTTAGAAAAATTGCTTAATAAGTACATTAAATCAACTTTCCCCCAGTCTCCGCCAGACCGGGCTGCACTTCTGAAAAGGGGTCTTACTTCTGTGAAGAGGCAATATTTTTTACAACCGTAACGAGAGCGGATGATAAAAAAAATCGGCATCAACTCACCATTGCCGGCAAAAGCCTCGATGACAACAGCATTCAGGACCTGGTTGGCTGTCTCGGGATCGGGCTTGGCCATGTTTGATAAGCTACCCTCGTCAAATACGTTGTACATGAATAGCTGTGAAGATCATACAATAGGAATTCAGTGACATGACGCCGCAAACACGAGATCGACAACGAAGAGCGAAGATTCTTCATCTATCTTCGATTAAAAAAATCGTTGCCTCTGCGATTTCCAAAATATGTTTAAGTTCGGAAAATCAGGTCATACGTAGATTGTCCGTGACGATCTTTGAACGACGACCAACAACCTACAAATTATTCGTTCCACACTTATCTCGGAGTTTGGTCCTTGACATTTGTTCTCGACCGGAATTTCGATTGAGGGGTTACGTGGATTTGAAAACTAAAAAAAACTATTGATTTTGAATTGTATTGTCTAATAGTACAATATGCCTAAAATATTCTCTCAAAGTTTGAAGTCAATCGGGGTAAAAGTCTAGGAGAGAGGGAGAGCCTTTGGGAATTCTCCGCGTTGGGGAATATCGGCCGGGAGCAAAAATTTTAATCGCATTTATCTCAAAACACTATTTCATCCAAAATTTGGTGGACACGATTTCTCAAAAACTAATGCACCGATGTTATAGAAATTTTGCACAATTCTTCAAAATAGCATTGACTGGTGATTGAACGAAGGTTTTTTTTTCGATTACAACTCATTTTACAAGGCTATACGGAGTGTAAAATGTACCAAAAATTGAACTATTTTGCCTACAACTCTGCCAAAAATTCAAATACCAAGTTTGTAAAAGATCTTCGTTCAATCACGAGCTATGCTTATTTACTAACAGAAAATAATTGGTCTTTTAATTTCAGATAAACCGTTATATATAGATATATATAGATATCATGAGTTATCCTGACCACGAAGAGGACACATTTTTAGGGGTTTCCGGAAACCAGGTCCGACCGGCTGAATTGCCCAAATTTTTGGATAAAATTTTTTTTAAATATTGTTGAAATGTTGCTCTTTTATGTGCTTAACATTTTGAATAAAATAATGTATAAATTATATTTTTTAAATAGACAAAAGATGCTTTTTTGGCTTCGAAACCCACGTAACCTCTTAATAAGATGTTAATGACAAAAAAAGCGATATCGAACCCGTAAAATATCCGGAATTCATGGGATCGAACGATCAACGGTCACCTTTTTTGTGGGTTTCTCAAGGATCGGAGAAAGATATTTGGCGTAGCAAAAAAAAAGAGTTTCGAAGCGGTGCTCATGGCGCACGATTGCTCTTTTAACGTTCGACTCACTTGACTGACGAGGATCGACTCGAGATAAAGTTTGCTCCTCATGCTGATTTCCGGTACGCTCACTCGCACCTCGCGTTCCTTAGCTTCGTAAATCATTTTTTCTATGGTGTCGTGAGTAATTCCATACTCCAACTTGGAAAGACCGTCTTTTGCGTTTGGAAGTATCAGGTACAACATAATGTCTCCCATATATTCCTGTCGTGAGACGGAACCAGATTGAAAAACCAAATTCATTCGGCACGCTTATCACTGTACACGAATATCTCGCGTTGATATTTGCCGGAGAAACTTACGTCCCAGGGTATTACGATGTATGATGCACTTAGATCCGGCAGTTCTCCATAACTGAAATTGCCAAGCATATGCGTATACGTGACATCGGATTCTGATGTTAGTGCATCCGAAAAATAATTGGACTTATAGACGCATCTATTAGTCTGTTGCCACTCGGGTAGGAAGAGCCCACCGCCGCAGAGAATAATATTTTCGTCTCCTGTAAAGTCACCTACGACCACAAATGTCTTTTATTCAAACTATATTTACACTGTTATATGTACGATAAGAACGTATTTGCAAAAAATTGAAAGAAAGAGCTAGAAATGTGCTTACTGCGCGGAAACTTAGGTGCAATGAAGCGGGACCGGTACCAATATTCAAGGGACTTCATGAACTCATCAATATTTGCAAATCCTATATTTTCTGCAAGGGTATCGTAAACCTTGTGAATGGTCTCGTTGTAACTGCTCTTCAGTGTGTAAGTGTCCCGATAAAACATTCCATTCCAGAAAGTCAGACGCATGTTCAACTCTAACTGCAATCGCTTGATCATTGGAAAAATAAGACCTTGTACAACGACGGGAGATTTACGTCATTGGTATAAAATGATGAAGAGAGCTCGCTTGGCGTTTTCAATTCGCAATCGTTTCTTTTTAAATGTTTAACGTCGGTTCTCAATAAGTCCGGGTGAGCTCTCAAATGACTTGTATGCCGATGCGATGTAATCTAAGAGCCATTCGTATCGAACAGGGCACATGTTTCAGTGGATTGTCTCGATCACAGCATAGTGAAAGTTTCGAAAAAATGATGTTGAGATATGGTATGATGGGGTACGAGCTCTCATATTCTTTAATGTTGTCTTACTTCGAGTCTTTCCACTATTGACGCGTATTCGTGACTACTACTGAGATATCCGTCTTTGCTGTAAACTCCAAGAGAATTTTCCAAGTTCTGTTTAGTCGAGCCTTCTGATCCAAAATACAGCCTTAGCAGACCCAAGAAAACGTCCGTGGTCGATACAGCGAAGTTGTCCTGGCTGGTTCGGGCGATGGCCTGCGTAGATGATAAACGAGGATCGTCCGACGTTGTTGAGATATTAAAAGGTCTACATGAGCTTGAAATGCCGAAAAAACCGTTTTTTGTTGCATAGTTTTATAGCCTAAACTCTGAACTTTAATTTGCAACGAAGATTTTGTAATAATTCCAAAAATTGACCGAGTTATGACAACTTTTGTTGAGTCTTTTCTCGACCACTGCGGTACAGCGTACCGAACAGACAAACAGATAACCAAGAAAGCGAGTTAATAAAAACGTAGTACAAAGGAGTAAATCGCAGCTGTGCGGCACGCTGTGATTTACCCTTTTTCTTTTTGCGTTTTTCTCGAAAGTATGTTTTTTGAATCGGTGTAAGTGGTATCTCGAAATCTACTCCTTCGATTCACTTGGAATTCGGATAGAGCATAGTATATACCATTTTCTATCGTATGGCTTGATAATTTTTTTCACATGTTTATCCATTTGTTGATAAAAAATGGTTGAAGTTGTTCTTTTGGTTGAAAATCGAAGTTTTTTTTTACTACAGCGCGCCATTCTCATGATTTTTTTAATTTAAATAAAAGTATCTAGTAATACGAAAGTTTTATTGTTGAACTGAAAGTAAATTTTGATATTTTTCATTTCATATCTGGCAACCCTAGTTGCCAGAACTATCTACATCGATTGGCCATGTGGCAACGGCGACACTTTGTTGAAGAAATAATGACTTCACGACTTTTCAATATTTTTCAATAAAAAATCGAACTAGGCAAGATCATGTATGAATTGTTTGTCAAATCCTAACCTCGTATATCCAGTGCTCTCAACAGAAAAAAAACTATTTAAAATCGACAGTTTATTTCGGCCCCAGCTTATGTAGACCTGTTCAATTGTCGAAGTAGAAACGTTTCTTAAATGGATCGCGATTGAACAAACATATACGTATTTCTCTCGTGTGTTTTCTCTGCTTCGTCGTGCAGTACTTTTCGTGCATTTCTTTATACGATCATTTCATTTCGCTCAACTTCGGTATTTCCGAGGAATTAGGTAAGAACCGTTTCTGCTTGTGGCGAAAGTAGTCGAAGGCGACGTATTCGAAGATTCAGATGAATCCAAGAAATCTCACATCGTTAGATCATTTTTATTTTCATACAAACTAAGACAGATTGTCAACTCTACCTTGTACAAATCGACAGCGAAAGTTCTT
The DNA here is from genome assembly GCA_944452715.1 of Ophion slaviceki. Taxonomy (NCBI): domain Eukaryota; kingdom Metazoa; phylum Arthropoda; class Insecta; order Hymenoptera; family Ichneumonidae; genus Ophion; species Ophion slaviceki. Next base: position 15,303,820 of record OX101787.1, read on the forward strand.
TGGCCTAGCGTTGAATAAAAGAGGTTGTCATCCGATTCAGCTAACACGTTCAACCCAAGGCTCGTCAAGAGCAACGTGACAGCCACGGTGAAAAAATCTGACAAATAAATTAAAGAGAGTTACGTAGACACAATGCAATTTACACAAATGTATATATGTTTTTTCAAATTGAATTATATTAATGATTACGGCGCACTTCCATAAAATGTTGCACAGACCGAAAAAAATCACGCTGATTAGCGAAATGATTTATTTACAGGTGGCCAACAAAAAATTGAGATAAAATACTCAAATATTCGATTATCCTGAGTATTCGACGATTTGGCAGAATAAATTATTCTTAAAATAATATAATACTCCATTTTGTCAATAAATCATTCGTTGGTATCTCCCAATGCCAGATTGCCTAGTTGACATTTTGGAACATATAGATTTTTGGTTTCAACGGATTCTCAAAACATAACATTACAAAAAAATTCTCTTAAAATGGTGAGTCGATCCGTTTAAAATTGAGGGTCTTATGGGCGTTTATAGGTAGGTTCCGCAAACCCGCCAACTTTAAGGTTGTTATGGGGTTAACTCTACATGTTACCACCGAGCTGAATTTTTTTCTGGATCTTCATAACCTTTTTGATGATCATCCCGTGCAGTTTGAATACGATCCACAGTACCGTTTTTTAGGGAAAAAAAACGGCTGCTCGACGTATTTCGTGGGCTGATTACATTACGCTTGTGGAAAACTTCCGATCATTTTGTAGTACATTATTAATATCTGCTAAGTGAATGTTACCATGGAACTGAAGAAACAGGTAAGGTTCGACTAATTATCGGACTAACCCTTGGCACCGTGAAAATGAGAATTCACAGCACCGTTATAATATCATTAATGTTTTTCATAGCGAATTTGTGCGAAAATCGAGCACACAACATATTAGACTGTGCAATCATGGCAACGTTGTAGACGGTACAAATGCTACCTATCTAGTCGGTATTCGGTAATTATGCCCGAGAACCCCACACTACTAGGTCAGGATAACTAACAACGAATATTATTGGTACTTATTCTCTTAATTTCTAATAATAACTTAATATTAATTTGATAACTATGTTCAGAAATTATACATATCTCGACATTCCTAGGCAAAGACAAAATAACGCGGATTTTTTTTCACACATAAATTGTTTTTTTAGAATATTGGAAAATTATTAAAGTCCTTGATATCCTCGAGATTATAGACAGCTTTAGTACAGACTTTTTCTTTCCAGCGGATTTTTTTTACTCGGACCGATATTCATCTTTGACGGCTCCTTGGGCCGATGTTGAGGTTACGAACAGGGCGCATATGTCTCTAACTTTGCGAGACTTCTGCCAACCTAGGCATCATGAGATACCACGGTTTCCGACGTTGCCAATTCGTTTCGCATTAATTGAGCGAGAAAAAGTTATAGAAAATAATTATACAAAGTAATAAAAACACTTAATGTAATCACCGAATGTTCAAAAAGGCATATTTTTACAAATGGGTGTCGAAAAACAGTTCAAAAACGGACTTTTAATATGACGATTATTTGAAAGCTAAAAGTTGGCAACAGTCAATCGGCTCCATGCATAAGCATAGGGCGCTCCCCTCGTACTTCACCCCCGACGGCTAAACTCCATAACAACCTTAAACGCGTTCGTCTCAAAGTGACTTTTTCAAAATCGGTGACCACGATGTCTTTAAAATCACCGCACCGGTCAACTTCAAACTTTACAAGCCTCAAATCGTTCTTCCAGGCAGTAGCTAATTTCATGAAAAACTAAATGTGTTTGATCTTTCTATTTTTCACGATTTATTTCCGAGCAGTGGTCATCGCGAAGGACGTTTTTTAAATAGCGGTCTGCACTAACCATTGTATATACCACGTTTGTGAATTTTTTTAAATACAAAAATTGTAAACCGTCCGTGAAACCAGTGTTCGATGTAAGTTTGAAAGAAATTGAAAACCTGGACACGTTTTCCCAGAAAAAAATTCGCGGAAATTCTTTTTTCTGGCGACGAGGTAGGTGTAGCAACCCGTTAAGTGAGCCCATGTCGTTTTTCCCCCCAATGTATTGCTGATATTCTATGGGTTACTTACGGGACTGCATGGTGAAACCGGACTCACGTAGCTTATACAGGCTGAAAAAATGCAAGAGCTCTGCAGTCTCTATTTGAATTGTTATTGTATTAGTTTTATACAAGTAATTGTGAAAATTCCTTCGCTTGATAATTTTACCTTCTGTCTTTAAGCCTCCCGTCAAGCTTTTTTTCGAGTCGAGCAGAACGCAATAATTGCTAAGCACCTTCTTCCTTGAAGCTGTTTTATACAGAGCGGAGGCGACATGAGTCGCCTACGCTTCGATAGGCGTGAGGCTAGAGGGGTTATCCGTGCGTTAAAAACATTTTCTCATTTTCATAAATCAAACAACACGGATAATGAAGCTAGAAAAGTTTCCAGGAAAAAAACGAGTATGCTATTGTGCAAACGTTTTATTTTATCGTGAGTTACGTTCTTTGTAGAAAAAGTGTAATGTCTTTAATATCGATAGCACCGGGCTAACTGTTTTTCTCGCAATTATGCAAATTTTTATGTATTCATGAAATATTAAATGTAGCACTCCATGAGGCGTTGTGACGTCAAGTAATTGTCAACAATATCTCTATGTGCCATATTCGAATTTAGACTTGACGTAACACAAAATCGCGTGGATTAATTAAAAAAAAATATGAGACTTTACCCACGTTTTTTTTTTCATTTTCGTTTAGTTTTTGTTTTATTCCGTGAATTGAAGCGATTTTTTAGAGTTGAGTTCTCGCTTTTCGGTTTGTTCGATTTTTTGCCCGTGTTGTTTCGGCAATAATATTACAAACGAACTGTTTGTGCTCTCGCGGGTATCGTTGCGATCCCCGATGCAGCATAACAGCCGTGGATTGCTGTGACCGTTCGATCGCGCTGATGCATCCTCTTGCGCTTTCATAAATTCCGTGACCCCACCAACTCACGCGTTCCATTTTTAGTCCGCGTTTTTTGTTTTATTCTTCTTCCGAAGATCATGGTGATGAGCCGGTGAAAAAACATTAGCTGGCGCGAACTGGAAAATCAGTCAAAATATTTCTATGTCTGATTTTCCACATCGCAGCGGACCGTCTCGAAAAAATGTGTTTCGAGAAAAACGCTTTTGAGTGGCCTGCATACGTCTGATATATCCAATATACGATTTTTTTGCTAGTTTTTTAGCCCAGGCTTTTAGATTTAATTTGCAACAAAGATTCAGTCAAAATTAACCAATTTATGACGATTTGTGTGAGAGCTCAGAGCGCCCATTGCGCTACGGCCAACTTTTTTCTTTGACGGTTTTCTCGAAATTATGATTTATAAAACGGTGCAAGTACGTGGTATCTGAAAATGTATTCGTCCGATTAACTCCCAATTCGGACTGAGCATAGCTTATAACATTTTCTATCGTATTGGATGATTTTTTAAATATATTTAGGTACCCATTTAGTTATAAAAAATCATCAAAGTTGTCTTTGTTCCTCGAAAATTGAATTTTTTCCCCTACGGCTTGCCATTTTGGTGATATTCAAAATTGAAAAAAATCTGGTCATACGAAAGTTTGGTTTGATTATACTAAAAGTACATTTCTTCAGAATCGATTTCAGATTACTTTACTTGCAATAGCAACCTACACTGATTGGCCGTGAAGTAGCAGCGGTATATTGTTTAAATAATGTTAACTCCATTGCTTATTGATATTTTTTAAATTAAAAAATACTGAAACTTAGCAAGACTGTGCATTAGTTGTATGTAAAATCTTTACCTCTTCATCGCGTTACTCACATCAGAAAAAATTATGGAAAATCGACCTGTTGATTGGACCTCAAGCGTAGGCAGACCCGTTAAACGTACCGGCGCCCGAATCAGTCCCCTTGAGGCTCCATTTATAATCGTAATTCTGTCTCCAATCGCGATTTCATAATTATTTTTTTGTTCGCACGCGTACAAATATACAAAATAATAATCGACAGAAAACCAAATGATTTTTTTAAAAGGCTGAAGGTACGTAACCCCGTAATTGTAAGGTCGGCCTGCTGGACAACGTAACTGCTGGAATATGACGGTTCATTTGCCGGAATCCATGATATAAGCGGACTTGCTTAGTTATAACGGCTCATCGAAATTTATTAAATTTGAGAGCTCCGCAATGCTCATTTGATGGCTTATTGCATCAGTTTTATACCATATCGTGAATAATTTTTTTTTGTGCATGACATTGTTGTGCTTATCTTTCGCATGGTATTTTTTTCACTCCGGACTTTTATCTTCTGGTTAAATGCTACGTGAGGCGAACAAAAGACAGCCAGCTACTTCTTTACTGAACGTGTAGTTTTACGCGAGTGGAGAAAAAAGTTTTTCTCACTAATGGGAATATTGAAAAACAAAAGCATTCCTACAATATCGGAGAATATGAGAATACGACAACAATAATGGCAATTAAGAAGCGGCGAGTATACGATCGTTCGGAAATGTTCCGTCATGACTGTTTTGTCTGCAACACACACGCTGCATATTTACGCGCCTATGTTTATGACGACGATAGTACATAGCAGTGCTATTATTTCGTGGTGCTGATCAATTTAAATCGAATATTGGTTTCATAATTTCTCTCTTGATTTTGATTGTCTGTTTTTGTTGCGTTCAACAATGTACGTACAAAAGCATATTTGACGGTTTTTATTGTCGGCGAGTGTGACACATTAACAGTGCACGATTGCGTAGGTGGCGGATGTGATTATACCAGCCTCATTGGCGAAGCCAGCATTTTTTCTGGGAGGCTGAAGAGGGAGGCGGCCTGACAAGATATGATTTTGTTCACAATGATCTTCTTTTATAAATGAGACTTACATAATAGTCTATGATCACGTATCAAACAACAAATATGAAGCCTCAATCACGCGTTCATGTTAATATTAATATCAAACTCTTAACATATCTTGGAAAGTAATCAACTAATTTCTTATCATTGCACTTACCAGTCTTAAATTCCGACGTAGTCGTCCCAATACTCTCATCTGAAATAATATCCAAGATCAATCTGATTTTTGGGCACTAAGCTCATGTTAATTTACTAAATGTCGACTGATATATGTTAGCTACTAAACATTCTAAATGTTTTAAAATCAACTACTAAACTGAAATTAAAACTTGAAACTAAACTACTAGACATGATAAATGTTAACTACTAAACATTCAGTTCATTTACTCAATGTTGACTACGGAATGTTCAGGTAATTTACTAAACGCGAACTACTAAATATTCAGTCAATTTACTAAATGTTAACTGCTAAATGTTCAGTGTGAAACTAAAAAAAAACGAGACGCAAATGTTTCGAAAAAATGATACCAGCGTCCGCAAGATTTGTTCATTCCCAAACTTGCACGGAGAGTGTCATCGTTTTTTACTCTCCTCCTCACATACACTGTAAAAAAAGTCATTAAATTTACTATACTTTTACAATTGAAAATTTCTAAACTCGGAATATGAAACGCAAATTCGCACTTCAGTAATGGAAACTTCAGTAATGGAAATGAATTTTCATAGATGCGTATACATTTTAATATATGGGTCATTGAATATTAGTATGCTGCGTATGAGTTTTTCAACGCGCATCATAATCATACAAATATTTGTTTGATTAATGCAACAAACGTATATGATTTCCATATTTACACAAAAAGTTTTAAAATCACAATATGACTATTATTTTTAACTTCATTCTGTTGAAAAGTACAATACCTTGTACATTGAATATTACAAAAAACTGTTTAAAGAAATATGAAATTTAAAATACTTTTACAATACTATGGCAAATGAAATTTCAAAACTTAGTATATGAATGAATATTTAGGCTTTAGTGTTGTAAAATTCAATACCGGACCTACATTTCATACGGTTTTACATTTCGTAATACGTACGAATTGAATATTAATACAATATCTACAATTTTTCAAGGCATCTAATAGAAAAATGAATATTCTTAGTTGAAAAATACAACAAGCGTTTTGAATATATACAATGTAGATTCTGATAGACTGGAGAATATTTAGAAATGAATAAGACATTTACAATACGAAGGCACGTACATTTTCTGATTTACAACGAGACTGCTGAGCCTGGATCTCGCGAATCGGGTTCTCCTTTCGCGGGGTGAAAGTTGAAGACCTCCGAATTAACGTCGTTTTTTATTTTTGTTCCAATAGGCCTTAGTTGCTGAGATATCGCGATTTGAAAATTTGGGAATTTCGGACGGAGCCAAGCCGGTTTCGGCTCGCGCGTAGAGTACGTTGAGCGTTGATACTTGAGACAAGAGCGGCCGTAGCTAGTACGGTAATACGACGGACTGGCACTGAAAGTTCATGGTTCGCGTCCCCGTGCTTTTTTTTTAATTCAATTTTTTTTCTTTCTAATCTCTTTTAAGACTTTGCATGTGCAGATAAATAAGAACATTCGAAAATATGTATTACTAGTTTTATTTATCTATTATATTAAAATAATTAATCCAAAAATGAAGTCACAATTACATAGCAAAATAATATTGTATAACAAATAATTAATCTAATAATCAAGTCACAATTACAAAGCAAAATAATATGGTATAAAAAATAAATAATTAATCTAATTCACACTTGCAAATTTCGCGGCAGGTAATTATTCTGATTCTTCTTCTATCAGATCGGTATGCTGACAAATTGGAGGGAGGAAACCATCGTAAAAGCAAGGGAAGCACAAAGGCTTACGACACCACGAACATAAGATGAACGCAATACCACCGCAACCACATTAATTATTTTAATATAATAGATAAATAAAACTAGTAATACATATTTTCGAATTTTCTTATTTACCTGCACATGCAGTCATGAGAGATTATAAAATAAAACAAAATTGAATTAAAAAAAGGACGGGGACGCGAACCGTGACTTTTCAAGTGCCAACCCGTCGTCTTACCGTGTTAGCTACGGCCGCTCTTGTGTCAAGCATTAACGCTCAACGTACTCTACGCGCCAGCCGAAACCTGCTTGGCTCCATCCGAAACTCCCAAATTTTCAAATCGCGCTATCTCAGCAACTAAGGCCTATTAGAACAAAAATAAAAAACGACGTTAATTCAGAGGTCTTCAACTTTCACCACGCGAAAGGAGAAACCAATTCGCGACATCCAGGCTCTGCCTTCTCCTTGTTAGTATGTGTTTATTCGGATAGTCTGATTTAATATATAATTCAGTGCAGAAAACTTCAAATTCGTGCTTTGGTCAGCATGTTAAATCAAATCATAAAAAAACGTATCGAGTAACACCAAATCTAAAGTAAGTGATTAACACCCGCTGTCATGGTCTAGTGGTTAGCGTGCTCGCCACTGAACCAGCGGACGGAAGATCCCGGGTTCGAATCCTAGTCGCGTACATTTCGTCGTGAAATGTTTTTCTTCGGCATTTCACGGCGAAAATACAACTAAGTTAGAAATACGATTGTAGTCATGATGAATATAATACAGAGTGGCGGGGGGGAGTGCCTGCGGCCGCCTGGTGAACAGGGGAAAGTAGAGGGGTAACGGTCACAATGAAGGGGTAGGATAGGAATAAACGCGAGAAATTAACACCGAACAAAAGCAGCAAGTCTAATTAAAAACCCAAATCGATTCGCATTAATTTTTATCGCAGAAAGTAAATAATAACAATTACACTAACCTAACACCGTAAAATTAATACACTTTTCTATGCCAATTTTACTTTTTTTTTAATTAAAAAATGCAATCTGTGCGTATTAATTTTAATACGCTCACAATAGATACCTTGCGATACGTATATGATTTTTCCAGTACTTAAGTGTTGCGATATTACTGAACGATTATTAGACATTCGAAAAGCAGCCCATTGATTTTCAAATGACAATATTAAAATTCATAAACGGTATCTGTAAAAAGACTTCCTACACTTTTATATTAATTTTAATACGCACCGTAAAATAAATACACTTTTCTATGCCAATTTTACTTTTTTTTTTATTAAAAAATGCAATCTGTGCGTATTAATTTTAATACGCTCACAATAGATACCTTGCGATACGTATATGATTTTTCCAGTACTTAAGTGTTGCGATATTACTGAACGATTATTAGACATTCGAAAAGCAGCCCATTGATTTTCAAATGACAATATTAAAATTCATAAACGGTATCTGTAAAAAGACTTCCTACACTTTTATATTAATTTTAATACAGATTTTTTTTACAGTGTATTTAAACAATTAAACGAATTTACCTGTAAGTGAAGTTCTATCGTAATTGTATTTCGCGCCTCTTCCTCCATGATCAACATGTAGTACCTCCATTCCACACCGACGTCGCCACAAGCTTTATAGCAGTTAAGTCGAAAACGGCACCTCTCCTGTCTCGCATGCAATCCCCTCCCTTCGTCATTAGTTTAAAGCTTTGATTTGTCGTTCAGGGGTGTGCGTGTCACGTAAACTGGGATTTTTGGGTGGGAGTGATCATTTCGGAAGAGGCGCTCATACAATTACAATAGAACTTCACTTACAGGTAGTTTGTTTAATTTTTTAATTGTATTTCGCGCCTCTTCCTCCATGATCAACATGTAGTTGTTGAAAGGCTGCAGCAGCAGTAATGTTCCAGGCTGATAACCATTCGCTTTGTAAAGCTCAAACATTTTTATTTGAATAACTGCCACTTTGAATGGCTGATAATAAAACTTATACATAATCGCAACCTTGCGTGCTCTTTGCACTTTAAAACGGATATTGCAAACGAGCTTTTGTGCGTAACAACGTGCAAGTTATAAAACTTAGCGAATGTGAGTGACCGAGCCGTCCATCCAGCCGTTAGTTTAGCATTGGGCTGGAACACGAGAGGCTTTGAAGTTGCGAGTGCTTGAATCATCGGGTACCAAGGCTGGCTGGGCCAGTCTGGCACAACATTACAACATAATGCCGTGGGATCCTTCTTGTTTAATTTTTTGCAATGTTCGTGAGATAGAAAATGGCGGAAATGCGTAAAAAAATATGGCCTCCACGAGATGGTACATGCATCGACGGCAAACGAGCTCGGGTCTCGGCGCCATGACACATATTTCTCGCATTTCGCATTGTTTCTTGTTGCGAACATATCTACATCCGGTTCTCCGTAAATATTTACGATTTTCCTGAACGCTGTATCTGACAATTCGAATTCAGTTTCCGGCTCGAGTGCGCGAGACTCTTCGTCTGCTTCAACATTCATTTATGAGCTCACATAGGATGCTAAGACCCAAATATTTTTTGACTCGCACCATTGTCATATTTGTCTCGCGATACGATTTAAATGTTTGAACTGAATACTTCCCATTTTATTTATGTATGAGATGGCAGTTGTATTATCTATTCGTAATTAATTTCAGTCCGAAAAATGCTGCGAGTAATTCCAGGTGATTAATGTGCGAGTGTTGCTCATTTTCGGTCTAATGTCCCCGAGCTCGCTCACCCCCGCAAAACACTCCCCAGCCCGTTAAAGACGCGTCCGGGAATATTTCCATGGCGAACGCTGAATTTTTTATAGGGTTATATGCGTCTCGAATGGCATTCTCCCACCGGGCAAAATCATCTGTTAAATCTTTAGGAAGCTTCATGTAATCCTCGTAATTTCCCTCGTTTTCAGCTAGAGCCAAGAATTTTTCCCTTTCGAAAGCTTTTGTGTAGCCCCAGGCATAATTGATTGCGAAACAACTTGATGTCAATTTTCCTAACAATTTCGCGAAGTCTCTGACTTTACATCTGCTTTTTACACTCATTCGCTTGATTTGATCGTTGAGGCTTCCTTTTTTCGATTCCACGGTCCATTTTGCTGAATCAAATACAAACCCGAGATATTGCACCCTTTGAGACGGAGCAAGTACACTTGTTTCCTCGTTAACAATGAATCCTGTTTCCGTAAGGGGCCAGTCCATTTTGAAAATTAAAAAAAATCGAAATCAAGCAAGACTTGAAGAAATCAACGATGATGAGCAATCAGAAGGGATTTTGTACGGTGCAGGAATTGCCGATTGATTTTAGGTAAGAGTTTTTCATAGTATAAACTTCAAACGCGTTTTTCTCGAAACAACGTTTTCAAAATCTAGCTCCATCGTATCTCTAAAACTAATAAACCGATTCTCTAGAAATTTGAACCACATATTGTAAACATAATTCGCAACAAGATGACCCTCGGTGGTTTTAACATTTTTATTTTTACTCTTTTTTTTTTGTTGCGAAAAACTGCGAAAAAACGCGTTTTTCAAAACTTTTTTCGTTTTTCATCTGCCATTTTTTTATTTTTTGATAAAACTTTATACCCGAGGGTCATTTTGTAGCTGGTGTCATACTGAATCTAATGGATATTGATTTTGAAGTGGACTGGCCCCTTAAGTATCTTTAGGGTTTCTAAGACGTTGCGAGAGCCCTCTTCGTAGGAATTTCCCAATAGTAAATAATCGTCTATGAATAACATCGACAAAAATCCTTGTTGTCTCAAGTAGGTAATAATTGTTTTTAGTTTTAAGGCTTTCACGGCTCTTTATGTAATGAGAAGAGTTTGTGGCTTCCGGATGGAGGCCGTGTTGAGGATCAGCGTTGTGCCGACGTTTCGCAAACGTTACAGTCTGCATCATCAGGGCTGAGAGCTCCGATACTGAAGCTCTCGTGTCTCAGGTATTCCTTATATAGTTGCAGTCATCGTTCCAGATCGCTGCACCAGCCAATCAGATGTTTTAATTGATCAGCTGGTCAATTAAAAAACCGGGAGGACGGTGTGCCAAATAGGATTGACGTGATATCCTCCATCTCTGTTTAGGTTGTCCGGATGTTTTCGGATTTCCAAGCCTTCTCGGTGTTTCCTGGAAAAATAGCTGTTTGATGGGGCCAGACTTTGGGCTTTGTCGAACTGGATAGCATGACCAGTCTCCATCCAATGTTCGGCCAGCGCTGATTGTGTAATATGGCCATATTTGATACACCGTTGGTGTTCTTTGATCCGTGTACTGATCTTCCTCCCGGTTTCCCCTATGTACACTTTACCGCATGAGCAGGGTATTTTGTATACTCCTGGTGCACTTAATGGTGGTCTTTGGTCTTTTGCGCTCGGAATCACTTGTGCTAGTTTCTTCTGAGGTTTGAAGATGACTCGCACGTTATGTTTTCCAAGGACCCTGCCTATGCGATCGGTTATGCCCTGAAGGTATGGAAGGGAAGTTGTTGCAGTTATTTGTCCTTCATTCTCTCCATCAGGTGCTGTAACCGTTTTCGGATCAGCTATTTTTCTTTTTAGATTTTTTATCGTTCTTTCGATGTTGCCTGGCTTGTAGCCATTGTCTCCTAAAGCTTTTCGTAGGTGTTCTAGTTCAACCTCCAGGGAGTCTGGTTCGGAGATCGCTAGAGCTCTGTAGACCAGAGAGCTTATGACCGACTGTTTTTGGGAAGGGTGGTGATGGGACGTAGCGTGGAGGTATCTATCCGTATGCGTTGGTTTCCGGTAAACTTTATGGCCCAAAGTGCCATCGCTTTTCCGTTGAACCAGTACATCCAGAAAAGGGATTTGATTTTCCTGTTCTATCTCCATGGTGAATTGAATATTAGGTAATAATTGGTTTCATCAATTTCGTAAATACATAAGTCCGTGCACAGACCGAAAGGGAGGCACGTAAATTCAAAGAATTTGTTCTCGAACATGAACTTGACGAATTTCCTATCAGCTTCATCAAGCGTCGATAATACGCGTCCATGAGATCTATGGTTGCCATGAAAGCGCCCGGGCTCATTAATTGAATCACCGTATTGCAGTCCTCTATTTTGAAATGTTCGCATTGAATGAATTCATTGAGTCCCTTTAAATTTACGATTAATCTCGTAGACCCGTTCGGCTTCGGCCGAAGAAAGATGTTGGATACAGATTGGTTTTTGACCGGCCAGCACTGTGCTATTGCTCCTTTTGCGAGCAGTTCGTGAATATGTAGAGATATCTGGGATCTCTCTTCTGCCGGCCACGCCGTTTCTCGTGGAATTTTTTCCTGATGTGGCCTATTTTCGAATCGTATTTTGTAGCCATTGACCCACGAGAGAATTTTCGAATCAGAGGTAAACCTCAGCCATTTACGTTTGAATAAACGTAGTCGCCCGGCCCTAATACCTGTGGAATTTAGCGAAGATATCTCGAGTAGCTGCGATCCTTCTGCTGGTACGACTTCCGGTAAGGTTGGTTCGACTGCATCGTCTGGAACGAGTGCGCCTTCGGCGGATCCTGTCCTTTCTGCGGTCGCGCCGTGTATTTCTGTCCGCCCATCGTCGCTGTCTGTGGATTTTGGTTGTACAGACCAAGCGGAGCTCTGAAGTTTTTTTTGGATTTCTTGCAAATTGGTTTTTGGCCGTTGGCTTGAGGTCTTTGAGCGATCGTTCCACCGACTTCACGCTCTTCAGTTGTTCCTCCAAATTCTTACCGCACAGCCACTCATCTACGTCTGAGTTTTGTATCATCTCTTTAATAGGTACATTTACCCTTGTTAGGATCAGGCTTTTTCGAACCGACGACTCTTCTCGTTGGAGATCCGCCAACAGCTTTCCTGTGTCGCAAAGATATTCGATAGTCAAGAGATTCTCGGCGTCTCCATTGCCGTTCAGCGCGGTTGAGAGCACTTTTCCGATAGCGGTGGGACAACCCGCGATGCGCTCCTGCTTTGACGCTATTCGAATATCCCTCGTTATTGCAGCTTCGGTAGCTGCCGCTTTCAGCTCCGGATTTCATTTAGGAGCGTCGATCAGAGTGCAATTCTCGGGAATGGCATATTTTTTCAGAATTTCATGATTCACTGAGACTATACATCGTCCAGTGGCAGGGTACAGCCTGAATATGTGTTACGAGCGTATTGCTGCGCAGCGGCACATTTATTTGGCATATCTTTTCGCCTATAGTTACAGCTATTTCCAGAACGTTTCTTGGATGAGCTATAGCTCTTCTGACAGCTCTACAGAGACTGAAAGAATGCCCGTTTCACTCATCATCGATCGTATCGTATTTGATCCCAGCAATAACCTAAAACAAAAATCAAGCCTCGGAATACTTACTGTCATCATCTGGGATACATTCTCGCGAGCATGACGTTTGGGGGTTATGTCCGTATCCTTCTCTTTCGTCTATACGCCCGCCATTACTGTGCGGCGAGCCACAGCCCGATGATGCCGAGCTGTACTTCCTGTGACGCCTTTTCTTTTTAGCCTTTTTTGCGCTGAGTATTCTTTCCAAGCGTCTCAGCCGATCCTCAAAGCGTTTTCCACGGTTTTCCGTGTCTAAATTTTTGTGCGTTTTTCCCATTTTCCGTTACTTTTAAAAAATTACGTTGTGGCGTGTCGGCACAAAGATGAAGAATGACGAAGAGAGGGGATTGCATGCGGGACAGGGGCGGTGCAGTTTTCGACTTGACTGCTACAAAGCTTGTGGCGACGTCGGTGTGGAATGGAGGTATTATATGTTGATCATGGAGGAAGAGGCGCGAAATACAATTAATATTATTCTTGCAATAATATTGCTATTTGGATGATATCGCTGCATGATCTGGGAGAGCGTCAGCCTCGTTTCCACCATCACCCAGCAATCACAGCACAGCGAAAAATACACCAATGGTTGTTTCTTCTATTATTATCGACATAATTATTATGGCGATTCACATTGCTGTTGTCGTTGCTTTCGTTGTTCGGGTTATTCATTTGTTACCCCTGCTATTTTGTATATTCATACTGAAAAGCAGAAAAGTGGCATCGGATGCGGCGGCACAGAATAATCGGACTCTAACTTCAATTGTTCAATATTGAATTTATTTTTACTACTTTATATAGCAGATCTGCGGCAATGGTCGTATCGTGAAACGATGCTGGATTTGTGCGCCGAGAAATTCAATTATGCGACCGTGGCTTATGGAGTGTTTGTGAGCAGTTTGTGTCTGGCCATGCCAAGAACAAGTGACTCCTTTCCACGTACGTCCTTGCCCTTGGAAACGATTGCAATCAGGAAAGGATGATCCGCATTGAAATATGGGCGATCAGAATGCATCTTGTCGTTCGGCGGTGCGTTCGCTGGACAATTAGGGCCTGCAAATAATAAGAGAATGAAGAAACATTAGGACGAATGTCCAATTTTTTAAAGAGGAGCTGATGATTCCCTCACAGTTGATGAAATTAACTTGCTTCGGAGTAATCTAAACGTCATCGGTAGCGAAGAAAGGACGAAATGGGAAAAAATAGGTAGTGAGACGTGACCTGTTGCACAAAAAAGGCATGGGCGGTGGGGCAGGACGGGGCACTTGCTCTATAAAACCTATAAACCTAGAATGTTTCTTAACATCTGGCCCTTAATTCACAATGACAACCAAGCAAATCCTAGCTCTGAAACCGCGCCAATTTGTATGTACATAGATCAACGTGATATGCACGTGGCACGATCGGTCTGTCATACAGAATTCAGGCCCAGTGTCCAGTCAATAGAAATGTCAAAAATGTATTGAGTGACAAACAAGTCAGTCCATAGAGTCTGCTAATTTCATAGGCCAGATTTGGATAAGTAAAGTCTAGTGAAGTAGTTTGGTAATTTGACTGTGGAGGTTTTATTAGGAACACGACAGTACTTGCTCAGTAATTTAACAGATGGCGTTAGTCGTACCTATGTATCTGACAAGGAGCCGTATCCAGCGTCCTCCTCCGATTTTGTTCAATTTTTTATATGGCGTTTTTCATAAAAATCCAAGAGACACGTATTTTTTTTATCGGCGGAAAAACGGTTTTAAGGGCCGAAAATTACCCTTGAAGCTGGGTACCCTCAGAGGGACTTTCGTAGTTTCGCGTATTTGCAATCAAAATATTAGATTAAAACCAATTGAAGGATAATGCTTATGGCGAATAATGGAAGATGCACGTTTTCAATTGGGGGGTGAATGGGGTAAAATATATAGGGGTTGAAAGTCGAAAAATATGTATAACGTAAAGACTTTTCTTTATTTTTTAACAACACCAACTGCATTTGAGAGAACTAAAAAAAGTAGAAGATACGGGTTTTTGCGTTTAAAAAAACCGTTTGAGGGGTGTCTACCCTAATGTTTAATTGTGTTTTCCCTTATGTAAAATTATATGCTACTATTTACGGTGTCCCCCTCCGATTTTGTTCAATTTTTGATATGTTATTTTTCATCGAAATCTAAGAGATCGGTTTTTTTTTTATCGGCGGAAAGACGTTTTTAGGGGTGGAAACTACGTTTGAAGTTGAACACCCTCAGAGCGACTTTTGCAGTTTCGCAAATTTCCAGTCAAGATATTCGATTAAAACAACTTGAAGGGCAATGCTTATAGCCAATAGTGAAAAGTGCACTTTTTTCAATTCCGAGGGGTATACAATTCCGAATTGGTAAAAATATATCGGGGCTGAAACTCGAAAAATTTGTATAACTTTCTAACTGTTGGTTATATATTAACGAAACCGATTGCATTTGAGAACGCTAAAAAATGTAGAAAACACGTGTTTTTGCGTTTCGCAAAAAACCTCGTTTGAGGGGTGTACTACCCCTTTATGATACCATTTCCGGTGCCCTACTCCAATTTCGTTCAATTGTTGATATGTTATTTTTCATCGAAATCTTGCGAAACTGCAATAATTTTTGCAGTTTGGCACATTTTTAATCGAGATATTTAATTGTAACCAAGTGGAGGATAATGCGTTTGGCGAATAATGAAGATTGTATTTTTTTCCAATTTAAACGGGATGAACTGTTAGAAATGTATAGGGGTTAAAAGCTGAAACACTTTTATAACATAAAAGTATATTTAAGGGCCGAACTACCCCTATATGTTACTATTTCCAGTGTCCCGATTCGATTTTGTTCCGTTTGAGAGTTGTTCTTCATCGGAATTTAAATCACGCCATTTTTGATCGTATGGAGAATAATGTAAAGTCCTGCTGGGTAACTGGCCATCTCACCTCCACTTCTATGGCCAACACACCCAGGTACTTCGGGAGAAATAGCCAATCACAATTTTAAAAAAATAGTCATTTTAAGGTTGATCTGATAGGAGTTTGTTTGAATTCCGTACATTATCTTAAAGTTGAATGATGAACGTTTAATTACAAATGAAGACAACTTAAGAAACGTCTGTACTTTTATTTTGACGGATCCTTGAAAAAACTGTGGCCACCTACCCGGAATTACCCTAATTATAAGACTGATTAAGTGCCTATAATAGCACCCTAGGTACTCGATCTTTTTATGTAAAATGTTATCTTGATAAAGATGACAATTTAATTGTAAAACATCGTTGTTTTCCATTTAATTCCATATACAATGCATAAAATATTTTTTTTTTTTAGTCACAATGATGTCAGAGTAACCCTTAATCTTTGACATGAGTTGCATTTCAATGACTTGTCAAAGAAAACCCACACTCGAGGTGACTTTGACACGTAAAAAAAATTTAATATGGTGGGGGGTGGTGGTGGTCGACTTTCTTATACATTTGTTAGCTAAAGGACACATTGTTCTTTCGGAGCAAACAAGTTGGAATTCGGGATGTTGAAAAAGTTACCTGCAAAAAACTTCCAAAACCTGTTCAAAGTAACTTAATTTTACGGTATGCGACAGCGAGACAGAGCGCGTTGATAAGAAAAAATGTCAAGAACGTTCAAGCGAGCACATTATCTCGCATAACATCGAGAGCCGAAATATTATAAAATAATTGTTTAATTCGGTAGCCGTAATTTCTGCCCGAGTTACCTCGAGAACAGATCGGTAACATAACGGGTACCTTTCTCCATCGGTAACTATATGAGACCATCTGGAATCGCATCCCTGAACTTTGAATCATCAGAACGCTCAAAACGCCGAAAGAATACTACCCCGAAATATCAAAACTCCGAAAGAATTTTACACGAAAGACGAAAACTCCGAAAATCTGAACACCGTCAAAATAATTCGGCTATGGAAGATTTAAAAGTTTTAAAATTTTCAATAAATCGACGAATTATTTCAAGATTGAAAAAATAGTCGGTGCCGTTAAATATTCAACAAAGTCTTTAAGTTATACACATTTTTCGACTTTCAACCCTTATACCGATACCTACCGATTTACCCCCGCGGAATTGAAAAAAAGTGCATTTTTTCGTTATTCGCTATAAGCATTAGCCTTCAATTGGTTTTAATCTAATTCACTGGAAATATGCGAAACTGCAAAAGTCACTCTGAGGGTGTCCAACTTCAAGGGTAATTTTCACCCCTTAAAAACATTTTGCCGCCGATAAAAAAATAGGTGTCTCTTAGATTTCGAAGGAACATATCAAAAGTAGAAAAAAATGAAGGGAGACACCGGAAACCGTTTCCACGTGAGTAAATTAATCTTTTAATATTAATTAAATGAGTCCCCAATAATTATAAAAAACATTGCAACCAAATCGTGTTTTCGGTAAAATTTTAAACCGAATGTTCAAATCCCATTTATTGATTTCACACTTCACTGATTGTTCCTAACTGTTTATTATTGCATTCGCCGGATTGCCATGTGTAAATTTTAACGGCCAGCGAAGTGAGCTCAGAGCTGCTATGCCGGGATAGGGAAAAGCTGTAGACGATTTTGTAGGTAGGGCACGCGGTTCGATATGATTGAAGTCGATTGCAGTTTTGAGAAAAATTGTTCAATAAGTAACGTCATATCGACTTCCCTCGCCGCCCCAGCAAGTCCTGGCTACGCGTTTGAAAGTAAGTCTTATTTTTGTGAAGACACAACATTTTGCACAACCGTGACTAAGATGGATGATAGAAAAAATCGGCATTAACTCACCGTCACCGGCAAAAGCGTCGATGGAAACTGCATTCAGGACCCTGTTCACTATCTCGGGATCGGGCACGGCCATGTTTGAGAAGTTACCCTCGTCGAATACGTTGTACATGAATAGCTACGAAGATTATACAATAGGAATTCAGTGACGCCTCAAACACGAGATCACAACGAAGAGCAACGCTTCTTCATCGATCTTCGGCGAAAAGAAGCGTTGCCTCTGCGATTTTCAAAATATCTTTGTCCTCGGAAAATCAGGTCATACGTAGATTCTCCGTGACGATCTTTGAACGACGATAAACAACCTACAAATTATTCGTCCCACACCTATCCCGGAGCTTTGTCCTTAACATTTGTTCTCCACCGGAATTTCGATTAGCAAGCTGTTAATGGCAAGAAAAAGCGATATCCAACCCGTACAATATCCGGAATTCATGGGCCCGAACGACAAACGGTCAGCTTTTTCGTGGGTATTTCAAGGATCGGAGAAAGATGTTTGGCGCAGCAAAAAAAAAAAGAATTTCGAAACTGTGCTCATAGCGCTCGATTGCTCTTTTGACACTGCACTCACTTTGTCGGCAAGGGTAGACTGGAGATGAAGTTTGCTCTCCATGCTGATTTCCGGTACGCTCACATGTACCTCGCGTTTCTTCGCTTCGTAAACCATTTTTTCTATGGTTTCGTGCGTAATTTCATACTCCAACTGGGAAAGACCGTCTTTTGCGTTCGGAAGTATCAGGTACAAAATAACGTCTCCGGGATTTTTCTGTCGACAGACGGAACCAGATTGAAACACCAAATACAATCGGCACGCTTATCAGTGTATGAGTAAAACTTACGTTCCAGGGTATTGCGATGTACGATGCACTTTGGTCCGGGAGTTCGCCGTAACTGAAATTGCCAAGCATGTGCGTATACGTGACATTGGATTCTGATGTTAGTGCGTCCAAAAAATAATTAGATTTATAGACGCATCTATCAGCCTGTTGCCACTCGGGTTGGAAGAAGCCACCGCCGAAGAGAATAATATTTTCGGCTCCTGTAAATTCACCTGCGACCAGGAGTGTCTTTTTTTAAAACTATATTTATACTGTTATATGTACCATAAGAACGTGTTTGCAAAAATTTGACAGAAGGAGAAAGAGTTGAGAGTGCTTACTTCGCTGAAAGTTAGGTTCAACGGAGTGCATCAAGTACCAATATTTAAGGAACAAGAGGACGTCATCCAAACTTGCAAATTGTCTTTCGTTTGCAAAGGTATGGTAAACCGCGGTAATGCTCTCGTTGTAATCGCGCTTCAGTGTGTAAGTGTTCCGATACAACATTCCATTCCAGAAAGTCAGACGCATGTTCTCATCCAACGGGAATCCGTCGATCATTGGAAAAATAAGACCCTGCACAACAACGGGAGATTTACGTCAATGGTACAAAATGATGAAGAGACCTTGCTCGAAGTTTTCAATGTGCAATCGGTTACTTTTAAATGTTCAACGTCGGTTATCAGTCAGTGAAATGAGTTCGGGTGGGCTCTTAAATGACTTGTATGCCGATGCGATGTTATCTGACAGCCATTCGTATCAAAAAGGGTGTGGTTTCAGTGGATAGTTTCAGTGGATTGTCTTCATTACAGCAAAATGAGAGTTTCGAAAAATTGATGTTGAGATATGGTATGATGGGGTACGAGCTCTTCCTCACACACTTTAATGCTGTCTTACTTCGACTCTTTCCACCATTAATGCGTATTCGTGGGGACTGCTGAGATATCCTTCTCTGTTGTAAATTCCAAGAGAATATTCCAGGTTCTCTTTACTCGAGCCTTCTGATCCAAAATACAGCTTTAGCAGACCTAAGAAAACATCCATGGTCGACACAGCGAAGTTGTCGTTGCTGAGGTGAGCGATGGCCTGTGTAGACGATAAACGAGGATCGTACGATGTTATTGAGATATAAATACGTCTGCATGAGCATGAAATGCCGAAAAAGCGGTTTTGTTGTTGCATAGTTTTATAGCCTGGAGTCTGAAAGATTTGCAGCAAAGATTATGTAATAATTCCATAAATTGACAGAGTTATGGCGACTTTCATGAAGAGTTAGATGACCCCACCAGCTGCGATTTACCCTTTTTTCTTTTGCATTTTCCTCGAAAGTATGTTTTATGAAACGGGGTAAGTCGTACCTCAAAATCTACTTCCTCCATTCACTTGAAATTCGGACAGAGCATAGTATATAATATTTTCAATCGCATTACGGGATGATTTTTTCATATATCTATCCATGTGTTAATGAAAACTGATTAAAGTTGTTCTTTTGGTCGATAATCGTACTTTTTTTGAACTACAGCTTGCCATTCTCGTGGTTTTCTAGATATAAAAAAACGATCTGGTCATTCGAAAGTTTTATTATTAAACTGAAAGTACATTTTGATATTTATCATTTCATGTCTGGCAACCCTAGTTGCCAGACCCATCTTCACCGTTTGGCCATGTAGAAACGGCGGCACTTTGTTTAAATAACAATAACTTAATTATTGATTATTTTTTTTAATTAAACAATTGAATTTCACAAGATTATAGATAAATTGTGTGCAAAATCCTGACCTCCCATTCCAATCCTCTCGCTAGAAAAAAATATTCAAAATTGACCGTTTTTTTTCGACCTCCAGCTTTTGCAGACCCGTTAAATTGCCGGAGTAGAAACGTTTCTCAAACGGATCTGCAAATATGTACGACGATGAGGTATAACATTTTGATTGAAAAAATATGTATTTCTCTCATGTGCTTTTTCTGCTTCGTCGTGCAGTATTTTTCGTGCATTTCTTTATACGATCATTTTATTTCGCTCAGTCCTGTTACATCCTAGCGAATGTGCCTTCTCTCGGTTATTCCCAATATCCTCATTTGCCGTTGAAAGCTTATTATTAAATGAATAAATCTAAGAATAAGACGCGTAACAGCGTAAAAAGGAACGTGCGTACGTTTCGCACGCATATTCAACCTACAGCGATATATATACGATAGCAGCACCGCCACAGTCATCGACTTTTCCTATCCCATTGGCTGTCAACAAGAACACGATCTCAGGCGCATATTCCAAGAAGAGCTGTCGAACGAAAAACCAACCATCAACTCGATCAACAGACTCCAAAAACTCTACGCCGGCCCATCCGCATGGTGACCAAGAGAAGCCGCGACCCTAGATTACTTCATCATAACATAGCCTAGACGGCTCCGACAAATTTATAACTCTCACTGAAAAATAAGACATCCGGTCTCGCAGCGTAGCCCGATATACAAACTTTTCGATATGAGAAGTCACCATAGCTATAAATTCACATAACACCAACCATGCGCATGTTTAGGTCTCAGATATCGAACTGTATTTCCCATGCGCTTGTTCGCCGGAACACGAGACAAAGATCTCTTTTCTTCATACGCATATTAGTCAGAACCGATGCCCTGAAATAAGGTCACACGCGTGCCTAGGAAATCTGTAACCTACACGCACATCGTACCGCAACCAACCACGCTAATCAACCGATATATTCATGACCAATGGACCAATCCCCGAATAGCTAGATGACCAAGAGCACACTCTCCCTAAAATTCCTTCGCCCACTATCGAACCCCTCCTAATTTTGATTTCAAGAAAGACTTCCTTCCTGAAGTCAGTCTCCCGTCAACTACCATCAAATCAAGTTCTTCTATCGAGTCTCAATCCCAGTCTCCCGACAATCTTCATCAAATTCAGAACTTAGTCTTCCGTCAACCAATATTTGCGTCAACCGAATCACTCCTTATATCAAGTCTTAACCCAGAAGCCTAACGAATATCTCCGATTATCCTTCATACGAACCGTCTTCATTTTTCGAATCACAAAAGTTTTATTTTACACTTGTATAATTTCTATCATCGGTCCGTGATTATCAATCTCAATTCATCGACCTTGCGCGCCGTGCATATTTCTATCTACGCGTAGTGCCCGTCGTAGTAAACACGTCGAGTATACACACGACCAGCGTAAAATCCTGCGAGCGTCTTACCAGCAATTGTACCAGCGAGCGCACCAGGCCAAGAGCGAAGGCCCTTGTAACGCGAGCGACAACATACATCCACGCAAGCGAGCGAGCGAGCGACCGAGCCTTAAACACAACCAATGTAAGCTAACCATATCTTTTTCTTTTCTGTATCATTGATCGTAGGCCTGATCGCTTTAACCCGTCTAGTAGTCTTATAATAAATAACATATTGTCAATCGTACACCAATTCTGTCGAATTATTCCTCAATATCGAAATATCGCGTCAATTCCTTAACTCTATTCTTTCCCACGCACTACCCCTTTTTACCCTCATCCCGTGCTATTGCGCTAGGCGTAGGCAACAAAGAGGGAAACGAAAATATTATGTTCGCGTCCCTTCCGGATGTGACAGTCCTTCGGTACTTTTGAGGGATTTTGATGAGAACCGTGTTTGCTTGTGACGAAAGTAGTTAAAGGCGATGTATTCGAAGATTCAGACGAATCCAAGAAATGTAACTTTGTTAAATTATTTTTATTTTCATCCAAATTTAGACAGATTGCCAACTTTACCTTGAACAAGTCAACAGAGAAAGTTCGTTGACCTAGGGTTGAATAATAAAGGTCGACATCCGGATTAGCTAACACGTTCAACCCAAGGCTCGTCATGAGCAACGTGACAGCCACGGTGAAGAAATCTGACAAATAAATTGAAGAGAGATACGTACACACAATGCAATTTACACAAATGTATATATATTTGTTCAAATTGAATTATATTAATGATTACGGCGCACCTCCATCGAATCTTGCACAGACGGGAAAAAATCAGCTCGATTAGCGAAATTATTTTTTTACAGGTGGCCAACAAAAATTGCGATAAAATACTACAATATTCGATTATCCTGAGCATTCGACGATTTGGCAGAATAAATTATTCTTAAAATAATCTAATACTCCATTTTGTCAATAAGTCATTCGTAGGCATCTCCCAATGCCGGATTGCCTAGTTGACATTTCGGAACATATAGATTTTTGGTTTAGAACGGATTCTCAAAACATAACATTACAAACACATTCTCTTTAAATTTTGAGTCGATCCGTTCAAAATTGAGGGGGTTACAGGCGTTTATAGGTAAGTTCCGCAAACCGGTTGGTTTAATAGTTAACATGTTACCAGCGAGCTGAATTTTTTTCTGGACCTTCATAACCTATTTGATGATCATCCTGTGCAGTTTGAATACGATCCACAGTACCGTCTTTTAGAAAAAAAATCGGCTACTCGACGTATTTCATGGGATAATTGCATTACGCTTATGGAAAACTCCCGATCATTTTGTAGTACATTATTAATATCTTTTAAGTGACTGTTACCACGGAGCTGAGAAAATAGATACGGTTCGACTAATTATCAGACTAACCCTTGGTACCGTGAAAATGAGGATTCATAGTACCGTTATAACATTATTAATGTTTTTTTATAGCGAATTTGTGCAAAGATCAAGCACACAATATATTAGACTGTTCTATCATGGCAACTTCGTAGACGGCAAAAATGCTACCTATCTTGTCGGTATTCGGTAATTATGCCCGAGAACCTCAAACTACTCGATCAGGATAATTAGCAACGAACATTATTGGTACTTATTCTCTTAATTAGTAATATTTACTTAATATTAATTAGGTAACTATATTCAGAAATTATCCATTTCTAGACATTTCTAGGCAAAGACAAAATAACGTAGATTTTTTTCACACATAAATTGTTTTTTAATAATATCGGAAAATTATTAAAGTTTTTGATTTCTCCGAGATTATAGACAGCTTTTGTACACACTTTTTGTTTCCAGCGGATTTTTTTTACTCGCACCGATATTCATTATTGACGGCTTCTTGGGCCGATATAGAGGTTACGAACGGGGCGCATACGTCTCTAACTTCGCGACACTTCTGCCAACCTCGGCATTATGATATACCACGATTTCCGACGTTGCCAATTCGTTTCGCGTTAATTGAGCGAGAAGAAGTTATAGAAAATAATTGTACAAAGTAATGAAAACACTTAATGTAATCACTGAATGTTCCAAAAGGCATATTTTTACAAATAGATATAGAAAAATAGTTCCAAAACGCATGTTTAGTATGACGATTATTTGAAAGCTCAAAGTTGGTAACAGTCTATCGGCTCCGTACATCTAAGCCCCATAACAACCTTAAGGGCTGCATAGACGACGACACTAATTGTGACACAAACGTCTGACACTAATGTCCGTTCCGTTCATACATAAGACGTTTTCGGTGTCCCAGAAAATGTCCGTACTGTGATGTCGCTACACAAGTGTCTCAGATGTTCACACACGAAACTACTGACATGTCTGCAGGACTCGCTCGGACGCCATGGAGGAACGCCGTGCGGGCAGCCGTAATATTGTGCGCTGTTATTAAGGGGCTATACCAGTGTGACACTTTAAAAAAACCGATTTTTTTTGTTGCTTTTTTCGACAGGTTATCCTTTCAAGAATATCATTATTATTTCTATCATTTATATCAATTCATTTTATCTTGCGAAAAATCGATAGTCAAATCTTTAAACGCGTTTTTCTCGAAATTAGATTTTTCAAATTTGTGTCATTGTATCTCAAAGAGCAATTATCCGATTGATTTGAAATTTGAACTGAGTACTCTTGAATATATTTACTCTACAATGACGTAGGGTATTTTTTATTGCATAAAAATTTACGATTTGGCATTGAAAAAAACGACCATTTTATAGTCAAGAAAACATACTTTTTTTCATAACTACGCCATATTGTTAGATTTTAATATTTTTCGAAAATCTGACGTCATTGTACAGGAAATACCTTCCAGTTTAAAGACATTTTTTCCATCTTCGGTTTCAGCTACTCAATCGGCCAGAATCATGTCAGCAGTGGAGGGACTTTTTTTTGGCGCCTCCGAAGGCAGCGCATCAGTCACTTGGATCTCAATATTTTTCTATGAAAAAAATTATGTAATACAGGTCAAATATAGCCAAATATATTCTTAATTTTCCTAAACATTTAATTGAGTACTTTTCATTGAAAAAATCTCGAAAATTACCCAAATTTACAGCGTTTACACTGGTATAGCCTCTTAAGTTGTGTTCTTAAATTATTCATTTTTCTGCCGACTTCAGCCGATGTTGTGCCAAACTGTTCCGCTAAGCATTCAAGTGCTGCCTGTTTTTTGTACTCTATTTTTATAATCAGCAAAAGATATTTGCCAAAGTTCAGCCAATCCTTCCACAAGAGATATCAATTTTGTAATGCTCTCCTTGCTTCGCGTAATGGCCATTTTGATTTAACGCGGGTCGCGAGTGTCTGGACAATTTCGCGCCGGTTCGAAAACTTGAACACTGCGGCAGACACTGCGACACAACCTGTTCACACGGCGGTCGGCGCGACACCTATCGAGATGTCGTAATAAATGTCGCGAAATCAGACAGTGGGGTTCACACACAGACACTCGATGTGTACATTGAGTGTATACACCAATGTGTCGTAGTGGAAACCTACCTTTAAACGCGTTTTTCTCAAAGTGATTTTTTCAAGATCGGTGACCACGATATCTTTAAAATCGCCGCACTGGTCAACTTAAAATTTCACAAGCCTCAAATCCTCTTCCTCAAGAATAAGTTAATTCCACGAAATACTAAATGCGTTTGATTTTTTCATTTCTCATGATATGTTTCCGAGTAGTGGTCACCGCGAAGGACGTTTTTTAAACAGCGGTCAGCACAAACCATTGTATATACCACGTGTGTAAATATTTTTCAATTGAATAATTGTAAACCGTCCGTGAAACCGTACTTTTCGATGTTAGTTTGAAAGAAATTGAAAACCAGCACACGTTTTCCCAGAAAAAATTCGCGAAAATAATTTTTTTCCGGCAAAGAGGTAGGTGTAGTAACCCTTTTAGTGAGCCCATGTCGTTCTTCCCCCCCAGTGGATTGCTGATATTCGATGGGTTACTTACGGGACTGCATGGTGAAAGCGGACGCACGTAGCTTATAGAGGCTGAAAAAATGCAGAGGCTCTGCAGTATCTATTTGAATTATTATTGTATCAGTTTTATATAAGTAACTGTGAAAATATCTTCACTCGATAATTTTACCTTCTGTCTTTAAGCCTCCCGTCAAGCTTTTTTCGAGTCGAGCAGAACGCAATAATTGCTAAGCACCTCCTTCCTTGACGCTGTTTTATACAGAGCAGAGGCGACATGAGTCGCCTACGCTTTGATAGGCGTGAGACTAGAGGGGTTATCCGTGTGTTAAAATATTTCCTTATTTTCATGAATCAAACATTACATATAACGAATCGCTAGAGGAAAAAAGAGAGATTGTACAAATGTTTAATTTAATCTCGTTACGTTCTTTGCACCAAAAGTTTAAGGGGCTATACTAGTGTGAACGCTGATAAGTTGGATGATTTTCGGGAATTTTTTGGAAGAAAAGTACCCAATTAAATGTTTCGGAAAATTAAGAATATATTTGGCTATATTTGACCTATATTTCATAATTTTTTCCTAGAAAAATATTGAGATCCAAGCGACTTATGCGCTGCCTTCGGAGGCGTCAAAAAATGTTCCTCCACTGCTGACATGATTCCGGCTGATTGAGTAGCTGAAACCGAAAAAGGAAAAAATGTCGTTAAACTGGAAGGTATTTCCTGTACAATTTTTTTTTCTTCATTTAACTGCATTATTGAGAAACTACGAGCTGTTGCAATAAGCACGTTCATTAGTTTTGATGAACGGTAGGAAGTGTGGAAGTCGAGGGTGCATCCTATGACGCACGCTCATCTATTTTTCTCAATATCTAAAAATATCAAAATCTAAGAAAATAGCGGAGTTATGAAAAAAAGTCTGTTTTCTTGCCTATAAAATGGTTGTTTTTTTCAACGCCAAATCGTCAATTATCATCCAATCAAAAATATTCTACCTCATTGTAACAATATATTCCTGAGTACTCAGTCCAAATTTCAAGTCAATCGGATGATTGCTCTTTGAGTTACAATGGTCAGCAAAATTGAAAAACCTCATTTCGAGAAAAACGCGTTTAAAGATTTAACTACCAATTTTTGCAAGATAAAATGATATTGATATAAATTATATAAATGATAATGATATTCTTGAAAGTATACTGTTGAAAAAGGCAACGAATATCGATTCTTTGAAAGTGTCACACTGGTATAGCCTCTCAATGTCGTTAGTATCGATAGCACCGGGCCAACTGTTTTTCGCACAATTATGCAAATTTTTATGTATTCATGGAATATTAAATTGAGCACTCCATGAGACGTTGTGACGTCAAGTGATTGTCAATAATATTTCTATGTGCCATATTCGAATTTAGACTCGACGTAACACAACATCGCGACGATTAATTTGAAAAAAAAATGAGAAGTTACCCACGTATTTTTTTTTTTCATTTTCGATTCGTTTTCATTATATTCCGTGAATAGAAGCGATTTTTTGGAGGGGAGTTCTCGCTTTTCGGTGTGTTCGATTTTTTGCCCGTGTCGTTTCGGCAATAATATGACAAACGAACTGGTTGCGCTCTCGCGGGTATCGTTGCGATCCCCGATGCAGCATGAGCGGCCGTAGATTGCTGTGACCATTGGATCGCGCTGATGCATCCACTTGCGGTTTGATAAATTCCGTGACCCCCGCCAACTCACGCGTTCCATTTTTAATGCACGTTTTTCGTTTTTTTTTCTTTCGAAGATCATGGTGAAGAGCCGGTGAAAAAAAGTTAGCTGGTGCCCACCGGAAACGTGCCATAAGGAAAGCGCGTCCGAAAAATAATTAGATTTATAGATGCATCTATCATCCTGTTGTCACCGCCGCAGAGATTAATATTTTCGTCTTCTGTAAATTCACCTGCGACCACAAATGTCTTTTTTAAAAACTACATACTGTTATATGTACCATAAGAACGCACTTGCAAAAATTTTACAGAAAGAGCTAGACATGTGCTTACTTCGCTGAAAGTTAGGTGCACCGAAGCGTGCGAGGTACCAGGATTCAAGGGACTTCAGGAAGTCATCAACACCTGCACATCGTATATTTTCTGCAAGGCTATCGTAAACCTTGCGAATGGTCTCGTTGTAATCGCTCTTCAGTGTGTAAGTGTCCCGATAAAACATTCCATTCCAGAAAGTCAGGCGCATGTTCGCCTCTAACAGGAATCCCTTGATCATTGGAAGAATAAGACCTTGTTCGCCTCTAACGACGGGAGATTTACGTCATTGGTATAAAATGATGAAGAGACCTCACTCGACATTTTCAATGCGCAATTGGTCATTTTTAAAAGTTCAACGTCGGTTCTCAGTGAAATGAGTCCGGGTGGGCTGTCAAATGGCTTGTAAGCCGATGCGACGTTATCTGACAGCCATTCGTATCGAATAGGGCATATGTTTCAGTGGATTGTCTTGCTCACAGCAAAATGAAAGTTTCGGCAAAATGAAGTTGAGATGTGGTATGATAGGGTACAAGCTCTTCCTCACACACTTGAATTCTGTCTTACTTCGAGTCTTTCCACCATTGACGCGTATTCGTGAGTACTGCTGAGATATCTGTCTGTACTATAAATTCCCAGAGAATATTCCAAGTTCTGTTTACTCGAGCCTGCTGATCCAAAATACAGCTTTAGCAGCCCTAAGAAAACATCCGTGGTCGATACAGCGAAGTTGTCGTGGCTGAGTTGAGCAATGGCCTGTGTAGACGATAAACGAGGATCGTACGATGATGTGAAGATATGAATAGGTCTGCATGAGCTTGAAATCCCGACAAAGCGGTTTTGTTGTTGCATAGTTTTATAGCCTGGAGTCTGAACAATTTGCAACAAAGATTATGTAAAAATTCCATAAATTGACCGAGTTATGACGACTTTTGTGAAGGGAATCACCCCCCAACTGCGATTTACCCCTTTTTCTTTTGCATTTTTCTCGAAAGTATGTTTTATGAAACGGTGTAAGTCGCACCTCAAAATCTACTTCCTTCATTCACTTGAAATTCGGACAGAGCACCGTATATAACATTTTCAATCGTATTACTGGATGATTTTTTTAACATATTTATCCATTTGTCAATAAAAAATGATTAAAATTGTTCTTTAGGTTGATAATCGTACTCTTTTTAAACTGCAGCTTGTCATTCTCGTGATTTTCTAAATTTTTAAAAAGTATCTGGTCATTCGAAAGTTTTATTATTAAACTGAAAGTACATTTCGACATTTTTCATTTCATAATTGGCAACCCTAGTTGTCAGAACCATCTACACCGATTGGTCTTGTGGCAACGGCGGCACTTGTTCAAATAATAAGAACTTCATTATCTATTAATATTTTTCATGAAAAAGTTTAACTTGGCAATATTATGTATGAGTTGTGTGTAAAATCCTGACGTCGTTATTCCAATCCTCCCACTAGAAAAAATATTTGAATTCAACGGATCTTTCCGACCTCCAGCTTATGCAGACCCGTTAAATTGTAAAAGTAGAAACGTTTCTCAAGCGGATTTCCAAATATGTACGACGCTAGCTCTAACGGTGAGGTATGAAGTTTCGATTGAAAAACAATATACGAATTTCTCTCATGTGTTTTCTCTGCGTCGTCGTGCAGTATTTTTTGTGCATTTTTTTATACGGTCATTTAATTTCGCTCAGTCGTTCGGTACTTTGAAGGGATTTTAATAAGAACCGTTTCTGCTTGTGACAAAAGTAGTCAAACGCAACGTATTCGAAGATTCAGATGAATCCAAGAAATCTAAGATAGTTAGATCATTTTTATTTTCATACAAATTTAGACAGATTGTCAACTCTACCTTGAACAAATTGACAGCGAAAGTTCTTTGACGTAGGCTTGAATAAGAGAGGTTGTCATCCGAATCAGCTAACGCGTTCAACCCAAGGCTCCTCAAGACCAACGTGACAGCCACGGCGAAAAAATCTGACAAATAAATTGAAGAAAGATAAAGTACACACAATGCAATTTACACAAATATATATATATAGGGTGGATCACCAACTATTAGCACCTTGAGTATCTTCGAAACTATAAGGTTCACAGAAATATTTCCTGAAATGAAATTGCACAGCACGAAAGGGGCCATCCGATGGCGATAATAGTTTTCTTT
Organism: Ophion slaviceki; assembly: GCA_944452715.1. Lineage (NCBI taxonomy): Eukaryota > Metazoa > Arthropoda > Insecta > Hymenoptera > Ichneumonidae > Ophion > Ophion slaviceki. Next base: position 15,333,916 of record OX101787.1, read on the forward strand.
GCAGGTGGAGGTACCCAAATAGGGTTTTACAATCGGCCCAGTAATGGCCTACGACTGGTTGCCAGAGAACCAACGATGGCGCGGTAATGGCTATATAAACGGGCCAGATCCGCACCATGCATGGTTGGTAATGGTAAACCATGAATGGCTGCTAAGACTGGGCCAACTATCATACGCCTATATTGGCCCAGCAACGGCTGCCGGATCTTCTGCCGGAAATGAAAAACAAAAAATTGACAAATTATGAATATAAAAATTCTAGTAGTATCTTTTTTGTTTTCTTATGCTTTACTTATGTCCATGTACATAGAATAATTGCATTAAAAACAGTTTCTGCATTGTTCAAATTTTTACCTTTCATCGGGATCGAACCTGCGCCTTTCGTTCTAGTGTCGAGCGCCCTACCCACTTAGCCATTTTAACACTTACAAAATCCATCGTTTGTTCGTTCCTTACTTTTATGCCGATAATTTTATTCGTGACATTAAAGTTTACCGACAATTTTTTTGGTCCATGTAGGCTGTAAAAATAACTCGCTCGTTTTGGGTGAAGTTCCGAAAAGCATACTCCTCTGATCGAGCTGAAATTTGCACCGAACTTCCTCTCATTATCCTAAGAGAAACCGTTAACGGATTTTTGACGACTAGCAATAGTTTTCCATACATCGCATTGTAAAGTTTATTATTTTACGCCATACGAGTATATCTATATATCCCATAGATACCCCCCACTCCTCCGGCCGCGCTGCTTCCTGGCAAACAGTGCTCGCCCGTATGTGCATATCACTTGCCATGTGGGATGGCTTTGTTTGGATTTATTTAATATAGTAGAAGCGCAGTACAATAAATAACTTTCAATATCCGATATATCGAAAACTATTGCTAGTCGCCAATATCCTTTTAAAGGTTCTCTTAAAATATTGAAAAGAAGGTCGGTGCAAAATTTCAGCTTCATCAGTAGGATATGCTTTTCGAAACCTTATCCCTTGTTTTTACGTGTTACAGTTTAACGATCTGCATTTGCAAAACGCCCAAAAACAAACCATCAATGGCTGGAATAGATCTGGCAAGCCGTTCATCCGCCTACGATACCCCAATGCTGATCGCCATATTATCGGTGCGATGGTATTGGCCCACCAATGGCTGGCATAGATCTGGCAAGCCGTTCATCTGCCTATGATACCCCAATGCTGATCGCCATATTATCGGTGCGATAGTATTGGCCCCCGAATGGCTGGCATAGATCTGGCAAGCCGTTCATCCGCCTACAGTACCCCAATGCTGGTCGGCGAATTATTGGCCGATTATCAGCAAACCGTTTAATGGCTGAATGCTGGCATTTTTGTTACGACAGGCGACCCTATATGGGTACTTCGGACATTTGGAGGTCAACTCCATTTTTTTAAATGGATCGGTATGTTTTTTTTCTGAATCATTCAAGGGGAGCTTAAAACGAGTTCAACGACCTATACCATAAGGTCATTGAAGGTCATAGAACGTACAGAAAGGCGATAATACTTACAGTTTCGGTAGTGTATAGGACTTGGAAAACGATTTTTTTTGTACACGGTAAGTGTACAAACAGGTACCAACTACACTTGACTACATGCAACAAAGAATTATTACAGCCTGTGCATCAATAAGTTCTGACGCTGTAAAACTGCAAGTCAATCAATCGAAAAAAGAATGCAATGTTGCATTGATACTGATGGTCGTCATTTTGAACACTTACTATAAACGTAGTAATTTTATTTACTACCGAAACTGTAAGTATTATCGCCTTTCTGTACTTTCTATGACCTTTAATGACCTTATGTTATAGGTCGTTGAACTCGTTTTAAGCTACTCTTTCATGATACAAAAAAAACATACCGATCCATATAAAAACTGGAGTTGACCTTCAAATTTCCGGAGTACCTCCACCTGCAAAAAAACTATTGTCGCTATCGGATGTCCTCTTTCGTACCCACAGTAGGAGAAAAGCCCAAAAACCTGGCCAAAACCCCAAAAAATAAATTTTCGAAATAGGGTCAGTTGAGTAGTCATTCAGGTAGAGGACTAGTAACTGCATTCTATTGTGGAAGGGAAAGCCCTTTAAGTGTATACCTGCGCCGCAGCGTCAGTTGGCAGTTAGTGTTCGTGAAGAGTGTACGTGTCACGCGCTGAACAGACGAAAATAACGCTGACTTCAAAAACCCATAACTTTAAAGTGACGGGTTTAATTTCAATTCTGCAACATGGATACGACTTCTGGAGGTATGTAGAACATGTTTTTACATCGGTTGAATCTAAAGTTTATGTATAAATGATTGAAATGTAGTATAGCCTTCGGCATAAATAAAATTGAATAATTTTGAAAACTTATATTTTCAACGGTCCGAAAAGTTATATATTTTGTCACATTTTGCAAAGCTCCTAGTCTCGGCCTTTAGTTTAATGTATAAGCTTTCGAAATTTACAAGAGTTACCTGCGGAAAACGTGCGTCTTGTCCGTTATGATTTTTTTCGCATCGTGCGGTAGCCGAGCGTGCACGCGGCACTATTGAGCAGCCTCTGCGCCTCTACCTGAGAATGGGTGAAGTAGCATCATAACGGACAAGACGGCTGTTATACGCTTGAAATAAATTATTTTAATATATATGTATGTGTATATATATATATATAAATTTTCTGTGATTTAATTATGATATATACGTATGCATATATATATATACATATTAAAATCAACCACATAAAAATTTCTTAAATATGAATGAAATGTTATAACATTCAAATAAAATATTTGAATATATATATATATATTATGACGGGTATCGCGTGTTAACGTAGGCGGAGGGAGGGGGAAGGAGAAACTTGATGGGTCGACAACTGGAAAAATTCAAATAGTATTTATTTTACATCAATAAAGAAATGAAAGCTCGATACAAAAAGAAAGAAGTTAACTGATTAATTACAAAAAAAAAGTTAAGTTCACGCAAGGCTCTATATAATAAATTCACGAAATAATACTCCTATAATTTTGACTCGAATTAACGGGTTACTGGACACGCGAAGTCCCTACTCGATTTCTCGACCCGTTTGAATATTTTTCATGTTACAAATTCTTGGGCGCCAGCCGTTCTCGGGCAACGCGGCCGACCGCGTACGCAAGGTATCAACAACCAAAAAAAACCCAAAACAAACGCTAGCTCGCATGAGACTCGCTCTAAACGTTACGGGACATCTCGGGGTATCGGGGACAGACGGGGTTCTACGAACGCAATGGCCTCTTATTTGGACCACGACTATTTTAAACTTTAATTTACATTACTCGATGAATGCCGCGTACCAAGAAAAAAAGGAGAGCAAAATACGAATTGCTCGATGCAACCTTTCGCAATGTCCTCTCGCGAAAGGTGTTATTCGGTTCGGCCGACGGCCGTGGCTACGCGCCGCCGGGCCGCGGCTACGCGCGCGCGAGAAATTCTCTCAAGGGACAACGGGGATCCACCACGGCACCTTTTTACAAATCATACTGATCCTTAATTTTTCCCGACTGGGACAAATTATTCTAAATTACTCGTATTAACTTTTTGGAAATATTACCAAATTTACAATGACTTTTCGCGGCGACGCGCACGGAAGAGGGACGTCGATTTGGGGATACGGGGAGGGGTGAAAGGGAACGATTCTAAAGTCGCCCGAGCGACACATTTTTCCGGACAAATATTACGCGGCTCTCGCTGGCCGCTCTCGCAAAATAAGAAAAGAGGAAAGGACTTACAGGTTGCGCTGAGAAGTCTTTCTCAGTCAATTTCAATGAACCCTGTGTCCTCGACTCTACTCGATTCCCTTCTTCCTACGCCGGGGCTTGCGATCCATCGCGTCCATCGCTGACCACGCTCAGAGACTCAATACTCGACCACGCCGGCCGGCTTCCTCGTCTCGCCCAATCCCGTGCTAGATGACGGACCTCCGATTGATTTTCGTGATCAATCGGTGTGGCTCGCTCTTCCGGCCGATATCCTCGATGGCTTTTCTCTCTCCCGAGTCGTTGAGCGCCCCAGTCGGTACGGCGCTCGCCAGCCATACCGCGCGAGAGCTGCAGTCTCTCCTGACGCGCGGTAAGCCGGAGCCTCGGGAGATGGCAGCCGGATGCCCTCGGACAGCCAGTCCACTTTCTGCGTTGTCGAGTTGACAGCCGGGCCGACGTGGCCCCAGTCGACGGTCCGCGTGGTCCTTTTGCGGGTCGTCGTAAAGGGGGTACAGGGGAGGAACGGGAGGGATTTGTCGCAGACGCTATACAAAGAAATCCTTAAAACTACCGTAAAATTAACAAATACATTTTTCTGTAAAGGTGCGTGGCGGAGATTAAGCCCGAGCGCGGTCACGCGGGCTTTTTTTCAAACTTCCTTGTGACGCAACGTCACAATATATAGAGACGAATTTTGCGCCGAGATTGAAGCCGTGCCGGGAGTTGTAATAGATACAAACTCGGATAATGATTCTGACTCCGACTCCGACTCCGATTACGATTTTGATTAAGAATAAAATTTTCTATTTTTGAAACGTTCCGTATGTATTTTGGAAATAAAAATAATAATTGCGTAGAATACACTGTTCACGTTTATTTTATTATGATGATTTTTTTAAATATATTAATTTATCTATTTAGCAGGATACTCGGCCATTTTGTTTATAACAATTTGCTGTAAGCTCTTTGTTGCAAGTTATAAACAATAGATATCGGATTGGTAATCAGCGACCTTGAAAACCCGTATATACCAATTTTTGTCAACATCTGGTAACTTTTTAACGTTCATGTCGGCCATATTGGATCGGCCATTTTTTTTACGATAATTTGGCTTGCGGATTCGTAATCAGCGACCTTGAAAACCCGTAAATACCAATTTTTGTCGACATCTGGCAACTTTTTAACATTCATGTCAGCCATATTGGATCGGCCATTTTGTTTACGATAATTTGGCTTTCAGATTCGTAATCAGCGACCTTGAAAACCCCTGTAAGCCAATTTTCATTCCTGTCAAAGGTCATTTGAGGTTTTGGCCAGGTTTTTGGGCTTTTCTCCTACTGTGGTACCGTGCAATTTCATTTCAGCAAATATTTCGGTGAACCTTATATTTTCGAAGATATCTAAGGTGCTAATAGGTATTGATCCACCCCGTATATATTTTTTTCAACTTTAATTATATTAATGGTAATGGCGCACCTCCATAAAATCTTGCACAGCGGGGAAAAAATCATCAGGATTAGCGAAATTATTTATTTACAGGTGGCCAATGAAAAACTGAGATGAAATACTAAAATATTTGATTATCTTGTGTTCGACTATTTGGCGGAATTAATCATTCATAAAGTAAGCTTATACTCCATTTTGTCCATAAATCATTCGTTGGCATCTCCTTATGATGGATTAAGAGGGAATATCAGTGTGAAAAAAATCGATTTTTTTTGCTTAAATAGATAGTTTTGGCCTTTAAGAACATGCCTACAAATTTTCAAAACAATATTCGGCTTAGAAGTATTCGAAATTGGCGCCAAGCGTCGACGCTCTCAGAGCCTTCTATACGGGCTTTTCTATACTTTAAACGCGTTTTTCTCGAAACGCGTTTTTTGACCTGGTTGACAGCATAACTCTGTCAAATTTTGTTCAATCGACTTCATTCAAAAAGGCTTCTCTTCAGAAAATTTATCGCTATCGTCGCATCGTAGAGTTTTTTTTAATTGTTTACTTTTTTATTAACAATTTACTGCAAAATTTTTGTGTGAAATTCGATTTCTTTAAACATGGCCGCCATTTTGTTTCTAATCAAAATTTTCAAATTTCCTACGATGCTGCGATAGCTATACTATTATAATTTAATAATCTTTTTGGATTTTTGATTTCACATGCTTGCTGTGGTACTTATGCTGTCAACCGTCGAGGAGTCTTTTTTTGAGACGCCATTTTGCGACCGCTCCTCTGCTTAATAAAATGTACTAAAAATAAATAAAACATTCCTTGTATGCTTCATTACTTCAATAATTAATACACAAAATTTCAAATAATTTGATCGAGCCGTTTAAAAAAAATCCCAAAATATACCTCATTTTTCAGCCTGTCACACTGATGTTCTCCTTTAAGGGCTTTCACCTGGTTGAAATTTTGGATCCTATAGATTATTGGTTTTCAACGGATTCTCGAAACATACAATTTCAAAACCATTCTCTTAAAATTTTGAGTCGATCCGTTCAAAATTGCGGGGGTTGTGAGCGTTTATAGGTAGGTTCCGCAAACCGGCCAACTTTAAACGCGTTTTTCAAGAGTGACTTTCTCAAGATCGGTAAGCACGACATGTAATAATCAGTGCACCTGTCAACTTCATATTTTCCAAGCCTCAAATCCTTCTTCCAAGCACTAGATGTAAACATAAAATGCAATTGATTGTTGTATTTCGCATGATTTGTTTTCGAGCATTAGTCACCGCGAAGGATGTTTTTCAAACAGTGCTCTGCACAAACCGTTGTATCTACCGAGTTTATAAATATTTTTTAATACAAACATTGCAAAGCGTACGTAAAACTATACTCTTCGATGTAAATTTAAAAGAAATTGAAAACCTGACATGTTTTTCCAGAAAAGATTCGCGAAAATTCTTCTTTTTTTGGCAACGAGCCAGCTGTAGTAAACCGATAAGTCAGCCCATGTCGTCCCCCCCCCCCCCCCCCCACCCCCCAAGTATATTGGTGATCTTCTATTAGTCCAGTCAAATTACGGCTCAGAATGAAAAAAAAAAAACATAAAATACCGCATTTTTGGGATTATGATGGATCGATAGGGGGGTGTATTCTGAGCTTAAATTTCAATTTGTGGGGTTCTACTGAGGTCAGCTCAAGGTCATTTCGATGAAAACGCGTTTAATTCGATATCTCGAGAACGGTTAGTGTTAGGCCAAAAATTGTAGAGACCTTTTCTCTTCTAAATTAAATTTCCTAACTTTTTTATCTGAAACTTTTTTTTTTATCATCAATATTTTTCAATTTATTACTTCCGGAAGGCAAAAATTTTACTTTTTTTTTCTCCCTATTTTTCATTTTTCGCCATTTTCTCCCCAACCGTTCAATTTTATGAAATTTTACCATTTATCAAAGTTGTAGATCCTTTAATTATGAACAACTTTTTCCGATAACTTTTTTTTCTAATACCAATATGTTCGGAGTTATATATTACTTTACCGAGCAAAATCCGCGCCAATGTCGCAATATCATCGACATCAGTGGGTATTCAGTACTTGAAAGAAATATTAAAGTATTCCATGATAATTTATTAGCCAACTTACCTGTATCAGAAGGTGAATCAATTAAACTATTTAAAAATTGTACTTCATTTAAATATTCAATATTGTAATCATTCAAATATCATTTAAATATTGTACTTCTTCAATTTGGGTATTTTTTATTCCATTCACTGGGATCAACCATTTGGGATATTCCATTCAACAATCTCAACGAGCTCCGTTATAAGGCATACAAAAAAATGGCAGGCAGTGGGAGGGTTAAATTAGAATCCCTTCCCCCTACCTCTGATGCCGCATTTTTTCACTCGTTGAGATGTTATTATCAAGTGCAATACTGGCTCGAAAATTATCTGGAACCCGAGGAGTGGGGCTGGCGTCGCACCCTCCGTGGATTGGAGCCGATACCAATGTCGCTGAAACCAGCTCCGGAAGATTTCCTGAGATCAATTGCGTGCAAATGCAAAACCAACTGCGGCAAAGCGTGTGGATGCAGAAAGGCCGGCCTGTTTTGTTCAGTAATTTGCACTAATTGCCAAGAGAACTATTGTTCTAATATCGCCAGTGTTGTCGACGATAATATTTTTGACGCAATGGACGAGGACCTTTAATATTAATGAATCACTTCCATCGACCTCGGATGCTTAATTTTACGAATTTCATTACCTATTTTTTTTATCAATAAATGTGTGAAACAGTTTCAATTATTCATTTACTTCTTTTTTTTTAATCCTTATTCACATTATTATCCCATTGAATGGAATAAAAAATACCCAAATTGAAGAAGTACAATATTTAAATGATATTTGAATGATTACAATATTGAATATTTAAATGAAGTACAATTTTTAAATAGTTTAATCGATTCACCTTCTGATACAGGTAAGTTGGCTAATAAATTATCATGGAATACTTTAATATTTCTTTCAAGTACTGAATACCCACTGATGTCGATGATATTGCGACATTGGCGCGGATTTTGCTCGGTAAAGTAATATATAACTCCGAACATATTGGTATTAGAAAAAAAAGTTATCGGAAAAAGTTGTTCATAATTAAAGGATCTACAACTTTGATAAATGGTAAAATTTCATAAAATTGAACGGTTGGGGAGAAAATGGCGAAAAATGAAAAATAGGGAGAAAAAAAAGTAAAATTTTTGCCTTCCGGAAGTAATAAATTGAAAAATATTGATGTTAAAAAAAAAGTTTCAGATAAAAAAGTTAGGAAATTTAATTTAGAAGAGAAAAGGTCTCTACAATTTTTGGCCTAACACTAACCGTTCTCGAGATATCGAATTAAACGCGTTTTCATCGAAATGACCTTGAGCTGACCTCAGTAGAACCCCACAAATTGAAATTTAAGCTCAGAATACACCCTCCTATCGATCCATCATAATCCCAAAAATGCGGTATTTTATGTTTTTTCATTTCGGTAATTTGACTGGACTATATCGGCTACTTACGGCACTGCATGATGAAAGTGGACTCACGTAGCTTGTAGAGGTTGAAAAATACAGGGGATTCGCAATCTCTTATTAAATTACTACTGTAGCAGTTTTATATATGTAACTGCGACCACTTTTCAGTTGATAATTTTGCGTTCTGTCTTCAAGCTTCCCGTCAAACTTTTCTCGAGTCGAACAGAAGGCGATAATTGCAAGCGCCTTCTTGCTTGCCGCTGTTATATACAGATTGGCGACGTGAGTCGCTTGCGCTTAGATAGGCGTGAGACGAGAAGGGGTTATCCGTGTGTTATGAACATTTTCTCATTTTCATAAATCAAAAAATGAAGATGAAAATGCGAAGAAAAAAACGATTATGCTAGTGTACAAACGTTTTTTACTCATCGTGTATTCCATTGCTTGCACCAAAAGTGTAATGTCTTTAGAATCGATGTTATTACGAATTAGGTTATTAAATGAATTAAAAAAAATGTTTTTATCGATCATGTGCGGTTTTAATAACCGAATGATTTAAAAAAAATTCTATTAACAAAGATATAGCACTTTGAAAGATTTGATTCGGCTACACTGCAAAAACTAGGTGTCTTTGACGTGTGTTCAAAGTATGCAGAAGTTACACAACATAAAGGCTAGACACGCGTTGCCATTTTGATTCTACACACTTATGCATTTGGTAACACGTAATGCGTTACAATTGCACACGTCAGGCGTCGAAATAACACACGTGAGTGTGCAATTTTTACAAATTGAATTATCGCACATCTTCGTAGCAGTCCCCATCAATAAGACGCTTATTCGAACACACATAAAGCGTGTAGAATCAACATGCGAGACGCATATTTACTTACATTGGACTAAACGACACACGTTGATAGCAACATACGAGCAAAAATAACACGGGTAAAAGCAACACAGTTCACGTGTGTTAATTGCGAGTTATTTATTATATCTTTTAACAATCACCTTGGTTACGACATCACCCGAAACTCATTAGTTGATTTGACATCGATTGATTGACCCGGCCCTAAATTGAAGACCACATTTGGTCTCGACTTTTTGTTTCATTTATAGATCATTTTTGAGTTTGTCACGTGGAAGAACCTGAAATTGGAATCTATTTTCCAAAACCTCGATAGCTGCATTGAATCTCTAGCGTATGAGCTACAGCTGTATGAGAACCTAGCCTATGCGAAGACAAGAAAAACAGTGACACCTCTCATACATACTACAGAGTAATATCAGGTTGATAAAAAAGTTTTGTCGCAATAATTTCAATATAATTGATTTATTTATATATCTTATACAAAACATTTCTAATCAACAATATATTCGCCATCGGTTTCTATGATACTCGACCATCTAGTTGGCAACTCATTTATTTCCTTTGCCCAAAACTGCGGCGACTGGAACTCAAAGAAATTTGAAATATCCCTTCTGAGATCGTCGACGTTTTCGAAAGTTTTGTTTCACAAATATGCCTTCAAATGTCTGAACAAATGGTAGTCAGATGGCGCGATGTCGGGAGAGTATGGTGGATGAGGAACGGCATTCCAGTGAAGCTCAGTGATTGTTTTGTGGGTTTCCTTTGCGACATGGGGTCTCGCGTTGTCGTGGAGAAGGTGCACAGTCGCGCGTCTTGGCCGTTTTTTTCTTATAGATTTTGCCAATTCCTGGAGATTTTCTATGTATCGTGTAGAGGAGATCGTCTTACCTACAGGGAGAAAATTGTGAAACAGTATTCCCTTTGCGTCCCAGAAACAGCACAACAAAACCTTTTGTGAGCGACGATCAGATTTCGGTTGGTGTGGCGGTTTTTCTCCGATAGGAAGCCCGTAGGCTAAACGCGTTCATACAAGACCCAGCTTTCATCTCCCGTCACAAGATCTTCTAAAAACTCCTTGCGATGGTGGCGAAGCAGGAGAGACTGGCAGATGGTCACGCGACAGTTCTTATTGTCGTCGATGAGACGGTGTGGCATCCATTGAGCTAGAACCTTCCTGTATCCCAAGTTGTGTAAGTGATTGACTATTAACGGTTGAGTGCAGGCAAGTTCTCTTGCTAGCTCGTGCGTACTTGCTTCCGGTTTTTCTTTGATGCAGTGGAGTAATGCTTCATCATCGATGGTCGACGGTCGTCCGGAACGTTCCTTATCTTCAAGGCTTGTGTCTCCAGATTTAAAACGATTGAACCAACGCTGGACTGTTCGATGAGAAACTACGTTCTCGCTGAATGCATCCTGTATATTTTTAGCAGTTGTGCTTGCGTTCGTGCCGCGCCGCCACTCGTAAAAAATGATCGCTCGAAGTTGCTCCTGCGAGATCGAAGCCATTTCTGTCCACTAGAACGCGCGCTCGCCCTTTTATACCCTGTCACGCGGAAGAGTAGAAAACATTCTAGAATATTCTCGACATAGTTCGATGTCATATTGCGTCAATACGTAAAAAGACATTTTTAAAATTTTTGCGACAATACTTTTTTATCAACCTGATATTTGAACATAGGGTTATCCCGTTACAACATGTACATTTTTGGTTTTCACCGGATTCTCAAACTGTTACGTTTCGAAAATATTCTCTTAAAATTTCGAGCCCTTCCGTCCCAAATCGGGGGAGTTATGGGCGTTTATAGGTAGGTGCCGCGAACCGGCGAACTTTGAACCCGTTTTTCTCAAAGTGACTTTTTTAAGAACGGGGACCACCATTTCTCAAAAATCACTGCACCGATCAACTTCAAATTGTACAAGCTTCTTTTACATATAAAAAAGCAGTGCTTAAACGAAGGAATTTTTTCGATGCATAGTTTTTTTATCAACGAAGATGTAAAGGGTGTTTTTCCCACTGATAATAGATACATTTACTTTAGACTGTTATTTAAAAAAATTCAATATTTTATTAAATCTTTCGTCCAAGCACTCGATAATTTTATGCGAAAACGAAATGCGTTTGCTTTTTTTATTTCCAAAAATTCGTTTCCGAGCAGTGATCACCGCGAAAGACGTTTTTCAAACGGCGGTCTGCATAAACCATTATATCTACCACGTTTATGAATATTAATTAACACAAAATTGTAAAAGATACTCAAAACCATACTCCTGGATTCAAATATTTAAAAAACTGAAAACCTGAACACGTTTTTCCAAAAAAATTGGCGAAAATTCCTCTATTTTTCGGCGACGAGCTAGGTGTAAACCGTTCACAAGTCGTTTTTTCCCAGTGTATTGCTGATATTATATGGGATATTTACGGTACTGCATGATGAGAGGGGACTCAAGCAGCTTATAGAGTGTGAAAAAATGCAAGGGGCTCTGCAATGTCTATATTAATTATTGTTGTCTCAGTTTCATAAAAGTACCTCTATATAGTTTTTTCCTCGATAATTTTACCTTCTGTAAAGCTGTAAGCTTCCCGTCAAACTTTTCTCGAGTAGAACAGAACGCAAAAATTGCTAAGCACGTTCTTGCTTCACGCAGTTTTATAGAGAGCGGCGACGTGAGTCGCCTGCGCTGTGATAGACGTGCGACTAGGAGGGGTTATCCGTATGTTAAAAACATCTGCTCATCTTGATAAATCAAGCAATAGCGATAAAAAAGAGACGAAAAAAACGAGTATGATATTGTAGAAATGTTCTTTTTTTATCGTGGGCTACATTGTTTGCACCAAAAGTATAATGTCTTTAGTATTAATAGCACAGAGCGAACAGATTATGTCACAATTCTGATCATTTTTATACATTCGTGCAATTTTAAGTTTTGCACTCCATGAGGTGATGTAACGCCGAATAATTCAAGATAATATTTTCATGTCGCATATTCGAATTTAGAGTTGACGTAAAACGAAATCGCGTCAATCAATAAAAAAAAATATAATGAACGTTTACCCGCGTAATTCTTTTTTTTCTCGATAAGTCTGTTTCATTTAGTGAATTAGAGTGATTTTCGTGAAGGGGGGACATACCTTTAAGCGAGGAATAAAAATTGGCCGATTTTCATGATTTTTTTTCGAAGGAAAGATTTCTTCACCATTTTTGAGACTTAGGGTATGTTTTATAACTACTTTTGGCTGTTACATGGTAATTGTTTTTATTGATCTTTAAAAAAAGCGGAGATATGGCACGGTCTTATTTTTTTTAAAGTAATCAAACCTATGCCAAGAATTATCTTTTTCTTCAAAATCCTTACCCCTTTGTTATCCAAAAATGATTTTATATATATTCATATTACGTGAGATAGTTTTTTTAAATCAGAACACTTGAGTAAAATTTTTCGGAATAACTGTCCTATAAAGGTCAGCTATTTCGAGAAAAACAGCTACGGGAAATTGGTAAAGATGTATTTTCGATTTAAAAAAACCCGGATAAACCTAATTTGGAATATGATTATGGATGGTACGATACAGAAGTTTATCGCGGCCGTAGGCGCGCACACGAGGCAATTGTGGACGAACTCGAAATACGACAACATTAACGGGTTACAACTAGCTCGTGGCAGGAAAAAAAGAGGAATTTTCGTGATTTTTTGTTCAGGGAAAACGTGTGCATGTTTTCATTTTTGTTTGTTTACATTAAAGAGTATGACTTGAACGGTTTTTTTCAACTTTCGTACAGAAAAATATTCATAAATGTAATAGATACAATGGTCGGAAAAGGTTCCGACCTCCCACCCCGATCGACCTGAAATTTTGCCAGACCTCCCTTATAATATTTTAAGACAACCCCTAAAGGGATTTTTGGCGACGCGCAATAGTTTTCGAGATATTGAATTATAAGGTTGTTATGGGGTTTAGCCGTCGAGGTTGAAGTACGAGAGGAGCGCCCTATGCTTATGCACGGAGCCGATTGACTGTTACCAACTGTTAGCTTTCGAATAATCGTCATATTAATCTTGCGTTTTCGAACTAGTTTTCTACATCTATTTGTAAAAGTATGCATTTTTGAACATTCGGTGATTACATTAAGTGTTATCATTACTTTGTATAATTATTTTCGATGACTTTCTCTCACTCAATTAACGCGAAACGAATTGGCTACGTCGTAAATCGTGGTATATCATAATGCCCAGGTTGGCAGGAGTGTCGCGAAGTTAGAGACATTTACACAACGAGTTGTCGACAATAAATATCGGTCCGAGTAAAAAAAAATTCGCTGGAAAGAAAAAATGTGTACTAAAGGTGTCTATCATCTGGAAGATATAAAAAACTTTGATAATTTTCCGATATACAAAAAAAATGTATGTGTGAATAAAATTCGCGTTATTTTGTCTGCATGAAAATGTCTAGAAATGTACAATTTCTGAACATAGATATCAAATTAATATTAAGTAATTATTATTAATTAAGAGAATTAGTACCAATAATCCTCGTTTTTAATTATCCTGACCGAGTAGTTTGAGGTTCCCGGGTATAATTACCGAATATCGATAAGAGAGGTAGCATTTGTGCCGTCTACGACGTTGCCATGATTGCACAGTCTATTATTTTGTTTGCTTGACTTTCGCACCAATTCCCTATCAAAAACATTAATAATTTTATCACGGTACTGTGAATCCTGATTGTCACGGTATCACGGCTTAATCCGATAATTAGTCGAACCGTACCTATTTTTTCAGCTCCGTGACAACATTCACTTAGCAGAAATTAATAATGTACTGAAAAATGATCGGGAGTTTTCCATGAGCGTAATGTAATTAGCCCACGCAACACGTTGAGTTGACAATTTTTTTTTCTTAAAAAACGGTACTGTGGATCGTAATCAAACTGCACAGGATAATCAGCAAAGAGGTTATAAAGGCCCAGAAAAAATTCAGTTCCGTGGTAACATGTTGACTTAACCCCATGAATTAATTATTTTACCTTAAAGTATCTTAAAGTTAATTATTTTACCGCGCGCCGATTAAATCTATATCTGCTACGTCTCGGTTCTGGCTATACCTATATATGTTATCGCGCTCTCCGTTTTGTGCGGATCTTCGCCTAGCCTACGCGGATGCTCTCCCCCCCATACGCTATGAGGCCGCCACGAAGGCTTGCTAGGAGGTTCGCGCCTCAACCCAATGCTGACCTTTTTTGTTTTTCATTTGTACCGCTTTCGATTTTGGTTAGTTCTGTCTGTCGTTCTTCACCATGAATGCAACGTACAATTTATACAAATGGTTAAATGAAATTTGTTTTAATCGAAATTCGTTTTAGCCAAATGGTTTTTGAATGAGAGCTTTCTTCTCCGATAATTTTATTTTTCCGCTATCGTTATTACCGAGTTTTCGCCGGCCAAATGATAAAATGGATTTTTTTTACTTCGGGCGGTCATTAGTGTTTCACGCACCCCACTAATCCACACGCACATCCGAGGTGCTCTGCGCCCACACAAGTTTCTGCAGAACATCAGAAAAAGATGGTTAGCCAAAGACAAAACCTTGACCACCATGATGGAGAAACCGCGATACGTTACGTTGATAAAGACTCTATGTGCCATATCTTTGAGCACGGAGTTCGAGCCAAAGGTTTCATTTCAAGCAAACGCATTGATGGAGTCCTTAGTGAAATTGGAAATTTTTCTGACAGCCTTCGCATTGACGAAAATTTTCAATTTGTCAACCCTTCTATGCCAATACCTTCGAACTCCTATACTAGACTTAAAGCTTGGGGACTTATCAAATGTTTGGAGAAGAATTTTTGGCAACAACCAGATCTTTTTGACGACGATTTCAGTGCTACAAGTTTATTCGTATCCCAAGTTCAAGAATTAATTCAAGCCGAAAACATCGATGTTGAAATACAGACTACGCTGCCGTTACAGAGAACATATACGAAACCGACACAACCCGATGAGTTATGCCAAGATGAAACGGGACCTCTGTCTGCGGACCCAAAAAGATGCTACTCCATTGCGTCGTACAAAGTCATCATCAACACGACTCTCGTAAAAATGGATGAAAAATTAAATTGTAACAAGCACTCAATGGAGGATGCCGCATGTTTGGATCCGAAAACCTTCCACGGAATCGTCAAGAACGAAATACCCAATGATGCATTAAATTCAATGGCATCAATTACCAACGTCGATCGAGAACTACTGTCAAAGGAACGCGAATCTTTTTCAAAAAGTTATAATGAACTTTCTAAAACCTTATGGGACAAACACATTCCGCCTAGGCAGCAACGTATAAATGATTTAGATTCTCAGAGAGAGAAAGAAGACGAAGAGCAAGAAGATATCAGCGAATGGTATGGTTTGGATCAAACAGCTAAGAACGCTATTCGCTTGTCCAGAAGAGATTCGGACGCCTGCCGAAGTTGCATACCTTGTGCATGTAAACTTTTGTCCCAATATACATGCACATCAGTACGTACGCCAACCTATAACGTCGCTTATTGTGCCGTTCTCACAATCTCGTTTACGCAAGTAACTTGCGAGAGACGATGTTTCGCGCTAAAGCGTATGAAGACGAGGCTGCTTTTTTTACTGGGGCAAGAACTGCTAGACTCGTTGATTATCTTAAACACAGTCGGATCTTATCAAGGATGACGAGGATAGCAGCTTTTACGAACCAGTTATAGTCAATCTAGCTCAAACTTCTGTTTTGAAAAAAATGTTGATTGGCTAGCCAATGAAGAAGAAAAGTTCTACCTAAAAATGTATGTAATACTTTTAAAATAAAGACATCCAAAAACTCTTCCCTATTTGACTATTATTATAATTTGGTTTGTTTGGGTGATTTGCCCTGGTCCTGGGCGAGCGATGGGCCCTTGAAGTGATAATGCCATCTATGTCTCTTGGGCTCAGCCCAACGCTGCACACACCGAAGGGGATGGGGGGGGGGGGAAGAGCAATTATATATATAGGTTATTTTGGAAAAATCTATAGCATGATATTCGGCAAAACTCTCTAATTATCAGAATAATATTACCTAATTTATATAGTTTATGTGATACGACAAATAATTATAGGAATTCATGTGGTCTTTTATACCATATCTGCGACAAAAATCCTACAAACAGCATAGGGGCAACGTGCGTAGCTTTAGGGAGGTAGGTTGTAGGTTCGATTCCATGTGGAGGTGAAATATTTTATTCGAACCGTATCATTTCCGAAGGCCAGGATATGACGAATTATGATACAAAATCATTATGGTAGAACTCCAAATAAAGTATTTTATTTCATTTTAGATTTATGAAATATTCCATTTTTTTTTTAAATATTGGAAAAGACAGGATCGTAGTAGGCCGTGAGACAAGGAAAACCCCCATTTGATTAAAAAGGATCGTATTTCAATAAAATATATTTTATTTGGCAGTGCAATGAAGAATTCGAGAAGACGGTGGTTTCCGAAGCGACAGCGATCTTCTCTTCTTCGAACTAGATGTCAGGCCTTTACTTTTCACCCTGATCGAGCCTTGATTTTTTACCCCGACCTGGCCGAAGTCAGGGATTGCATTACAAAACTGATCGAGATTGCGCTCAACAATGTACGTACAAAAGCATATTGGACGGTTTTTATTGTCGGCGAGTGTAGCACATTGATAAGGCACGATCGCGTAGGTGTTGAATATAATTATACTAGCCTCATTGGCGAAGCTGGCATTTTTTTCTTGGTGGTTGGGGAGGGACGGCCTCACATAAAAGTGGTTTTGTTCACAATTATCTTTTTTTTCTAATAAAATTTACATAATAGTCGATGATCACGTATCACACTTAAAATATAAAGCCTGAATCACGCGTTCATGTTAACAATAATATTAAACTCTTTCCATATCATGAAAAATAATCAACTAATTTTTCATAATTTCTTAATCCACTGACCAGTCTTGAATCCCGACGTAGTTATCCTAATACTCTCATCAGAAATAATATCCAAAATCGATCTGCGTTTTGGGCCCTAAGCTCATGAGAATTTACTAAATGTCAACTAGTAAATGTTCAGTTCATTCGCGAAATCTTAATTAGTAAGACTCTCAACTACTAAATGTTTAGATCGTTCACTAAATGTTATCTTTGAAACGATCAGTTAATTTACTAAATGTTGACGACTAAATGATCAGTAAATTTACGAAATGTTAACTGCCCAATGTTCGGTTCATTTACTTATTGCGAACTACTAAATGTTCAGTCAATTTACTAAATGTTAACTACCAAATGTTTATATAATTTACTAGTTGTTAACTATCAAATATTCAGTGTGGAAGTCGAAGAAACTAGACGCAACATTTTCGTGGTGATTCTCCCGAAACGTTGAGAAAAATTTTCACCAACCACCGGAAGATTGGTTATTTCCCAAATTTGAGCCAAGAGTGTCATCACTTGTCTCTCTCCTCACATATTTTATATTATTTTTGCAATAATGTTGCTGTTTGAATAATATCGCTGCATGGTCAGGGAGAGCGTCAGCGTCGTTTCCACCACCCAGAAATGAAGCGAGAAATACACCAATAGTTGTCTCTACTATTATAATCGATTTAATTATTATTGCTATTTATATTGCTGTTGTCGATACTTTATTGTTCAGATTATTAATTTGGTACCCCGGCTGTCCTTGTATATTCATACTGACAGCAAGAAAGTGACATCGGATGCGGCAGTACAGAATCATCGGACTCTAACGTCAATTGTTCAATTTAACATTTATGTTTACTACTTTATATAGCACATTGGCATCAATGGTCGTATTGGAAAACGGTGCTGGATTTGTGCGCCGAGAAATTCAATTATTTGTGGGCAGTTTGTGTCTCCCCATGCCGAGCACAAGTGACTCCGTTCCCTTAACGTTCTTGCCCGTGGAAACGATTGCAATCAGGAAAGGATGATCCGCATTGAAATATGGGCGATCAGAATGCATCTCGTCGTTCGGCGGTGCGTTCGTGGGACAATGAGGGCCTGCGAATTATAAGAGAATGAAGAAACATTTGGACGAATGTTCAAATTTTTAAAAAGGAGCTGGTGATTTCGCCACGGTTGACGAGGTTTAATTTTTTCGGAGAGTAATCTAAACGTCATCGGTAGCGAAGATAGGACGAAATGAGGTTTGTCTGTTGCACGTACAAGGCATGGGCGGGTTGCACGTAAAAGACATCGGTAGGCCAGGAGGGGCCTTGCCCCCCCCCCCCCCCCCCCCGACTCATATAGTCAAGCGAAAAATATGCGAGAATAAAATTACCCCATTTCATCATTGACACTTTAAAATTCGTACAAAACTAACATAGAATAGTATTGACACTACGTGTAGGTAATTTTACTTTCAAATGTTTCAAATGAAACCATTTTGAACCGGCTACAAATTATTCGTCGGCTATGTGTTTTCATTGTTTTTTTAAATATGTATGTATACCGATTACACCGGAACGCCGTGATGGCTAGTCCGATTTGTTTGTATCTTTGCTGTGTAAGGAAACAACGTGATGTGCTTCCATGAAAATGTTATGCGAATTTGCCAAGTACGTTTTCCAAAAATCCGAAAAAACGACCCATAACCCTAGCATGTTACTCAGCATCTGTGCCCTAATTCACAATGACAACCAAGCTAATCCGTGCATTGAAACCGCGGCGATTTGTACGTAGGTGAAATCCATCAACGTGAAATGCACGTGGCGCGACCGGTCTGTCATACAGAATTCAGGCCCAGGGGCCAGTCAATCGAAAGGTCATACATTTTTTGAGTCACAAACAAGTTAGTCAATAGATAATGCAAATTTCAAAGGTCAGATTTGGACAAGTAAAGTCTAGTTAAGTACTTTGGTAATTTGACTGTGGAGGTTTTACTAGTAACACAACAGTATTTGCTGAGCAATTTACAGATGGCGTTAACCTTACCTATGTATCTGAATGGATTGATCTTGTAAAATTAATAAAACGAGTATTAACAAGTTGTAAAATACTTCACAACCAAATTGTATATTCGGCAAAACTTTAACCCGAACGTTCACATGATTGAAGTCGGTTATAGTTTTTAGAAAAATTGTTTAACAAGTACATTACATCAACTTTCTTTGACTCCCTCCCCCCTGCTAGACCTGGCAACACCTCTAAAATGGGGTCTCTTTTTTGTAAAGAGGCAACATTTATCAAATGCGTGACGAGGGCGGATGATCGAAAAAATCGGCATCAACTCACCGTCGCCGGTAAAAGCTTCGATGTCAACAGCATTCAGGACCTGGTTGGCTATCTCGGGATCGGGCTTGGCCATGTTTGATAAGTTACCCTCGTCGAATACGTTGTACAAGAATAGCTGCGAAGATCATACAATAGGAATTCAATAACATGACGCCTCAAACACGAGATCGACAACGAAGAGCGAAGATTCTTCATCGATCTTCGACTAAAAAAATCGTTGCCTCTGCGATTTCCACAATATGTTTATGTTCGGAAAATCAGGTCATACGTAGATTGTCCGTGACGATCTTTCAACGACGACCAATAATCTACGAATTATTCTTTGCACACTTATCCCGGAGTTTGGTGCTTGACATTTGTTCTCAACCGGAATTTCGATAAAGGGGTTGCGTGGATTTGAAAATTTCAAAAAATCCATTTAAAGTAAATTATTATCTAATAGTACAATATGTCTAGAATGTTCTCCCAAAGTTTGAAGTCAATCGGGGTAAAAGTGTAGAAGAGAGAGAGAGAGCCTTTAGGAGTTCCCCGCGTTGGGGAAGATCGGCCGGGAGCAAAAATTTTGATCGCATTTTTCTCACAACACCTTTTCATGCAAAAGTCGGTGGACACGATTTCTCAAAAACTGATGCACCGATGTCATTGAAATTTTGCACACTTCTTCAAAATAGCATTGACTAGTAATTGAACGAAGGTTTTTTTTCGATTACAACTAATTTTACACGGCTATACGGAGTGTAAAATGTACCAAAAATTGAACTATTTTGCATACAACTCTGGAAACCAGGTCCCACCGGCTGAATTTTCCAAATTTTTGGATGAATTTTTTTTGAAATATTGTTGAAATGTTGCTCTTTTATGTGCTTAACATTTTGAATGAAATAATGTATTTATTATATTTTTTTTAATAGACAAAACATGCTTCTTTTGGCTTCGAAACCCACGTAACCTCTTAATAAGATGTTAATGACAAAAAAAGCGATATCGAACCCGTAAAATATCCGGAACTCATGGGATTGAACGATCAACGGTCACCTTTTTTGTGGGTTTCTCAAGTATCGGAGAAAGATTTTTGGCGTAGCAAAAAAAAAGAGTTTCGAAGCGGTGCTCATAGCGCTCGATTGCTCTTTTAACGTTCGACTCACTTTCGCGGCGAGGATCGACTCGAGATAAAGTTTGCTCCTCATGCTGATTTCCGGTACGCTCACTCGCACCTCGCGTTCCTTAGCTTCGTAAATCATTTTTTCTATGGTGTCGTGCGTAATTCCATCCTCCAACTTGGAAAGACCGTCTTTTGCGTTTGGAAGTATCAGGTACAACATAATGTCTCCCATATATTCCTGTCGGGAGACGGAACCAGATTGAAAAACCAAATTCATTCGGCACGCTTATCACTGTACACGAATGTCTCGCTTTGATATTTGCTGAAGAAACTTACGTCCCAGGGTATTGCGATGTATGATGCACTTAGATCCGGCAGTTCGCCATAACTGAAATTGCCAAGCATGTACGTATACGTGACATCGGATTCTGATGTTAGTGCGTCCGAAAAATAATTGGATTTATAGACGCATCTATCAGCCTGTTGCCACTCGGGTATGAAGAGCCCACCGCCGCAGAGAATAATATTTTCAGCTCCTGAAAATGTACCTGCGACCACAAATGTCTTTTTTAAAGACTATATTTATACTGTTATATGTACCATGAGAACGTGTTGAAACAATTGAAATAAAGTGCTAGAAATGTGCTTACTTCGCTGAAACTCAGGTGTAATGAAGCGGGAAACGTACCAATTTTCAAGGGACTCCGTGAACTCATCAATACCGGCAAATCGTCTATTTTCTGCAAGGGTATCGTAAACCTTACGAATGGTTGCGTTGTAATCGCTCTTCAGTGTGTAAGTATCCCGATGAAACATTCCATTCCGGAAAGTCAGACGCATGTTCTTCTCTAACTGCAATCCATTGATCATTGGAAAAATAAGACCGTGTACATCGACGGGAGATTTACGGCTTTGGTATAAGCTGATAAAGAGAGCTCGCTCGGCGTTTTCAGTTCGCAATCGGTTATTTTAAATGTTCAATGTTGGTTCTCAATCAGTGAAATGAGTCCGGGTGGGCTCTCAAATGACTTGTATGCCGATGTGATGTAATCTGAGAGCCATTCGTATCGAACAGGGCATGTGTTTCAGTCGATTGTCTCGATTACAGCAAAGTGAAAGTTTCGAAAAAATGATGTTGAGATATGGTATGATGGGGTACGAGCTTTTCCTCACATTATTTAATGCTGTCTTACTTCGAGTCGTTCCACCATTGACGCGTATTCGTGACTACTACTGAGATATCCGTCTGCGCTGTAAACTCCAAGAGAATATTCCAAGTTCTCTTTAGTCGAGCCTTCTGATCCAAAATACAGCCTTAGCAGACCCAAGAAAACATCCATGGTCGATACAGCGAAGTTGTCGTGGCTGGATTGGGCAATGGCCTGCGTAGACGATAAACGAGGATCGTACATCGTTGTTGAGATATTAAAAGGTCTACATGAGCTTGAAATGCCGAAAAAACTGATGTTTATTGCATAGTTTTATAGTCTAGACTCTGAACTTTAATTTGCAACGAAGATTTTGTAATAATTCCAAAAATTGACCGAGTTAAGACGACTTTTCTTGAGGATTTTCTCTTTCTTTTCTTTCTTGAGGAAGCGAGTTAATAAAAACGTGGTTAAAAACGGTGAATCGCAGCGGGGCGGAACGCTAGGATTTACCCTTCTTTCTTTTGCGTTTTTCTCGAAAGTATGTTTTATGAAGCGGTATAAGTCATATCTCGAAATCTACTCCTTCGATTCACTTGGAATTCGGATAGAGCATAGTATATATAATTTTCTATCGCATGACTGGATGTTTTTCCATTTGTTAATAAAAAATTATTAAAGTAGTTTTTTCGGTTGAAAATCGAACTTTTTTAAGTACAGCTCGCCATTCTCGTGATTCTCCGAATTTTAAAAAAGTATCTGATAATACGAAAGATTTATTATTAAACTGAAAGTATATTTTGATATTTTTCATTTCATATCTGGCAACCCTAGTTGCCAGAACCATCTACATCGATTGGCCATGTGGCATCGGCGACACTTTGTTAAAGTAATAATAACTTCACGATTTTTCAATGTTTTTCAATATCAAATTGAACTAGGCAAGTTCATGTATGAATTGTGTGTCAAATCCTAACCTCGTATTTCCATTGCTCTCACGAGAAAAAAACTATTCAAAATCGACGGTTTTTTCGGCCTCCAGCTTATGCAGACCCGGTAAATTGTCGAAGTAGAAACTTTGCTCGAACGGATTTCCAAATATGTACGCCGCTAGCTCTAACGGTGAGGTATGAAATTTCGATTGAAAAAAGATATATGCATTTCTCTCATGTGTTTTCTCTGTTTAGTCGTACAGTACTTTTCGTATATTTCTTTATACGATCATTTAATTTCGCTCAGTCCTTCGCTACTTCTGAGGAATTTGGTAAGAACAGTTTCTGCTCGTGACGAAAGTAGTCAATGGCGACGTATTCGAAGATTCAGGTGAATCGAGAAATCCAACATTGTTAGATAATTGTTATTTTCATACAAATTAAGACAGATTGTCAACTCTACCTTGAACAAATTGATAGCGAAATTTCTTTGACCTAGCGTTGAATAAAAGAGGTTGTCATCCGGATCAGCTAACACGTTCAACCGGAGGCTCGTCAAGAGCAACGTGACAGCCATGGTGAAAAAATCTGATAAATAAATCGAACAGAGATACAGTACATGCAATGAAATTTACACAAATGTACGTATGTATTTTTTCAAATTTAATTGTATTATTGGTGACGACGGCCCTTCATAAAATCTTGCTCACAGGAAAAACAATCACCTGGATAGGGTTTTTTTTTATTTACAGGCGGCCAACAAAAAATTGAGATGAAATACTGAAATATTCGATTATCGTGAGTATTCGACAATTAGGCGGAACAAATAATTCTTAAAATGAGCCAATACTTCATTTTGTCAATAAATCTTTCGCTGGTGTCTCCCAATGACGTATTAAAGGCTTACACCTAGATGAAATTTTTCGACATTTAGATTTTTAGTTTTTACCGTGTTCTCAAAACGTAACATCTTTAAAATAGTCTCTCAAAATTTGAAGTTGATCCGTTAAAAATCGAGGGAGTTGTGAACTATTCTACGCAAGTTCCGCAAAGCGGCGAAGATTCAACGCGTTCTTCCTTAAAACAACTTTTTCAAGATCAGTGACCACGATGACCCAAAAATCACTGAACCGATCCACTTCAAATTTTACAAGCTACTTTACATATCAAAGAGTAGTGCCCGAAGAAAGATTTTTTTTCGTTAAGTAGTTTTTTTTATCAACGGAAATTGGCCGTTTTTTTTACCGAAAATCGATACTTTCACTTGAGACTGTGGCCATTTTTTCAGACATCAATATTTTATTGCATCCTTCGACCAACTATTAGATAATTGTATGCAAAAACCAAATGGTTTGATTTTTTTTCTTCGCATGATTTTTTTCCACTCAGTCGTCACGACGGAGGATGTTTTTCAAATAACGGTCTGCACAAACCATTGTATGTCCCACTTTTATACATATTTTTTAATACAAAAATTGTAAAACGTACGTAAAGCCATACGGTTCGATGTAAATTAAAAAAAAGATTGAAAACCTACACAGGTTTTCCCAGAAAACATTCGCAAAAATTCCTCTTTTTTCCGGCGGCAAGCTTGGTGTAATAACCCGTTAAGGGATTTATGTTTTTGTCACTGTAAACGTCTAAAATTAAGCAATTTTTTGCGATTGTTTTTTGGGTGCGAGGACAAGTAAGAGGATAATAATATTCAAGGATGGTACTAGTCATATTTTCATGTGAACAAAAAAATTGATATTAAAAAATTATACAAATTGGTCAAGCTGGAGCCAGTCTCGCGAAGCATGTTGAATTTGAGACGCTCTGCGGCACGCAGTATAAGTAACGCAAATTTGAATGTGGAACGTTTTAAAAAATTTTCTATTAAGGGGTCTTCTCACTTTATTCGCTAAAGAAGGCTATTTTCATGAATTTGATAGGTTTATCTTATAGATATTGATATAAAAGTTGCTACACTTAATAAATACACTTGCAAAATACATTTTTAAAAATAAATATTTATTTATGTCACTTTTTATAGACGAAAATGGTAGTTAAAAAAATGTCCTAAAAACATTGTAGGTCTGCGTTCTTGATGAAACCGGGGAGATGGATAATCCAAAACAAAAAAATCAAACAGTTTTTAATTCAGTATGCTAATAGCTATAGCGCATATCATACGATTTTTGATATATGGAAAAATAACTAAATGGCAAAGATTTTTTGAGAAAACAAAACAAAACGTGTTTTTCATCGTTTTTGGCAAAAAATTTAAGAAAATCCTTGATATGCGCTATAACTATAGTTGTAAAGAATATGTGGTTAAAATTTCATAAGGATCGGTTCAGTAGTTTCGAAGATTTTATTACCAAGCCGTCGAAAAACGTTGTTTCGAGAAAAATGCGTTTTAGGTTTTGTTTGGGTTACACAAATACATTTAAAAAACTTTAAATGTATTTCAAAAGTGTATTTATTAAATGTAACAACTTTTATATCAATATCTATAACATAAAGCTATAAAAAAAATAAATAAAAATAGCGTTTTTTAGCGTCTAAAGTGAGAAGACATTTCTTTACACGAGTAAAGCTAGAGAAATACGTAGGACATTTAAAAAATATTAACTTTTGTACAATTGGCAAGCATTTAAAATAAAAACTCAAATTTCGACAGAAAAAACGGACAATTATTTGTTAATAAATGACGTTATAATTGGCTCATGGAAAATCCCGTGCGTGTTTCTCTTCGGAATGTTATTTTAAAGATGTGCTCAAAATTTGGAGTGAATGGAATGAAAACTCTTGGAGTTATGCTGTGTGCCGTTTTGAAAAATTGTGTTCCGAAAAAAAATGGTCGACGTCTCGCAGACGGGCGAGCCACTGCCACCGCAGACTCACACGTACCCGTGAGCCGTTTTTTACAGGTACCGAACTTTTTTCCCCTTAATCTAGATGGTTAAAAGCATCTCTTGAGCCAATTTTTGAAAAAGCAATTCTTGAAAGTTCGACAGTGGTGTTGCCTCTTAAGTCAGCCCTTTTCGTTTTTTCCGCAGTGTATTGCTGAAACTCTATGGGTTACTTACGGGACTGCATGATGAAAGCGGACTCGCGTAGCTTATGGAGGTTGAAAAAATGCAGGAGCTCTGCAACCTCTATTTGAATTATTATTGCATCAGTTTTATGTAAGTAATAGTGAAACTTTTTCTCTTGGTGATCTTACCTTCTGTCTTTAAGCTTCCCGTCAAACTTGTAAGCGCCTTTCTTGGTTGACGCTGTTTTATACAGAGTGGCGACGTGAGTCGCCTACGCTCCGATAGGCGTGAGACTAGAAGGGGTTATCCGTGTGTTGAAAACATCTGCTCATATTAATAAATCAATAAATTAAGATAAAAAAGCGAGGCAAATAATAAGTATGCTTTTAGTTTTAAGGCCTTCACGACTCTTTATGTAATGAGAAGAGTTTGTGGCTTCCGGATGGAGGCCGTGTTGAGGATCAGCGTTGTGCCGACGTTTCGCAAACGTTACAGTCTGCATCATCAGGGCTGAGAGCTCCGATACTGAAGCTCTCGTGTCTCAGGTATTCCTTATATAGTTGCAGTCATCCATGACTGCAACTATACTGCAATAACTATGACTGCATGACCAGTCTCCATCAACATTGGATGGAGACTGGTCATGCCATCCAGTTCGACAAAGCCCAAAGTCTGGCCCCATCAAATAGCTATTTTTCCAGGAAACACCGAGAAGGCTTAGAAATCCGAAAACATCCGGACAACCTAAACAGAGATGGAGGATATCACGTCAATCCTATTTGGCACACCATCCTCCCGGTTTTTTAATTGACCAGCTGATCAATTAAAACATCTGATTGGCTGGTGCAGCGATCTGGAACGATGACTGCAACTATATAAGGAATACCTAAGACACGAGAGCTTCAGTATCGGAGCTCTCAGCCCTGATGATGCAGACTGTAACGTTTGCGAAACGTCGGCACAACGCTGATCCTCAACACGGCCTCCATCCGGAAGCCACAAACTCTTCTCATTACATAAAGAGCCGTGAAAGCCTTAAAACTAAAATCAGACGCCTACACGGAGAGGCTATTTTGGGTTCTGTTAACACCTTTTCCAAACTCAGGAAAACTCTGCACATCCAACTGTGCTCGTTAACATTCCTAAAAAGGTGCCGCGACCATCAAGTGGTACCAAAATGTTTTCAATTAAAAAACCCCTTTCCATCAAAACAAGCCAAAACTATCCTCCACCAGGCCTCGCTAAGACTGGTAAAGGAGAGAATAGCTGTCACCAAAAAGCTTTTGGACCAAAATTCCCAAAAACTCCTTAAACTTCACCTACGTCTATCTGACTCTTTGGAACCACAGCTGTGGGAAGATCTTGACCGTGTCACCCACGAACAAGCCCTCCACTGTGCAGACCTAAGATCCAAGAATCAAATAGAAAAATTCAGGAAACTATGTCCACAGACGAAGCAGCCCATCCTAACCCACACAGTAAAAAACCTAAGTAACCACACACTCTCCGCAGCTGAAACATCAATCCTCGCAAAAGGGCACAATTTCGCCATTACACCGACAGAAATTCCGACCAGAGAAATCATCAGCCAGGTGGAAACTGCCATCTACCGTCTCCCACCAGATACTGGCAACGACATCAGGAAACGGATAAGCAATATTCTACACAAGGCAAAACCTCCGCAGCAGAATATCACGAAGGAAGAACACCTTGCTCTTCACAATTTGAAGAAAAACAAGGACATCTTAATACTACCAGCTGACAAAGGGAATGCAACTGTCGTCATGGATAAAACGGACTACTGCAGTAAAATTATGAACCTGCTCGAGGACACCAAGACGTACAAGAAATTATCGCGTGACCCCACATCGAGTGTAGAAAAGAAAACAACAACACTTCTAAAGAAGGCTGGTCTATCGGAAAACCTAACCAAAGCCCTTACACCCAAGGAATCCCTACCACCCAGGCTTTACGGTCTGCCAAAAATACACAAAAACAACATTCCACTAAGGCCCATTGTTAGCAACATAGGCAGTCCTACATATCACTTGGCACGTTTTCTCTGCAAACCTTTGCAGGAACTCGTAGGTCTCAACAACTCCTATATCCAAAACTCCCGGGATTTTGTGAACAAGATCCAGTCTATCAAGGTACAACCAGAAGATATTTTAGTGAGTTTCGATGTTGTATCCCTGTTTACAAACGTCCCAACCAACGAAACCCTAAGCATAGTTAAAAATTCCAAAAAAGTTGCCCCTAACCTACTGCCCCTCATAGAACATTGCCTAAACTCTACATACTTCCAATTTCAATCCCAGTTTTATGAACAAACTTCAGGCGCAGCCATGGGTTCCCCAATTTCCCCTATCATTGCCAACATCTTTATGGAGAACTTCGAGAACAGAATTCTGCAAGAAGCTTCCCTCAAGCCCTCCACCTGGTTCCGATATGTCGATGACACCTTCGTCATTTGGAGTCACGGCAAAGAAAACCTCAATCATTTCTTAACGTTCCTCAACTCCCAACACCCCAATATTCAATTCACCATGGAGATAGAACAGGAAAATCAAATCCCTTTTCTGGATGTACTGGTTCAACGGAAAAGCGATGGCACTTTGGGCCATAAAGTTTACCGGCAACCAACGCATACCGATAGATACCTCCACGCTACGTCCCATCACCACCCTTCCCAAAAACAGTCGGTTATAAGCTCTCTGGTCTACAGAGCTCTAGCGATCTCCGAACCAGACTCCCTGGAGGTTGAACTAGAACACCTACGAAAAGCTTTAGGAGACAATGGCTACAAGCCAGGCAACATCGAAAGAACGATCAAAAATCTAAAAAGAAAAATAGCTGATCCGAAAACGGTTACAGCACCTGATGGAGAGAATGAAGGACAAATAACTGCAACAACTT
Source organism: Ophion slaviceki (assembly GCA_944452715.1). Taxonomy (NCBI): domain Eukaryota; kingdom Metazoa; phylum Arthropoda; class Insecta; order Hymenoptera; family Ichneumonidae; genus Ophion; species Ophion slaviceki. Next base: position 15,362,872 of record OX101787.1, read on the forward strand.
CCCTTCCATACCTTCAGGGCATAACCGATCGCATAGGCAGGGTCCTTGGAAAACATAACGTGCGAGTCATCTTCAAACCTCAGAAGAAACTAGCACAAGTCATTCCGAGTGCAAAAGACCAAAGACCACCATTAAGTGCACCAGGAGTATACAAAATACCCTGCTCATGCGGTAAAGTGTACATAGGGGAAACCGGGAGGAAGATCAGTACACGGATCAAAGAACATCAACGGTGTATCAAATATGGCCATATTACACAATCGGCGCTGGCCGAACATTGGATGGAGACTGGTCATGCCATCCAGTTCGACAAAGCACAAAGTCTGGCCCCATCAAATAGCTATTTTTCCAGGAAACACCGAGAAGGCTTAGAAATCCGAAAACATCCGGACAACCTAAACAGAGATGGAGGATATCACGTCAATCCTATTTGGCACACCATCCTCCCGGTTTTTTAATTGACCAGCTGATCAATTAAAACATCTGATTGGCTGGTGCAGCGATCTGGAACGATGACTGCAACTATATAAGGAATACCTGAGACACGAGAGCTTCAGTATCGGAGCTCTCAGCCCTGATGATGCAGACTGTAACGTTTGCGAAACGTCGGCACAACGCTGATCCTCAACACGGCCTCCATCCGGAAGCCACAAACTCTTCTCAATAAGTATGCTATTGTACAAATGTTTTTCTGTTATCGTGAGTTACATTATTTCTACAAAAAGTGTAACGTCTTTAGTATCAATAGCACCGGGCGAACGGTTTTTGTCCAAATTTTGATCATGTCTATGTATTCATGAAATTTTAAGTTTTACACTTTATAAGGCTTTGTGACGCCGAGTAATTGAAAATAATATATTTATGTGGCATATTCAAACTGAGACTCGATGTAACACAAAATCGCGTCAATCAATACAGAAATATAATGAGACTTAACCCACGTTAAGTTGAGCCTATTTTTTTTTCACTTTCCATTATTTTTTGTTTTATTTCGTGAATTGAAGCAATTTTCTCCCGACTGGAAATGTTGTTCCGGCAGCCGGATCACTAATCAAGCAGGTTTGAAGATACGGTCCGGAATACCGTAGAAACCTGATCTGTGCTGGATATATCTGTGATAGACCTTGTTAGGGCGCCGAAGTCCGTGCCTGATCGGCGCTGTATGTCTGCCGGATCAGTAGTACCCAGATACCGATGTAAGAAGGCAGCGTCCCTCACATGGCTCTGTTAAGGTTACCTGTCCAACGCCTGATCGATTTTCCTTTTCCCATCCGTGCTCCGAGGTTGGCTAATCGAGTAGACATCCGGTGACGATCCGCCATGCACTTTGAAGTTTATGTCTGATGTGCATAATTTCGGCAAGATTCTAATAAAAGCAATATGGTGGCCATGCGGACGCCGTCATTATCAAATCAAGATACAACGAACGAATAAAAATAAATTTGCAGTTTGCATCGGGGGATGCAACCCTTTTTTTCTTCCCTTTTCATTCGTTTATTTTTGTCATCATCAAAAGGTAATCCATCAAATCAATAAAATTAAATTTTATCAGCACAACTTAAAATTTTTTTTACAAAATCACCATCAGAAGCCTTTTTTTGCAAATTCCGGTCGTAACACTCTAATGAGAATATGTGAAAACGTGTGAGTTATTTTTACAGCCTAAATAGGCATAAAAAATCCGGTAGAAACATAATTATTCTTGCATTGCAGCGATGCAATCTTCAACCCCATGAATAAATTTATTGACATTGTTTAGAATATAATTAGAATGATAAAAATATGCAAAGAAATAAAAGAAGGTTTACACAAGTGTTGGAATGGCTAAATAGGTAGCGCGCTCAGCTCTAGAATTGGAAGCCGTAGGTTCAATTCTGAGGGGAGGTAAAACAACTTCCACGAGGCAGGATACGATTTATTCCAATTATCATATAGGCAGGATCATAAATAACGCATAAGGAAACAAAAAATACTAGCAGAATTTTTTTATTCGTCTTTTTGGATTTTTTTTTCATTTCAAGCATGGATACGGCAACCGGATCAGAGCCTGAAAAGGTATACGGATCAGTTACGTTACCGGCATTCGCGTTATGGTCGGATTCAAAAAAGCGTTTCACGCCCGGTAAAGCTCTGATCCGGCGGCCAGGACCGTGCCGTGGTACGGAATACGGTATGCCGGATGCAGCTCCAGTCTGCCTCGTAGTAACATTTCTAGTCGGGCTTAAAATTGAGTTCTCGCATTTTGGTTGGTTGGATCCCCCCCCCCCCTCGTGTTCCGGAAATAACATTACGAATGATTGGTTTGCGCTGTCGCCGGTATAATTGAGATCCTCTATCTACCGACATGAGGCCTCCACCGTCTCTACCACACTTGCAGCCTGAGTGGCGTGCAGTGCTGTTACCGTTCCCCGCGTAGAAATTTCCTAGATTTAGCCTGATCAGGATCAGGCTTCGATCGGGGTGTGATACGGGTAACACTTATAACGGACATCCTGATCCCGGGATTAGGCCCCAATCGGGCCGGGAGTATTTAGGCCTGAAATCAGACATTACTAAAATGGCCCTACTGAGGGCGTCCCTGATAAGATCCTACTGAGGCTTTCCCGATAGGTCCCTACCAAGGCTTACTCTGATGAGGCCCTAACTGAGCCTTCCCCTGAGAAGGCCCTATGCAGGCTTTCCCAGGTAAGGCCCCGCTAACACTTTCCCTGATGATGCCATAAATAGTCTTGCCCTGTAACTGCCTCAGCAGTCGATAAATGCACATAACCTCTTATTTTTCACATTGACGCTTCGATTCGAAAGCATCGTAGCTTCGGAGTTTTTATTTATTCCTCAATTCCATGAAAAACGGTATTATGGACTGTCACGACAGAAAAAGTCATGCAACTTTGTATAACTTTAGCATGTTATTCGATAAAACTTTCTAATTATGACAATGATATTAACTAATTGACATAGTATGTGTGATAAAACAAATAATTATAGGAATTCATTTGGTCTCTTATCCCATATCTGCGACCAAGATGTTTCAAGCTCTCGATAGCAGAGGGGCAGCGTTCGTAGCTATAGGTAGGTAGGACTAGGTTTGATTTCATATAGGCGAAATATTTCTTTGACAAAAATTAATTCAGAAGGCCAGGGAATGACGAGTTATGATACAAAATCATTGTTGTAGAACTCTAAATTAAGCGTTTCAGTTCAGTTTTTATTGTGATGTACATTGTACATTGTAAGCAAAACAAGATTTATTCGAATCGAATCTTTATTTATTCAATTTGAATATATTTAATAGTCAACATGAATAGCTGAAACAAATAAGATCGTAGTAGGCCGTGAGACAAGGCCGATTTCATTTAAAAGGGTTCTATTTAAATTAAATATTGTTTTTTTTTTAGCAGTGCAGGAAACCCTATAGCGGTCTACCAAGAAACCCAATAAGGACCACATCAGGCGACCAGTTTAGGCCCATATGACACAACGTCCCGTATGTATTCCGTACCACGGCACGGTACAGACAGCCGGATCGGAGCTTTACCGGGCGTGCGATGCTTTTTTGAATCCGGCCATGACGCGGATGCCGGTAACGCAACCGATTCGTATACTTTTTCAGGCTCTGATCCGGTTGCCGTATCTATGCCTGAAATGAAACAACAATCCAAAAATTACGAATAAAAAATTTCTGGTAGTATTTTTTGTTTCCATATGCGTTATTTATGATCCTGTCTATATGATAATTGTGAATAAAACGTATGCTGCCTCGTTGAAGTTTTTTTACCTTCCCTCGGAATTGAACCTACGTCTTCTAATTCTAGAGCCGAGCGCGCTACCTATTTAGCCATTCCAACACTTGTGTAAACCTTCTGTTTTTTCTTTGCATATTTTAATCATTCTAATTCTAAAGAATGTCAATAATTTTATTCATTGGGTTGTGAAAATAACTCACACGTTTTTACATATTCTCATTAGAGTGTTACGACCGGAATACGCAAAAAAGGCTTCTGATAATGATTTAGTAAAAAAAAATGTTTCGTTGTGCCAATAAAATTTGATTTGATTGATTTGATTGATTACCTTTTGATTATGATAAAAATAAACGAATGAAAAATGAAGAAAAAAAGCGTTGCATTCCCACGATGCAAACTTAACATTTATTTTTATTCGTTCTTTGTATCTTGAATTGATGATGACGGCGTCCGCATGTACAGCATATTACTTATATTAGAATCTTGCCGAAATTATGCAGGCAGCAACTCACTTGTTTACTTTGATAGCCCCGAATCAGGTTATCCGGTAGACATGCGGTGCAAATCAGAAATAAATTTTGAAGTGCATGGCGGATCGGCACCAGATGTCTACTGGATTAGCCAACCTCGGAGCACGAATGGGAAAAGGAAAATTGATCAGGCCTTGGACGGGTAACCTTAACAGAGCCATGTGAGGGACGCGTTGCGGGTCGTCTGATGTGGGCCTGATTAATGCTGCCTTCTTACATCGGTATCTGGGTACTAATGGTCCGGCAGACACACAGCGCCGATCAGGCAGAAGCACCAGGAAAGCCCTGAAAGGCCCTTATTTTTATTAGGGATGCCCTATCAATTTTCCGCACGGGCACGTAGATAAATATTTTTTAACAGAAAAATCGTAAACGATATTCAAAACTATACTCCTCGAATCAAATATTCAAAGAACTGAAAACCTGGACACGTTTTTTCCAGAAAAACCGGGCGAAAATTCCCTTTTCCCGTCAACGGGCTAGTTGTAACTCGTCAAGTCAGCGCAAGTGGTTTTTTTCCCCTGTATGTTGCTGATTTTCTCTGGGTTACTTACGGGACTGCATGATGAAAGGGGACTCACGCAGCTTATAGAGGTTGAAAAAGTCCAGGGGCCCTGCAATGTCTGTATTAATTATTACTGTCTCAGTTTTATAAAAGTACCTCTATACAGTTTTTCCCTTGATACTTTTACCTTCTGTTTTTAAGCTTCCCGTCAAACTTTTCTCGAGTAGAACAGAACGCAAAAAATTGCTAACCGTGTGCTTGTTTGACGCAGTTTTATATAGAGCGGCGACATGCGTCGATTGCGCTTAGATAGGCGTGAGACTGGGAGGGTTTATCCGTGTGGTACGTACAACTGCTGATTTAAATAAATCAAACACTACCGATAAAAAGTAGAGAAAATTCTAAGTTTTGCACTCCATGAGGCGTTGTGACGTCGAGTGATTGAAAATAATATTTTAATGGGGCATATTTGAATTTAGACTCCACGTAATACGAATCGCGTCAATCAATAAAAAAATTTATAATGCGATATTTTATGTCGCATTATACATTTGCGACATAAAATCGCAAATGTATAATGCGATTTACATTTGCGATTAAATGTAAGCTGTGGCATTATACATTTTTTCCACGTAAACCTATTTTTTTATTTTCGATTAGTTTTTGTTTTATTTCGTGAATTGGAGTGATTTTCGTGAGGCGGGCAGATACCTTTAAGCGAGAGAAAAATTCGCTGATATTTATGATTTTCTACTTTTATTTTATTTCTACTTTTGGCTGTTACATGGTATTTGTTTTTATTAATCTTTGAAAATGGCGGAGGTATGTCACGGTCTTATTTTTTGAAAAAAGTAATCAAACTCACGCCAAGAATTGTCTTTTTCTTCAAAATCCTTACCCCTTTGTTATCCAAAAATGATTTTATATACATTTTTACTACGCGAGATAATTTTTAATCGGAACACCTGAGTCAATACATTCGCACTAACGATCCTATTTCCGTCAGTTGTTTCGAGTTCGAATTCGAATTCGAATTCGAAATTCAGTATAGATGTATGTTCGACCAGAAAACCCGAATGAACCTAATTTGGAATATGATTTTGGATATTACGCACACGAGGCAATTGTGGACGAACTTGAAGTACGACAGCATTAACGGGTTACACCTCGCTCGTGGCAGGAAAAAAGAGGAATTTTCGTGATTTTTTTCAGGCAAAATGTGTGCAGGTTTTCATTTTTTTCTATTAAGAGTATGGTTTGAAGTATCTTCAACAATTTTCGTATCGAAAAATATTCATAAATGTAATAGATACAATGGTCTGTACTGGCCGCTGTTTAAAAAACGTCATTGCAAAATAATTAAATTAAAATAATCGATCAATTGTATTGGCAAATCCGGGAGGCGAAATCTTTTAGCCTCAATGTGGATTCTTGTCAGGATGTTGGTTTTATTGACTAGGCGACAATTTGCATTTGCTATGTTAAGAATGGAAACCCACAAGAGCGAGCGGTCGGCATGGTGCTGGTCCGGAAATCAACTGGTGAAGCTTACCGAGCACTTGTAACCTCAGAATTAACACAGTTAGGCTTGAATGTGCAAGATCTAATCAGCGTATCTTTTGATGGTTCAGGAAATATGACAAGCCGATATACAGGTCCTCAAGCCAAACTGAGAGAAGAGGTGACAAATTTAATTTTCACACATTGTGCACATTTTGAATTTGGTGTTAGGAGGAGCTACATCAAGCTGTACCATGGCAAAGAATTTATTCGGCTTTTTGGAATCTACACGTGTGTTTATTCACGAATCACTCAAGCGGACCTCTGTTTGGATAGAGAAAAACGCGGAAATGACAGCTGGTCGAGACAAGTTGAGACGACTGCAGAAAATCGGAAAATCGAGATGGTGGGCCAAAGACAAAACATTGACCTCCATGATAGAGAAAACGCGATGCGTTGCGTTGATAAAGACCCTATGTGCCATATCTTTGAGCACGGAGTTCGAGCCAAAGATTTCATTTCAAGCAAACGGAATCATGGAGTCCTTTGTGAAATTTGAAACTTATCTAACAGCCTTCGCATCGAAAAAAATTTCGATTTGTCAACCCTGCTAAGCCAATACCTCCAAACTCCTATACTAGACTTAAAGCTTGCGGACGTATCAAAAGTTCGAAGAATAATTTGCGGAAACAACTAGATCTTTTTGACGATGATTTCAGTGCTGCAAGTTTATTCGTATGCCAAGTTTAAGAAATAGTTCAAGCTGAAAGCATCGATGTTGAAATACAGACTACGCTGCCGTTACAGAAAACATCTACGAGATCGATACACCCCGATAAGTTATGCCAAGATGAAGCGGGACCTCTGCACTTCATTGCAACGTACAAAGTCATCATCAACACTCTCTCTCTCTCTCTCTCTCTCTCTCTCTCTCTCTCTCTCTCTCTCTCTCTCGTAAAAATTAAAATCTCGGCTCTCGTAAAAATTGATAAAAAAGTAAATTGTAACGAGCACTTCATGAAGGTTGTTGCATGTTTGTATCCGAAAAACTTCCATGGAATCGTTAAGAACGGAATACGGAATGATGCATTAAACTCAATCGCATCAATTGCCAACATCGATTGAGAATTGCTTTCTTCACTGGGGCAAGAACTGCTGGACTCGTTGATTACCTTAACCACACAGTCGGATCTTATCAAGGATGATGAGGATAGCAGCTTTTACGAACAAGTTATAGACAATCTAGCCAAAACTTCTCTTTTGAAAAAAATGTTGATCGACTAGCCAATAAAAGAGAAAAGTTTTACCTAAAAAGTTATGTAAAACTTAAAAAATAAAGACATCCAAAAACTCTTGCCTATTTGACTATTATTACAACTTGGTTTGTTTAGGTTTGGTTGGGTTATTTGCCCTGATCCTGGGCGAGCGACGGGCCCTTGAAGACATAATGCCATCCGGGCCTCTTAGGCCCAGCCCGACGCTGCACATACCGAAGGGGACGGTGAAGAGGCAGGGGGGGGGGGGGAATTATACGTATAGGTTATATTGGAAAAATCCATAGTATGATATTCGGTAAAACTCTCTAATTATCAGAATAATATTAACTAATTGATGTAGTTTATGTGATACGCCAAATAATTATAGGAATTCATGTGGTCTTTTATGCCATATCTGCGACTAAAATGCTTCAAACATTCGGTAGCATAGGGGCAGCGTGCATAGCTTTAGGTAGGTAGGTTGTAGGTTCCATCCCATGTGGAGGTGAAATATTTTCTTCGAACCAGATCATTTTCGAAGGCCAGGATATGACGAATTATGATACAAAATCATTGTGGTAGAACTCCAAATTAAGTATTTTATTTTATTTTAGAATTATGAAATAATCTATTCTATATTCTTTTTTTTAATATATTGGAAAAAACAGGATCATAGTAGGCCGTGAGACAAGGAAAAAACCTATTCGATTGACAAGAGATCCTATTTAAATAAAATATATCTTACTTAGCAGTGCAATGAAGAATTCGAAGAGACGATGGTTTACGAAGAGACAGCGACCTTCTCTCCTTCGAACTACATGTCAGGCCTTTACTTTTCATCCCGATCGAGCCTTGATTTTCCACCCTGACCGCGCCGAAGTCAGGGATTGGATTTGAAAACTGATCGAGGTTGCGCTCAACGATGTACGTACAAAAGCACATTGGACGGTTTTTAATGTCAGCGAGTGTGGCACATTGACAAAGCACGATCGCGTAGGTGTTGGATATAATTATACTAGTCTCATTGGCGAAGCCAGCATTTTTTTCTTGGTGGCTGGGGAGGGACGGCCTCACAAAAAAGTGGTTTTGTTCACACTTATCTTTTTTTTAATAACATTTTCATAATTGACGATGATCATGTATCACACTTAAAATATAATGCCTTAATCATGCGTTGATCATAACATTAATATCAAACTGTTTCCATATCAAGAAAAATAATCGACTAATTTTTCGTAATTCTTTAATCCACTTAACAGTCTTGAAACCTGGCGTAGTCATCTCATTACTCTCATCAGAAATAATATCCAAAATCGATCTGCTTTTTGGGCCGTAAGCTTATGTGAATTTACTAAATGTCAACTAGTCAATGTTCAGTTCATTTTCGAAATGTTAACTACTAAATGTTTAGTCCATTTACTAAATGTTGACTACTGAATGTTCAGTGAATTTACTAAACATTAACGACTCAATAATCTTTAAATTTACTAAATGTCCAGTACATTTCCTGAATGCGAACTACTAAGTGTTCAGTCAATTTACTAAATGTTCACGACCAAATATTTATATAATTGACTAGATGTTATCTATCAAATGTTCAGTGTGGAAGTCAAAGAAACTAGACGCAATATTTTCGTGCTGATTCTCCCGAAACGTTGTGAAAAAATTTCCCGAGCCTCTGGAAGATTGGTTGATTCCCAAATTTGCACCAAGAGTGTCATCATTTTTCTCTCTCCTCGCATATTTTATATTATTTTTGCAATAATATTACTGTTTAAATAATATTGCTGCATGGTCAGGGAGAGCGTCAGCGTCGTTTCCACCACCCAGAAATAAAGCAAAAAATACACCAATACTTGTCTACTATTAATTATCGATGTAATTATTATTGCTATTTATATTGCTGTTGTCGTTGCTTTTATTGTTCAGATTTGGTACCCCTTCTGTCTTTGTACATTCATACTGACAGCAGGAAAGTGACATCAGATGCGGCCGTACAGAATCATCGGATTCTAACTTCAATTGTTCAATATTACATTTATGTTTACTATTTTATATATCACATCGGCATCAATGGTCGTATCGGAAAACGGTGCTGGATTCGTGCGCCGAGACATTCAATTATGCGACCGCGGCGTATTTGTGGGCAGTTTGTGTCTCGCCATGCCGAGCACAAGCGACTCCGTTCCCTTAACGTTCTCGCCCGTGGAAACGATTGCAATCAGGAAAGGATGATCCGCATTGAAATATGGGCGATCAAAATGCATCTCATCGTGCGGCGGTGCGTTCGCGGGACAAGAAGGGCCTGCGAATTATAAGAAAATGAAAAACATTTGGACGAATGTTGAAATTTTTAAAAAGGAGCTGATGATTTCGTCATGGTGATAAGGTTAAATTGCTTCGGAGTAATCTAAAAGTCATCGGTAGCGAAGATAGTCTATAATATATATAAGATAATAGTATTGAGAGTACGCGTAGGTAATTTGACTGTCAAGCGTTTTAAATAATACCATTTTGAACCGGCTACAAATTATTCGTCGGCTATGTATTTTCATTGTTTTTTTCAATATGTATGTAGCCCAATTACACAGGAACGTCGTGATGGCTAGTCCGATTTGTTTGTATCTTTGTTATGTAAGGAAACACCGTGATATGCTTCCATGAAAATGTTATGCGAATTATCCAAGTACGTTTTCCACAAATCCGAAAAAAACCCATAACCCTAGCATGTTACTCAGCATCGGAGCCCTAATTCACAATGACAACCAAGCTAATCCGTAATTTGAAACCGCGCCGATCTGTACGTAGGTGAAACCGATCAACGTAAAATGCACGTGGCGCGATCGGTCTGTCATACGGAATTCAGGCGTAGGGTCCAGTCAATCGAAATGTCATAAATGTTTTGAGTCACAAACAAGTTAGTCAATAGATAATGCAAATTTCATAGGCTAGATTTGGATAAGTAAAGTCTACTTAAATAGTTTAGTCATTTGGCTGCGGAGGTTTTACGAGTAACATAACAGTACTTGCTGAGCAATTTAACAGATGGCGTTAGCCGTATCTATGTATCTGCGTGAATCGATCTTGTGAAATTAATTAAATGAGTACCCAACAATTATGAAAAAAAAAAAAACATTACAACCAAATCGTATATTCGGTAAAAGTTAAACCCGAATGTTCACATTTCACTTATTGTCCCCAAATATTTTTTGTTTAATTTTTTGGATTGCCAAAGTATAAATTTTAACAGCCAACGAAGTGAACTCAGAACTGCTATGCTAGGATAGGGAAAGGCTGCAGACGAGCGCAGCAGTCGCGAAAATTTTGTAGGTAGGGCATACGGTTTCGATATGCTTGAAGTCGATTATAGTTTTTAGAAGACATGTTTAATAAGTACATTATATCAACTTTCACCCGCCCCGCCATGTCTGTACTATCGAGCAATCGTTTGTACCCATTCGTATTGACGAGTATATCGTTTTTACCAACGAGAAAACGTTAGTACCCGTCTGTACTATCGAGAAATCGTTTGTACCCGTTCGTATCGACGAGTATATCGTTTGTACCACCGACAAAACGTTGGTACCGGTCTGTACTATCGAGCAATCGTTTGTTCCCGTTGGTATCGACGAGTATATCGTTTGTACCACCGAGAAAACGTTTGTACCAGTCTGGACTATCGAGAAATCGTTTGTACCCATTCGTACTGACGAGTATATCGTTTGTACCAACGAGAAAACGTTTGTACCCGTCTGTACTATCGAGCAATCGTTTGTACCCATTCGTACTGACGAGTATATCGTTTGTACCAACGAGAAAACGTTTGTACCCGTCTGTAGTATCGAGCAATCGTTTGTACCCATTCGTACTGACGAGTATATCGTTTGTAACGACGAGAAAACGTTTGTACCCGTCTGTAGTATCAAGCAATCGTTTGTACCCATTCGTACTGACGAGTATATCGTTTGTACCAAGGAGAAAACGTTTGTACCCGTCTGAACTATCGAGCAATCGTTTGTACCCATCTGTACTATCGAGCAATCGTTTGTACCCGTTCGTATTGACGAGTATTTCGTTTGTACCACCGAGAAAACGTTTGTACCGGTCTGTACTATCGAGCAATCGTTTGTTCCCGTTGGTATCGACGAGTACATCGTTTGGACCACCGAGAAATCGTTTGTACCCGTCTGTACTATCGAGTAATCTTTTGTACCCATTCGTATCGACGAGTATATCGTTTGTACCACCGAGAAAACGTTTGTACCAGTCTGGACTATCGAGAAATCGTTTGTACCCATTCGTACTGATGAGTATATCGTTTGTACCAACGAGAAAACGTTTGTACCCGTCTGTACTATCGAGCAATCGTTTGTACCCGTTCGTACTGACGAGTATATCGTTTGTACCAACGAGAAAACGTTTGTACCCTCCTGTAGTATCGAGCAATCGTTTGTACCCATTCGTACTAACGAGTATATCGTTTGTACCAAGGAGAAAACGTCTGTACCCATCTGTACTATCGAGCAATCGTTTGTACCCGTTCGTATCGACAAGTATATCGTTTTCACTGCCGAGAAATCGTTTGGACCCGTCTGTACTATCGAGCAATCGTTTGTACCCGTTCGTATCGACGAGTATTTCGTTTGTACCACCGAGAAAACGTTTGTACCGGTCTGTACTATCGAGCAATCGTTTGTACGCATTCGTACTGACGAGTATATCGTTTGTACCACCGAGAAATCGTTTGTATCCGTCTGTACTATCGAGCAATCGTTTGTCCCCATTCGTACTGACGAGTATATCGTTTTTACCAACGAGAAAACGTTAGTACCCGTCTGTACTATCGAGCAATCGTTTGTACCCGTTCGTATCGACGAGTATATCGTTTGTACCACCGACAAAACGTTTGTACCGGTCTGTACTATCGAGCAATCGTTTGTTCCCGTTGGTATCGACGAGTATATCGCTTGTACCACCGACAAAACGTTTGGACCAGACTGGACTATCGAGAAATCGTTTGTACCCATTCGTACTGACGAGTATATCGTTTGTACCAACGAGAAAACGTTTGTACCCGTCTGTACTATCGAGCAATCGTTTGTACCCATTCGTACTGACGAGTATATCGTTTGTACCAAGGAGAAAACGTTTGTACCCGTCTAAACTATCGAGCAATCGTTTGTACCCATCTGTAATATCAAGTAATCGTTTGTACCCCGTCGCTCTGACGAGTATATCGTTTGTACCACCGAGAAAACGTTTGTACCCGTCTGTACTGTCGAGCAATCGTTTGTACCACCGAGAAAAGGTTTGTACCCGTCTGTACTATCGAGCAATCGTTTGTACCCGTTCGTAAAAACGAGTATTTCGTTTGTACCACCGAGAAAACATTTGTACCCATCTGCACTATCGAGCAATCGTTTGTACCCTTTCGTATCGACAAGTATATCGTTTTTACTGCCGAGAAATCGTTTGGACGCGTCTGTACTATCGAGCAATCGTTTGTACCCGTTCGTATCAACGAGTATTTCGTTTGTACCACCGAGAAAAGGTTTGTACCCGTCTGTACTATCGAGCAATCGTTTGTACCCGTTCGGAAAAACGAGTATTTCGTTTGTACCACCGAGAAAACATTTGTACCCATCTGTACTATCGAGCAATCGTTTGTACCCGTTCGTATCGACAAGTATATCTTTTTTACTGCCGAGAAATCGTATGTACCCGTCTGTACTATCGAGCAATCGTTTGTACCCGTTCGTATTGACGATTATTTCGTTTGTACCACCGACAAAACGTTTGGACCAGACTGGACTATCGAGAAATCGTTTGTACCCATTCGTACTGACGAGTATATCGTTTGTACCAACGAGAAAACGTTTGTACCCGTCTGTACTATCGAGCAATCGTTTGTACCCATTCGTACTGACGAGTATATCGTTTGTACCAAGGAGAAAACGTTTGTACCCGTCTAAACTATCGAGCAATCGTTTGTACCCATCTGTAATATCAAGTAATCGTTTGTACCCCGTCGCTCTGACGAGTATATCGTTTGTACCACCGAGAAAACGTTTGTACCCGTCTGTACTGTCGAGCAATCGTTTGTACCACCGAGAAAAGGTTTGTACCCGTCTGTACTATCGAGCAATCGTTTGTACCCGTTCGTAAAAACGAGTATTTCGTTTGTACCACCGAGAAAACATTTGTACCCATCTGTACTATCGAGCAATCGTTCGTACCCGTTCGTATCGACAAGTATATCTTTTTTACTGCCGAGAAATCGTATGTACCCGTCTGTACTATCGAGCAATCGTTTCTACCCGTTCGTATTGACGAGTATTTCGTTTGTACCACCGAGAAAACGTTTGTACCGGTCTGTACTATCGAGCAATCGTTTGTGCCCATTCGTACTGACGAGTATATCGTTTGTACCACCGAGAAATCGTTTGTACCTGTCTGTACTATCGAGCAATTGTTTGTACCCATTCGTACTGACGAGTATATCGTTTGTACCAACGAGAAAACGTTTGTAACCGTCTGTAGTATCGAGCAATCGTTTGTCCCCATTCGTACTGACGAGTATATCGTTTGTGCCAAGGAGAAAACGTTTGTACCCGTCTGAACTATCGAGCAATCGTTTGTACCCATCTGTAATATCAAGCAATCGTTTGTACCCCGTCGTACTGACGAGTATATCGTTTGTACCACCGAGAAAACGTTTGTGCCCGTCTGTACTATCGAGCAATCGTTTGTACCCGTTCGTAAAAACGAGTATTTCGTTTGTACAACCGAGAAAACGTTTGTACCCATCTGTACTATCGAGCAATCGTTTGTACCCGTTCGTATCGACAAGTATATCGTTTTTACTGCCGAGAAATCGTTTGTACCCGTCTGTACTATCGAGCAATCGTTTGTACCCGTTCGTATCGACGAGTATTTCGTTTGTACCACCGAGAAATCGTTTGTACCCGTTTGTACTATCGAGCAATCGTTTGTACCCGTTCGTAAAAACGAGTATTTCGTTTGTACCACCGAGAAAACGTTTGTACCCATCTGTACTATCGAGCAATCGTTTGTACCCGTTCGTATCGACAAGTATATCGTTTTTACTGCCGAGAAATCGTTTGTACCCGTCTGTACTATCGAGCAATCGTTTGTACCCGTTCGTATCGACGAGTATTTCGTTTGTACCACCGAGAAATCGTTTGTACCCGTCTGTACTATCGATCAATCGTTTGTACCCGTTCGTACTGATGAGTATATCGTTTGTACCACCGAGAAAACGTTTGTACCCGTCTGTACTATCGAGCAATCGTTTGTACCCGTTCGTATCAACGAGTATTTCGTTTGTACCACCGAGAAAAGGTTTGTACCCGTCTGTACTATCGAGCAATCGTTTGTACCCGTTCGGAAAAACGAGTATTTCGTTTGTACCACCGAGAAAACATTTGTACCCATCTGTACTATCGAGCAATCGTTTGTACCCGTTCGTATCGACAAGTATATCTTTTTTACTGCCGAGAAATCGTATGTACCCGTCTGTACTATCGAGCAATCGTTTGTACCCGTTCGTATTGACGATTATTTCGTTTGTACCACCGACAAAACGTTTGGACCAGACTGGACTATCGAGAAATCGTTTGTACCCATTCGTACTGACGAGTATATCGTTTGTACCAACGAGAAAACGTTTGTACCCGTCTGTACTATCGAGCAATCGTTTGTACCCATTCGTACTGACGAGTATATCGTTTGTACCAAGGAGAAAACGTTTGTACCCGTCTAAACTATCGAGCAATCGTTTGTACCCATCTGTAATATCAAGTAATCGTTTGTACCCCGTCGCTCTGACGAGTATATCGTTTGTACCACCGAGAAAACGTTTGTACCCGTCTGTACTGTCGAGCAATCGTTTGTACCACCGAGAAAAGGTTTGTACCCGTCTGTACTATCGAGCAATCGTTTGTACCCGTTCGTAAAAACGAGTATTTCGTTTGTACCACCGAGAAAACATTTGTACCCATCTGTACTATCGAGCAATCGTTCGTACCCGTTCGTATCGACAAGTATATCTTTTTTACTGCCGAGAAATCGTATGTACCCGTCTGTACTATCGAGCAATCGTTTCTACCCGTTCGTATTGACGAGTATTTCGTTTGTACCACCGAGAAAACGTTTGTACCGGTCTGTACTATCGAGCAATCGTTTGTGCCCATTCGTACTGACGAGTATATCGTTTGTACCACCGAGAAATCGTTTGTACCTGTCTGTACTATCGAGCAATTGTTTGTACCCATTCGTACTGACGAGTATATCGTTTGTACCAACGAGAAAACGTTTGTAACCGTCTGTAGTATCGAGCAATCGTTTGTCCCCATTCGTACTGACGAGTATATCGTTTGTGCCAAGGAGAAAACGTTTGTACCCGTCTGAACTATCGAGCAATCGTTTGTACCCATCTGTAATATCAAGCAATCGTTTGTACCCCGTCGTACTGACGAGTATATCGTTTGTACCACCGAGAAAACGTTTGTGCCCGTCTGTACTATCGAGCAATCGTTTGTACCCGTTCGTAAAAACGAGTATTTCGTTTGTACAACCGAGAAAACGTTTGTACCCATCTGTACTATCGAGCAATCGTTTGTACCCGTTCGTATCGACAAGTATATCGTTTTTACTGCCGAGAAATCGTTTGTACCCGTCTGTACTATCGAGCAATCGTTTGTACCCGTTCGTATCGACGAGTATTTCGTTTGTACCACCGAGAAATCGTTTGTACCCGTTTGTACTATCGAGCAATCGTTTGTACCCGTTCGTAAAAACGAGTATTTCGTTTGTACCACCGAGAAAACGTTTGTACCCATCTGTACTATCGAGCAATCGTTTGTACCCGTTCGTATCGACAAGTATATCGTTTTTACTGCCGAGAAATCGTTTGTACCCGTCTGTACTATCGAGCAATCGTTTGTACCCGTTCGTATCGACGAGTATTTCGTTTGTACCACCGAGAAATCGTTTGTACCCGTCTGTACTATCGATCAATCGTTTGTACCCGTTCGTACTGATGAGTATATCGTTTGTACCACCGAGAAAACGTTTGTACCCGTCTGTACTATCGAGCAATCGTTTGTACCCGTTCGTATCGACGAGTATTTCGTTTGTACCACCGAGAAAACGTTTGTACCCATCTGTATTATCGAGCAATCGTTTGTACCCGTTCGTACTGACGAGTAAATCGTTTGTACCACCGAGAAAACGTTTTTACCAGTCTGTACTATGGAGCAATCGTTTGTACCAGTTCGTATCGACGAGTATATCGTTTGTACTACCGAGAAATTGTTTGTACCCGTCTGTACTAAGGAGCAATCATTTGTACCTGTTCGTATCGACAAGTATATCGTTTCTACCACCGGGAAATCGTTTGTACCCATTTGTACTGACGAGTATATCGTTTGTACCCGTCTGAACTTTCCAGCAATCGTTTGTACCCGTCTGTACTATCGAGCAATCGTTTGTACCCATTCGTATCGACGAGTATATCGTTTGTACCACCGAGAAATCGTTTGTACCCGTCTGTACTATCGACCAATCGTGAGTACACATTCGTACTGACGAGTATATCGTTTGTACCAACGAGAATACGTTTGTACCCATCTGTACTATCGAGCAATCGTTTGCCCCGTACGTACTGACGAGTATGTCGTTTGTACCAACGAGAAAACGTTTGTACCCGTCTGTACTATCGAGCAATCATTTGTACCCGTCTGTAATATCAAGCAGTCGTTTGTACCCCCTCGTACTGACGAGTATATCGTTTGTACCACCAAGAAAACGTTTGCACCCGTCTGTACTATCGAGCAATCGTTTGTACCCATTCGTACTGACGAGTATATCGTTTGGACCAACGAGAAAACGTTTGTACCCGTTTGTACTATCGAGCAATCGTTTGTACCCGTCTGTAATATCAAGCAGTCGTTTGTACCCCCTCGTACTGACGAGTATATCGTTTGTACCATGGAGAAAACGTTTGTACACGTCTGTACTATCGAGCTATCGTTTGTACCAATTCGTACTAACAAGTATATCGTTTGTACCAACGAGAAAACGTTTGTACTCGTCTGTACTGTCGAGCAATCGTTTGTACCCGTCTGTAATATCAAGCAATCGTTTGTACCCCCTCGTACCGTCTGTAATATCAAACAAACGTTTGTACCCGTTCGTATCGACAAGTATATCGTTTTTAGTGCCGAGAAATCGTTTGTACCCGACTGTATTATCGAGCAATCGATTGTACCCATTTGTACTGACGAGTATATCGTTTGTACCAACGAGAAAACGTTTGTACCCGTCTGAACTATCGAGCAATCGTTTGTACCCATCTGTAATATCAAGCACTCGTTTGTACCCCCTCGTAGAGACGAGTATATCATTTGTACACCGAGAAATCGTTTGTACCCGTCTGTATTATCGAGCACTCGTTTGTACCCATTCGTATCGACGAGTATATCGTTTGTACCACCGAGAAAACGTTTGTACCCGTCTGGACTATCGAGAAATCGTTTGTACCCACTCGTACTGACTAGTATATCGTTTGTGCCAACGAGAAAACATTTATACTCGACTGTACTATCGAGCCGTCGTTTGTACCCGTTCGTATCGATACGTATATCGTTTGTACCGCCGAGAAATCGTTTGTACCCGTCTGTACCATCGAGCAATCGTTTGTACCCGTTCGTACTGACGAGTACATCGTTTGTACCAACGAGAAAACGTTTGTACTCGTCTGTACTATCGAGCAATCGTTTGTACCCGTTCGTACTGGCGAGTATATCGTTTGTACCTCCGAGAAAACGGTTGTACCCGTCTGAATTATCGAGCAATCGTTTGTACCTGTCTGTAATATCTGGCAATCGTTTCTACCCCCGCGTACTGACGAGTATATCGGTTTAACCACCGAGAAATCGTTTGTACCCGTCTGTACTATCGAGCAATCGTTTGTACCCGTCTGTAATATCGAGCAGTCGTTTGTACCCCCTCGTACTGACGAGAATATCGTTTGTACGATCGAGAAAACGTTTGTACCCGTCTGTACTATCGAGCAATCGTTTGTCCCCATTCGTACTGACGAGTATATCGTTTGTACCAACGAGAAAACGTTTGTACCCGTCTGTACTATCGAGCAATCGTTTGTATCCGTCTGTAGTATCAAGTTTGTACCACCTCGCACTGACGAGTGTATCGTCTGTACTATGGAGCGATCGTTTGTACCCGTTCGTATCGACGAGTATTTCGTTTGGACCACCGAGAAAACGTTTGTACCCATCTGTACTGTCAAGCATTCGTTTATACGCATTCGTACCGACGAGTATATCGTTTGTACCAACGAGAAAACGTTTGTACCCGTCTGTACTATCGAGCAATCGTTTGTACCCATTCGTACTGACGAGTATGTCTTTTGTACCACCGAGAAAACGTTTGTACCCGTCTGTACTATCGAGCAATCGTTTGTACCCGTTGGTATCGATGAGTATATCGTTTGTACCAACGAGAAAACGTTTGTTCCCATCTGAACTATCGAGCAATCGTTTGTACTGGTCTGTAATATCAGGCAATCGTGTGTACCCCCTTGTACTGACGACCATATCGTTTGTACCACCGAGAAAACGTTTGTGCCCGTCTGTACTATCGAGCAATCGTTTGTACCCGTTCGTATCGACAAGTGTATCGTTTGTACCGCCGAGAAATCGTTTGTACCCGTCTGTACTATTGAGCAATCGTTTGTACCCGTTGGTATGGACGAGTATATCGTTTGTACCAACGAGAAAACGTTTGTACCCGTCTGAACTATCGAGCAATCGTTTGTACCCGTCTGTAATATCAAGCAATCGTTTTTACCCGCTCGTAGAGACGAGTATATCGTTTGTACCACCGAGAAAACGTTTGTACCCGTCTGCACCATCGAGCAATCGTTTGTACCAGTTCGTATCGACGAGTATATCGTTTGTACCACCGAGAAATTGTTTATACTCGTCTGTGCTATCGAGGAATCGTTTGTACCCATTCGTATCGACGAGTAAATCGTTTGTACCAACGAGAAAACGTTTTTACCCGTCGTTACTATCGAGCAATCGTTTGTACCCGTCTGTAATATCAAGCAATCGTTTGTACCCCCTCGTACTGACGAGTATATCGTTTGTACCACCGAGAAAACGTTTGTACCCGTCTGTACTATCAAGCAATCGTTTATACCCATTCGTACTGACGAGTATATCGTTTGTACCAACGAGAAACCGTTTGTACCCGTCTGTACTATCGAGCAATCGTTTGTACCCGTCTGTAATATCAAGCAGTCATTTGTACCCCCTCGTACTGACGAGTATATTGTTTGTATCATCAAGAAAACGTTTGTACCTGTCTGTACTATCGAGCAATCGTTTGTACCAGTTCGCATCGACAAGTATATCGTTTGTACCACCGAGAAATCGTTTGTACCCGTCTGTACTATCAAGCAATCGTTTGAACCTATTTGTACTGACGAGTGTATCGTTTGTACCAACGAGAAAACGTTTGTACCCGTCTGTACTATCGAGCAATCGTTTCTACCCGTTCGTATCGACAAGTATATCGTTTGTACCGCCCAGAAATCGTTTGTACCCGTCTGTACTATCGAGCAATCGTTTGTACCCGTTGGTATCGACGAGTATATCGTTTGTACCAACGAGAAAACGTTTCTGCCCGTCTGAACTATCGAGCAATTGTTTTTACCCGTCTGCAATATCAAGCAATTGTTTGTACCCCCTCGTACAGACAAGTATATCGTTTGTACCACCGAGAAAACTATTGTACCCGTCTGTACTATCGAGCAATCGTTTGTACCAGTTCGTATCGACGAGTATATCGCTTGTACCACCGAGAAATTGTTTGTACCCGTCTGAACTATCGAGCAATCGTTTGTACCCGTCTGTAATATCTGGCAATCGTTTCTACCCCCTCGTACTGACGAGTATATCGGTTTAACCACCCTGAAATCGTTTGTACCCGTCTGTACTATCGAGGAATCGTTTGTACCCGTTCGTACTGACAAGTATATCGTTTGTACCACCGAGAAAACGTTTGTACCAGTCTGTACTATCGAGCAATCGTTTTTACCACCGCAAAAACGTTTGTACCTGTCTGTACTTATCGATACGAATGAGTAGAATCAATTGCTAGGTGGTACAAACGATATACTTGCGGTACGAACGGAAATAAAAAAATAAAAAAATTGAAAATTTTTTTTCCAAAAAAAATTTTGAAAAAAAAAATTCAAAAAAAAAAATTTCGACGGTACAAATGGGTACAAACGATTCTCTTTTCATTCGCGTTTATTAAAATTGTTTATCTCTAAATGGGTTGCGGTCCATTTTTCCATACCCTCGTACTTTTTTCCCCCTTAAGGTACAAACGAAATTAAAGGCGGTACAAACGGGTACAAACCGAGTACAAACGAATGCAAAAAAAAATTACTTTCTGTAAAGTCAGTTGCCAAGTTCACACAGATGAGCGGATGATAGAAAAAATCGGCATCAACTCACCATTGCCGGCAAAGGCCTCGATGACAACGGCATTCAGGACCTGGTTGGCTGTCTCGGGATCGGGCTTGGCCATGTTTGATAAGCTACCCTCGTCAAATACGTTGTACATGAATAGCTGTGAAGATCATACAATAGAAATTCAGTGACATGACGCCTCAAACACGAGATCGACAACGAAGAGCGAAGATTCTTCATCTATCTTCGACTAAAAAAATCGTTGCCTCTGCGATTTCCAAAAATATGTTTAAGTTCGGAAAATCAGGTCATACGTAAATTGTCCGTGACGATCTTTGAACGACGACCAACAACCTACAAATTATTCGTTCCACACTTATCTCGAAGTTTGGTCCTTGACATTTGTTCTCGACCGGAATTTCGATTGAGGGGTTACGTGGATTTGAAAACTAAAAAAAAGCTATTGATTTTGAATTCTATTATCTAATAGTACAATATGCCTAAAATATTCTCTCAAAGTTTGAAGTCGATCGGGGTAAAAGTCTAGGCGAGAGAGAGAGAGCCTTTGGGAATTCTCCGCGTTGGGGAATATCGGCCGGGA
The DNA here is from genome assembly GCA_944452715.1 of Ophion slaviceki. NCBI lineage: Eukaryota > Metazoa > Arthropoda > Insecta > Hymenoptera > Ichneumonidae > Ophion > Ophion slaviceki. Next base: position 15,384,536 of record OX101787.1, read on the forward strand.
GCAAAAATTTTAATCGCATTTATCTCCAAACCCTATTTCATCCAAAATTTGGTGGACACGATTTCTCAAAAACTAATGCACCGATGTTATAGAAATTTTGCACACTTCTTCAAAATAGCATTGACTGGTGATTGAACGAAGGTTTTTTTTTCGATTACAACTCATTCTACAAGGTTATACGGAGTGTAAAATGTACCAAAAATTGAACTATTTTGCCTACAACTCTGCCAAAAATTCAAATACCAAGTTTTTAAAAGATCTTCGTTCAATCACGAGCTATGCTTATTTACTAACAGAAAATAATTGGTCTGTTAATTTCAGGTAAACCGTTATATATAGATATATATAGATATCGTGAGTTATCCTGATCACGAAGAGGACACATTTTTAGGGGTTTCCGGAAACCAGGTCCCACCGGCTGAATTGCCCAAATTTTTGGATAAATTTTTTTTTTAATATTGTTGTAATGTTGCTCTTTTATGTGCTTAACATTTTGAATAAAATAATGTATAAATTATATTTTTTTAAATAGACAAAAGATGCTTTTTTGGCTTCGAAACCCACGTAACCTCTTAATAAGATGTTAATGACAAAAAAAGCGATATCGAACCGGTAAAATATCCGGAATTCATGGGATCGAACGATCAACGGTCACCTTTTTTGTGGGTTTTTCAAGGATCGGAGAAAGATATTTGGCGTAGCAAAAAAAAAGAGTTTCGAAGCGGTGCTCATGGCGCACGATTGCTCGTTTAACGTTCGACTCACTTGACCGATGAGGATCGACTCGAGATAAAGTTTGCTCCTCATGCTGATTTCCGGTACGCTCACTCGCACCTCGCGTTCCTTAGCTTCGTAAATCATTTTTTCTATGGTGTCGTGCGTAATTCCATCCTCCAACTTGGAAAGACCGTCTTTTGCGTTTGGAAGTATCAGGTACAACATAATGTCTCCCATATATTCCTGTCGGGAGACGGAACCAGATTGAAAAACCAAATTCATTCGGCACGCTTATCACTGTACACGAATATCTCGCGTTGATATTTCCCGGAGAAACTTACGTCCCAGGGTATTACGATGTATGATGCACTTAGATCCGGCAGTTCTCCATAACTGAAATTGCCAAGCATGTGCGTATACGTGACATCGGATTCTGATGTTAGTGCATCCGAAAAATAATTGGATTTATAGACGCATCTATCAGTCTGTTGCCCCTCGGGTAGGAAGAGCCCACCGCCGCAGAGAATAATATTTTCGACTCCTGTAAAGTCACCTGCGACCACAAATGTCTTTTATTCAAACTATATTTACACTATTATATGTACGATAAGAACGTGTTTGCAAAAAATTGAAAGAAAGAGCTAGAAATGTGCTTACTGCGCGGAAACTTAGGTGCAATGTAGCGGGAGCGGTACCAATATTCAAGGGACTTCATGAACTCATCAATATTTGCAAATCCTATATTTTCTGCAAGGCTATTGTAAACCTTGTGAATGGTCTCGTTGTAACTGCTCTTCAGTGTGTAAGTGTCCCGATAAAACATTCCATTCCAGAAAGTCAGACGCATGTTCAACTCTAACTGCAATCGCTTGATCATTGGAAAAATAAGACCTTGTACAACGACGGGAGATTTACGTCATTGGTATAAAATGATGAAGAGAGCTCGCTTGGCGTTTTCAATTCGCAATCGTTTCTTTTTAAATGTTTAACGTCGGTTCTCAATGAGTCCGGGTGAGCTCTCAAATGACTTGTATGCCGATGCGATGTAATCTAAGAGCCATTCGTATCGAACAGGGCACATGTTTCAGTGGATTGTCTCGATCACAGCATAGTGAAAGTTTCGAAAAAATGATGTTGAGATATGGTATGATGGGGTACGAGCTCTCATATTCTTTAATGCTGTCTTACGTCGAGTCTTTCCACTATTGACGCGTATTCGTGACTACTACTGAGATATCCGTCTGCGCTGTAAACTCCAAGAGAATATTCCAAGTTCTGTTTAGTCGAGCCTTCTGATCCAAAATACAGCCTTAGCAGACCCAAGAAAACGTCCGTGGTCGATACAGCGAAGTTGTCCTGGCTGGTTCGGGCGATGGCCTGCGTAGATGATAAACGAGGATCGTCCGACGTTGTTGAGATATTAAAAGGTCTACATGAGCTTGAAATGCCGAAAAAACCGTTTTTTGTTGCATAGTTTTATAGCCTAAACTCTGAACTTTAATTTGCAACGAAGATTTTGGAATAATTCCAAAAATTGACCGAGTTATGACAACTTTTGTTGAGTGTTTTCTCGACCACTGCGGTACAGCGTACCGAACAGACAAACAGACAACCAAGAAAGCGAGTTAATAAAAACGTAGTACAAAGGAGTAAATCGCAGCGGTGCGGCACGCTGTGATTTACCCTTTTTCTTTTTGCGTTTTTCTCGAAAGTATGTTTTTTGAATCGGTGTAAGTGGTATCTCGAAATCTACTCCTTCGATTCACTTGGAATTCGGATAGAGCATAGTATATACCATTTTGTATCGTATGGCTTGATAATTTTTTTCATATGTTTATCCATTTGTTGATAAAAAATGGTTGAAGTTGTTCTTTTGGTTGAAAATCGAAGTTTTTTTTTACTACAGCGCGCCATTCTCGTGATTTTTTGAATTTAAATAAAAGTATCTAGTAATACGAAAGTTTTATTGTTGAACTGAAAGTAAATTTTGATATTTTTCATTTCATATCTGGCAACCCTAGTTGCCAGAACTATCTACATCGATTCGCCATGTGGCAACGGCGACACTTTGTTGAAGAAATAATGACTTCACGACTTTTCAATATTTTTCAATAAAAAATCGAACTAGGCAAGATCATGTATGAATTGTTTGTCAAATCCTAACCTCGTATTTCCAGTGCTCTCAACAGAAAAAAAACTATTTAAAATCGACAGTTTATTTCGGCCCCAGCTTATGTAGACCTGTTCAATTGTCGAAGTAGAAACGTTTCTTAAATGGATCGCGATTGAACAAACATATACGTATTTCTCTCGTGTGTTTTCTCTGCTTCGTCGTGCAGTACTTTTCGTGCATTTCTTTATACGATCATTTCGTATATACGAATTAGGTAAGAACCGTTTCTGCTTGTGGCGAAAGTAGTCAAAGGCGACGTATTCGAAGATTCAGATGAATCCAAGAAATCTCACATCGTTAGATCATGTTTATTTTCATACAAACTAAGACAGATTGTCAACTCTACCTTGTACAAATCGACAGCGAAAGTTCTTTGGCCTAGCGTTGAATAAAAGAGGTTGTCATCCGATTCAGCTAACACGTTCAACCCAAGGCTCGTCAAGAGCAACGTGACAGCCATGGTGAAAAAATCTGTAAAATAAATTGAAAAGAGATACAGTACGTACATTGCAATTTACACAAATGTGTGTATGTGTTTTTTTCAAATTAAATTATATTATTGGTAACGACGCACTTTCATAAAAGCTTGCTCAGAGGGAAAACAATCATATGGAGTAGCAATTTTTTATTTACAGGTGGCCAACAACAGATGAAATACTAAAATATTTAATTATCTTTAGTATTCGACTTTTAACGGAATAAATCATTCTTAAAATAAGCTTATACTCCATTTTGTCAAGAAATTATTGGTTGGCATCTCCTAAAGACGGATTAAGAGCTTACACCTAGTTGAAAATTTTAAACATGTAGATGATTGTTTTTCAACAGATTCTCAAAACATACCCTTTCAAAATTGTTGATTGTTTGATTATGTGAGATTTGGTTCTGAGCAGTGGCCACCGCAATAGACGTTTTTCAACCGGCAGTCTACATGAAGCATTGTATCTACCACGTTGATAAATATTTTTTAACAGAAAAATTGTAAATGCTACTCAAAACCATATTTCTCGATTCAAATACTTAAAAACTGAAAACCTGGACACGTTTTTTCCAGAAAAAATTGGCGAAATTTTTTTTCCCGTCAATGAGCTAGATATAACTCGTCCGGTCAGCCCAAGTCTTTTTTCCATGTATGTCGCTGATATTCTCTGGGTTACTTACGGGACTGCATGATGAAAGGGGACTCACGCAGCTTAGAGAGGTCGAAAAAGTCCAGGGGCCCTGCAATGTCGGTATTAATTATTATTGTCTCAGTTTTATAAAAGCACCTCTATACAGTTTTTCCCTTGATAATATTACCTTTTGTCTTTAAGCTTCCCGTCAAACTTTTCTCTAGAGGAACAGAACGCAGAACATTGCCAACCGTGTGCTTGCTTAACGCAGTTTTATAGAGAGCGGCGACATGCGTCGCCTGCGCATAGATACGCGTGAGACTGGGAGGGGTGATTCGTGTGGTAAGAACATGTGCTGATTTAAATAAATCAAACAATATCGATAAAAAGAGAAGGAAAAATTCAGACGAAAAAAACGAGTATGCTATTGTACAAATGATTTTTTTTATCACGAGTTACATTGTTTGCACCAAAATTGTGCAAACAACGAAACTGACATCAGTATCAATCTTTAGTATCGATACTAAAGTGGGTCTTTAGTATCCACAGCTTCGGGCGAACAGTTATTGTCACAATTCTGATAATTTTTATGCAATCGTGAAATTCTAAGTTTTGCACTCCATGAGACGTTGCCACTCCGAGTAATTGAACGTCACACGAAATCGCGTCAATAAATTAAAAAAAATATCATGAGACCTTACCCACGTAATCCTATTTTTTTTCTTTTTCGATTAGTTTTTGTTTTATTTCGTGAATTGGAGTGATTTTCGTGAGAGGGGCAGATACCTTTAGGCGAGGAAAAAGTTCGCTGATTTTCATGTTTTTCTTTTTAGGAAAGATTTCCTCACCATTTTTGAGATTCAGGGTATGTTTTATTTCTACTTTTGGCTGTTACATGGTATTTGTTTTCCTTAAATTTTGAAAATGGCGGAGATATAGCACGGTTTTATTTTTTGAAAAAAGTAATCAAACACGCCAAGAATTGTCTTTTTCTTCAAAATTCTTACCCCTTTGTTATTCAAAAATGATTTTATATACATTTTTGCTACGCGAAATAGTTTTTAATCGGTACACCTGAGTAAATACTTTCGCAAGAACTGTCCTACGTACGTCAGTTGTTTTGAGGGGAAACTAGTAGAAAATATATTTTCGGTTATAAAACCTGAATAAACATAATTTGGAATACAATTTTGGATCTTACGCACACGAGGCAATTATGGACGAACTCGAAATACGACAGCATCAACGGGTTACACCTAGCTTGTTGTAGGAAAAAAGAGGAATTTTCGTAATTTTTTTCAGGAAAAACGTGTGCAGAATTTTTTTTTGTTTGTTTACATTAAAGAGTATGGGTTGAAGTGTCTTTTACAATTTTCGAATTGAAAAATATTCATAAATATAATAGATTCAATGGTCTGTGCTGACTGCTGTTTAAAAGACGTCATTACAAAATAATGAAATTCGAATAATCGATCGATTTTAGTAGAATTCCACCCAAGCAAGCATAAAGGAATTTCATAAAATTTGAATTATTTTATTCGTCATCATTTTGGAATTTGTATTGAAAAAAACTCGCTTCGTTCGGCTGTAGCCTTTTTCTCTTCTGGCATAGCGGGTCTGCGCTTATTTCGTTGCCCGTTAAAATTTACCCTTTGGCGATCCTAAGAATAAAATAATAAATATTTCGGGGCAATCAGTAAAATGTGAACATTCTGAAATTTGAAAGTTTTGATAATTTGTGAGTACTCACTTATTAAATGTTACACGATTAATTTACTCAGATACATAGGTACGACTAATGCCATTTATTAAAATGCTCAGGGTGTTCTGTTGTGTTCCTAACGAGGCCTCCACAGTCAAATTACCAAACTACTTAACTAGACTTTACTTATCCGAATCTAGCCTATGAAATTAGCATACTATATTGACTAACTTGCTTGCCACTCAAAACATTTGTAACATTTGGATTGACTGGACGCAGTGCGTGAATTCTGTAGGACAGACCGGTCGCGCCACGCGCATGGCACGTTGATCGATGTCATCTACATACAAATCGACGAGATTTCAAAGCAAGCATTCGCTCAGTTGTCATTGTGGATTAGGGCCCATATGTAGAGAAACATGCTCGGTTTATGAGTTTTTTCCCCGATTTTTGGAAAACGTACTTGGCAGATTTGCATAATATTTTTATGGGACCCTATCGCTCCGCTTCCCTATACAACAAGGAATCAACCATTCAAATCGGGCCAGCCAACATGCCGTAATAGGTGTACATTAGGGTGATTCGTTTCAGGGTAACTTTTTTTTTCTGACCCATCGTGCCCGAAAACCTCTAGTTGGCACCCAAAAACGAAGTTTCGTGAAAGGGGGGTGTTGTCAAAAAATATTTCGAGGTCACGAATCAAAATTGAAGGTTTCCCATTTGATTAGCATTGAAAAAAATGTTTTTCTCATTATTAGTGTTACCATTCCGCGAATTTTGATATCGCGATATTTTCCAAGTGGGTTCTCATAGGAAATATGATACTTTACAATAAAGTTCATTGAGCCATGTCCGTAAATTCAACCGTTTCAGCGGTATCATTATTTCAAGTGAATATTGTACAAAAATATCTATTCAAACGGCTGTAACGCCTAAGCTATTAGATATATCGAAAAAAATTCAAATGAGAACTATGTAGAGAAAGTAATTTGCTACAAAAAAGTCTTATAAGCCGAGCCCGTAAATTCAATTCTTTCTCAGCTATAGGTGGATGAAGTAAAATGAATAGATTTGTTTTTGTTTAAAAAAAAATCTATTTATTTTACTTCATCCACCTATAGCTGAGAAAGAGTTGAATTTTCGGGCTCGGCTTATAAGACTTTTTTGTAGAAAATTACTTTCTCTACAAAGTTCTCATCTGAATTTTTTTCGATATATCTAATAGCTTAGGCGTTACAGCCGTTTGAATAGATATTTTGCACAGTATTCACTTGAAATAATGATGCCGCTGAAACGGTTGAATTTACGGCCATGACTCAATGAACTTTATTGTGGAGTATCATATTTCCTATGAGAACCCACTTGGAAAATATCGCGATATCAAAATTCGCGGAATGGTAACACTAATAGTGAGAAAAACATTTTTTTCAATGTTAATCAAATGGGAAACCTTCAATTTTGATTCGCGACCTCTAAATATTTTTTGGCAACACCCCCTTTTCACGAAAGTTTGTTTTTGGGTACCATCTAAAGGTTTTCGGGCACGATGGGTCGAAAAAAAAAGTTGCCCTGAAACGAATCACCCTAGTGTACATACGTGTAGAAAAAATAATAAAAATGCATAACCGACGAACAGTTTAAAGCCGTTTAAAGCAGTTTAAAATGGATTTATTCGAAACGCGTGAATGTAAAATGACGTACTCATAGTTGCCATACAACTCTGTATTAATTTTGTACTAATTTCGAAATGTCAATACGTCTTATGTCCTATCGATTACGACCAATTCGAATCTAGCTGTCCAATCGAGTTCCCGACACCCTTGTTGATGCGAAATCATCCGCTGATTACGAATTTTCCAGGTAGAACTCGATCGGACCAAAACTCTTAATCCGGGGCACGTTTATGTAAAAATATCCATCTGAGCTAAATAAGGCCAGGAGGAAATTAGGCCTAGAAAAGTCGTGACCACCAAACGATTTTGCATTGCAGAAGAGTCTGCTCGATCGATTTTAGCACGAAATAGAAAATGTCACATTTTCAGGTCTTGTGTCGCACCGACTAGGACCAGTCTGAATCTGGCGGTCCAATCGAGTTGCCGACATTCTTATCGATAGAAAATCATCCGCGTCACGTTTAGTGAGAATAGGTAGCGCGGCCGGTTAGTGCCCTCAGTCCTTACAGGTGTGACATCGTTCACAATAGATGAAGTGTAGGCTCTTATTATTTTGTGAAATATAATGAAGATGAAGAACCGTTACATCGTCCGCGACTAGATACTTTAATGCAAGTATCAATATTCTAAAAAAAAACATAACTTTATATTAAGAAAAACGGAACGAAAACTTTGAACGCGTTTTTCTCGAAACTACTTTTTCGACCTTGTCCCAGCGAATACTCACCAACTCATCAACCGATTTTCATTTTTTTTGTTTGACATTTTTGTGATCGCAGTGACTAAGGTTGTACGTAGCCGATTTTTTTTTAAGGTAGTTCCTCTGCGAAAATCTCAACCAAAAGTTTACATACCATGTTCATGTTTAAAAGATTGATAATTGGTTTAAATAGTAATAAATAAAATTAAAAACTACGCAATATTGACTCGGTACTAGTAGATAATACGATGGATATCATTTATTGCTGTAAAATATATTTTATATTGTGTTTTTGATCTACCATTGCCAGTAAACTTTTTGCCGGGACTGTCCAGGCTTTGCCCCAATTGTTTTTTTTCCAGGCTTTGCCAGGCTTTGCCAGGCTTTGCACCAAAATTGTGAGGGCTTTTCATGGTTATATCTTGGAAACTAGATGGTGAATCATTCTCATTTTTTTTCACATTATTCGTGATATCTTACTCTAGCTTATCCTCGTTTTTTATCAATTTCTTAATATTAGTTTTGACGATAAAATTAATGATGCTCTGTTTGCCAATCATAACGCATTTGTTGCGTGTAAACCAAGCCAACTTTAAGTGTTAATATCTCAGGTTTGGGGTGGTCAAACTTATTCAAATTGCACAGATGTTTGGATAATGTATTGAATAACATATATGTCAAATTTCAACCATTTCTTAATTCAACTCTTCTGTGGAGGTACTACCTTAATAATTACTATCTTTAAAGATCGCTTGAACACAAAAAAGGTCCTTGAACTTGAAAATAGAAAAAAAATGCCCAAACTGTCGGCATTGAGTAAAAAAAAAACTAAATAAAAAACGCCTCCGCATATCGATTACTACATTAGTATAGACATCGAGAAATTGTTGACTTTTTATTTACAGATAACCTTTCATAAAGATATCGATGGGACAATAAAGAGAAATGGTTTTTTTCGCCATCAAATCAAGGCATATATATCGGTTAATTTTAAAGATTTTTTTTTCATAACAATTGGTATAAAACTAGAAGAATATATACTTCATAAAATGAGTACGAGTCCGATCCTTTCATAATTCGTAATGTCTATGAAAAAAATCGTGATTATTGACGACAAAGCACCCGTTACGTAACGGAATAGGGGGTAGGGGTTCCGGCCAGGCTTTACAGTCCTGTTACGTCGGGTGAGGGGGGGGGGGGAGAGAGGCTAAAAAATTGGGAAATTTGGCGATATGTAATTTGTGTACGCCCCCTTGTGAGATTCACTTTTTATTCCGTTTGCCGCCAGATGCGTCGCTGCTATCGGAGAGTACCCTCCACCACGCACAGTAGGAGAAAAGCCGGAAAACCTGGCCAAAACCCCAAAAAATAAATTTTCGAAATAGGGTCAGTTGAGTAGTCATTCAGGTAGAGGACTAGTAACTGCATTCTATTGTGGAAGGGAAAGCCCTTTAATTGTATACCTGCGCCGCAGCGTCAGTTGGCAGTTAGTGTTCGTGAAGAGTGTACGTGTCACGCGCTGAACAGACGAAAATAACGCTGACTTCAAAAACCCATAACTTTAAAGTGACGGGTTTAATTTCAATTCTGCAACATGGATACGACTTCTGGAGGTATGTAGAACATGTTTTTACATCGGTTGAATCTAAAGTTTATGTATAAATGATTGAAATGTAGTATAGCCTTCGGCGTAAATAAAATTGAATAATTTTGAAAACTTATATTTTCAACGGTCCGAAAAGTTATATATTTTGTCACATTTTGCAAAGCTCCTAGTCTCGGCCTTTAGTTTAATGTATAAGCTTTCGAAATTTACAAGAGTTACCTGCGGAAAACGTGCGTCTTGTCCGTTATGATTTTTTTCGCATCGTGCGGTAGCCGAGCGTGCACGCGGCACTATTGAGCAGCCTCTGCGCCTCTACCTGAGAATGGGTGAAGTAGCATCATAACGGACAAGACGGCTGTTATACGCTTGAAATAAATTATTTTAATATATATGTATGTGTATATATATATATATAAATTTTCTGTGATTTAATTATGATATATACGTATGCATATATATATATACATATTAAAATCAACCACATAAAAATTTCTTAAATATGAATGAAATGTTATAACATTCAAATAAAATATTTGAATATATATATATTATATAGTAAGCAAAGCTTTCTTTTAACCAAATCCATGTCAATATTTTCTGTCTAATTTTCTTAAAATTATTTCAATTATTGCGGTTATTTATTTGGTAAAATAATGTACATTGTTCAAGTTTTTGTATTAATTGAAAATTTTATCTTTTCCTTTAACACCAATTTTCTACAATTTTATGTCTTTATTACAGGATCCGGTTACAAAGAATTGGTGCTGACAAGGAAAGAAGTATTTCTGATAATCAGCGAGCATTTATCCGATAAATTCGCTTCCTTGATCGAATTTATGGTAGAAAAAATTTCCAAGGACACCGGACGTACAGTTGTAGTGCCTGAGAACTCGAAACAGACTTTTTCGATACTCTTCAATCAAATGAGAACGAGGTGGCAACAAGCTCACAGAAAATCCTGTGTATTTTTCAAGAATAACGGTGAATGGCTTAGCAAGCAGGTATGTTTTGCCGCACCTACAGACACTGTAGTAACAAGCCCGGGTAATACGGGCGGCCGCCCGTCCCTTGAGTTTACAATGTCCAGTGAAAGATCTAAACGAAGGAAGACCCAAGATATTCGTACATCGTTCAACTCGGTCGAGTTAGCATACGCTACTCAGATGAGCCTTCGCTCTTCAGGACAATCCGACGCCGCAAAAGTTATTAAGGACGTAACAATGACGAGTCCTTTAAGAGCTTCCAAGTATCGTAAAGCTTACTCAGCAACGGATGAAATTACTTTATCCGAAGAGGCTGCACTTTCCGCTATGATTGAATATAAATTCTCCAAGAGTACTTACCAGGGAATGAGAAGATTAGGGAAGGAAAATAACTGTAAGCTATATCCGTCTTACGAAAAAGTGATGAAAGCAAAAAAGCGTTGTTATCCACCACGTGATGCAATCAGGATTACAGAGAGTAGTGCAGAAGTCCAACTACAGGCACTATTAGATCATACAGTTGAACGTATTTTACTCGTCCAAAATGTACTCATTCAAAGATTGACTCCAGATAATGTTCGTAAAATGGACTTGATTTGCAAGTGGGGTTGCGATGGAAGTTCTGGGCAAAGTGAATATAAGCAGACGTTCAGTGATGACAGCAAATCTGATGCGCATGTATTCTTTACTTCAGTCGTGCCATTACAACTCGTGTGTTATGATCAACAATCGAAGGAAGAAATAGTTGTTTGGAAGAACCCCAGACCCTCGTCTCCACGATTTTGTAGACCGCTTAGACTACTGTTTCTACGCGAAGACACAGAGTCAACACTTAATGAAGTCCAAATTGTTGAAGAACAAATAAAGTCACTTCGTCCATTCGAAAGTGTAATAGATGGAAAAGAAATCTCCGTAATGTACAAGTTGTTGTTCACCATGATAGATGGTAAAGTTTGCAACGCTGTATCATTGACGAAATCTGCTCAACGGTGCTATTTGTGTGGAGCAACCAGCAAAGATTTTAATGCCATCGACACTGTATTGCAAAGGGAAATCAATGAAACAAATTTGAAGTTCGGATTGTCGACGCTGCATGCGTGGATACGGTGCTTCGAGTATTGCTTACACGTGTCTTACAAACTCGGCATTAAAAAATGGCAAGCTCGAAGTGCCGAAGAAAAAAAATTACCCAGGAACGCAAGAGGGCCATTCAAGAAGGATTCAAGAAGCAATTGGGTCTAAATATCGATCGCCCAAAGCCTGGATACGGCAGCAGCAATGATGGCAACACAGCTCGGCGATTCTTTGAAAATTCGACGGTTTCCGCTGCGATAACGGGGGTCAACGAAGAAGTTATTAAACGCTTGTACGTAATCCTACAAGTTATATCGTGTGGCCACGAGATAAACTGTGAAAGATTTGAACAGTATGCTATTGAAACGGCAAGAAAGACCGTTGCATTATACCCTTGGTACTCCATGCCTACTTCGGTGCACAAACTATTAATTCATGGTCCAGTGATAATAACTCATGCTCTATTACCAATCGGCCAATTATCCGAAGATGCTCAGGAAGCTCGAAACAAAGACATCAAACGATATCGAGAAGATTTTGCGCGAAAAAGTTCCAGGGTTAAAACTATGGAAGATGTTTTTCATCGGCTCTTAGTTACTTCTGATCCGTACATTTCAAGTGTCAGAAGACTACCACAGAAGAAGCTGAAGAGTTTGTCGCCGGAAGCTGTAGCGATGTTGATCGCTCCTAAAGTGACTGCTGCAGCAGACGAATTTTGCGCCGAGATTGAAGCCGTGCCGGGAGTTGTAATAGATACAAACTCGGATAATGATTCTGACTCCGACTCCGACTCCGATTACGATTTTGATTAAGAATAAAATTTTCTATTTTTGAAACGTTCCGTATGTATTTTGGAAATAAAAATAATAATTGCGTAGAATACACTGTTCACGTTTATTTTATTATGATGATTTTTTTAAATATATTAATTTATCTATTTAGCAGGATACTCGGCCATTTTGTTTATAACAATTTGCTGTAAGCTCTTTGTTGCAAGTTATAAACAATAGATATCGGATTGGTAATCAGCGACCTTGAAAACCCGTAAATACCAATTTTTGTCGACATCTGGCAACTTTTTAACATTCATGTCAGCCATATTGGATCGGCCATTTTGTTTACGATAATTTGGCTTTCAGATTCGTAATCAGCGACCTTGAAAACCCCTGTAAGCCAATTTTCATTCCCGTCAAAGGTCATTTGAGGTTTTGGCCAGGTTTTTGGGCTTTTCTCCTACTGTGCCACGGTCTTCTGTGATCTCACCCTTCCCCCCTAGCCACTTATTATTTCCCCTGTTGTCATGTGAACGATAACCTCGGCCCGTGTGTTATCTCATGCTCTTAAAATATTTCTTTCCGTAATCGAATATTTAACAATTAATTGATTTTCGTCTATCATCAAGTAAAAATACACTCCCCCCCCCTCCCCCAGTATATTTAATGAAGAATTACGACTTTCAAAAACGTCTCGTTTATACGGCGCTTTATGGAGATAACGCGCTGGCTACATTTCTATCAAATAATTTATACACTGAATAACTCCAGATGCCAGATGTCAACTGCTCACACGTGTAAGCAAATCGGATAAGATTCCGAAAAGCTCGCCCCTTTGATCGAGATGAAATGTTGCACAGTCCTTCCTTTTAATGTTCCAAGGAAACCCCTTAAGGGATTTTTGGCGACTAGAAATAGTTTTCGAGACATCGTATTTTGAAATTTCCGTTCCTACTATATTCATACTAAAGAGGCTCAATTCTGGCTATGCCTACATATGCGATCGCCAGCTCCGCTTTGTGCGGATCTTCGTCTACAGAAATGGAATGTAAAATATTCGCAGAAAGATGCATTTTCGGAGCTATTGGAGGACATAAATCGCCCTTATCCAGGTAAGTGAAGTGTTTTAAGGCCTTAGGCCACTCTAGGGGCCGAAAAAAGGCTTTTTGGGGATTTTTTTTCAGAAAAACTACAAAATAAATCGAGATTACAAAAAGGGTGTTTATCATACATATCAGTGACTGTAGACAATAATTTTTTTGAAGCGATCAATTTCAAAATGGCAGCTGTGCAGCATTTATTTCAAAGTGCATTTTTTAAGTTGGCCGGAAACATAACTCAGAAAATTTTCAACCGATTCACTTGAAATGTTGAATATATCTTGAAAAATACATTGTCTATGGAAGTAGGTAGGATTTTTTGTTATATTGCATAGTTCATTTGTTATTAACAATTAGCTGACGAAATTTTTCACTTTCCAAAAATTTGGCTAAAAAGCCTAATAATTTCCCCACTTACGTAGACCGTAACGCTTGGCCGACCCCCCCAAATTGCGTTACGTAATTTGCGTACGCCCCCTAACGTAGGCGATGGGAGAGCTATCGCTTTAGCTAGACGAAGATCCGCACGAAGCGAAGAGCGCGATCACATGTATAGGTATATTCAGAACTGAGCCTCTTCGGTATAGATATAGTAGGAGCATGGTAAAATGAATAACTTTCAAAATTCGATATCTCGAAAGCTAACGTTAGTCGCGAAAAATCCTTTTAGGGGTTTAGAATATTGAATCCCTCTTAGAATATTAAAAAAAATGGTCTGTGCAAAACTTCAGCTCGATCAGAGCAGGGAGCTTTTCGGGACCTCAGGGGGCGTACACAAATTACGTTACGTCGAATTCCCATTCCCCCCCCCCGGACTAATCCGTTACGTAATGGTCGCTTAAATGGCGACGGTTTGAACATTTTTATCTATGTTTAAGGCCTGTTTTTTATTCAAGCAGTCTTTAAAAATAGTAGATATCAAATTTAAAAAAATTGGCTACGTGCAGCCTCAGTCGCTGCAATTACGAAAATAAATAAAAATTAAGAATCGGTTGATAAGTGATTGTTCCGTTTTTTTAAATATAAAGTTATGTTTCTTCTAGAATATTGATACTCACATTGAAGTATCTAGGCTCGGGCGATATGATGATTCTTCATCTTCCTTATATTTCAGAACCACCCCTGTACCTTTACCACACCTGTAAGGACTGAGGGTCCTCACCGGTCACGCTACCTGTTCTCACTAGAACGACTGTAACTCCATCAACTTCCGGATTTTTACTTAAAAATTTGCCATCACACTTTTGAATATATGTACTTTCAAGAATTATAAAAAACAAAAAAAAATCTTTTTTCAAATTTTGCTCGGGGAAAGTGGGAAAGCCACTGTGGAAATTTTTGCACAGTGGCTTTCCCGCTTCCCCCGTGCAAAATTTGAAAAAAAAAACACTTGGTCATCCGTCTTAACTGACATTTCGTATGAAAAGCTGTCAACTTTCCGCGGTGAAATTACGCGCGAGTTTGAGATTCAAAACTTGCAGAAATTTTGGTATTTCTGACAGTTCTAAAATCGTGACGAAACGCAAACCTTGGCCTCCCTTTCCCCCCACGTACGTAGGACCGTAACGCCTAGCGGGACCCCCCCCCCCCCGCCCACCAAATTGCGTTACGTCATTCGCGTACACCCCCTCACACGAAAAATGTGACTAGCAGAAGAATTTTTTTAGCCACGACTTTTGAGAGAAAATGAAAAAATGTCTAAATTTATTAAATTTGCGCGAAATTTTGTATTCCAGTTTATCGTTGAATATAATAATTGATTGTGAGTTATTTTCATTAGGCGCCACAGTAATTTTAACTAATGATTTAAAAGGGTCCTCCTGATGCTCCTACAAAATACCGCCCATTTAGTTAAACTGCGATTTGATCGTTTGGAATAAAGATCGTTTATGTTCATCACAGCTACTTAATCCTACGGCATTCTTATATGACATGCAGATGGCTTCAATTACGATCGCGTCTATCAATCATTTTGGTCTTCAGTAGGCTTATTATTTGTTCAGTTGGTTTTTTAAAATTAGTATCCCGATCAAATGTGCTATAAGCTGGGTAGGGATCAAGGTCGACAGCGCATGCGCTTCGATCAGAAAAGTTAGAAAGACAGACAGAAGCTATTCTGTCCTTGTCGCACACGTACCCTTCTCAGCGTGCCTACCATATCGTGGTCGTTTCCATACCTGTATATAAGACCGTGGGCCAGAGTTGTCTGGCGCTGAATAAACGAAGAGCAGTTTTATTTTCTTATCGGTGGATGATAATGTACCGACGGTTGGTAACATACCGACGGTAGGTACCTTACCTGCGGTAGGTAACATGCAGACCGATGAACGTAGAGCACACCGCGTATCATCTCCCTCAAGGTAATACGTGCGCGATTATCAACTGATCCAAATAATACGTTGCATAGATGAGCTTTCTGCAGCGAAATTCGATGAGTTTTCATTAATCGTCTCCAGATGGCGCAGCCTGTAACAAAAGCGATGTTGCACCTGTCGCGGTTTGTGGGATGCCGATCTTGGTAGTGCTTCGCCTTGTTTAGTGCCAAAAATCCAATTTTAAGGCGTTTAATTTTCGCCCCTTGATCGCCCATTGATATGCCTCAACTTGAAGGTTAACCTTCAAGTTGAGGCTTCGGTAAAATAATAACAAACGTTAGATTTCAGTAAAATAATAACAAAATTGTTTCTTATGTGAAGCGGTAAAAAGTCCACTACGCAGCCATAAAAAACATCAGGGTTAATCCACCCCTTCATTTTTATTCCTCTTACCGCTTATTTCAAAAGGGTGCATCGCATCGAAATAGACGGTTACTACACTGAAAGTGACGAAAAATGTATGCCTATGCGTTTTTGCTTCTTTGCATGATACCAAGCCTGGCGGGGTAAATTACTCTTTACTTCAATTTCATTATTGCTGTTGTTTTTTTCTCTGTATTACAAACGTGTACGTCTATCTAAAATATTCCTATAAAATCTAAATTCACGTTTTTTTCGTGTTACGATAATACTACGTGTGTCGGGAAGAGTAAAGGAAACTCTAGTTTTGTTTTTATTCAAAGTTTTGAAATTTTTTTCATCTATTCCACTGAAGTTGCCGCGAATCCATGAAAAATGCGGATTTTATGTTTACGTAGACTTGCATATTTACATGGAATTTTTAGAGGGTGGGTGTAAGCCACCCCTCTCTCATCATGATTCATCATCACTCATGATCCCGTGAAAGTTGCACGACCTATTTGTCACTATTAAATAGCCCAGTGAAGCTAATGCAAAAGTGGACCAATCTCAGCCCAATCGGGAATTGGTTATCGAAATATCGTGGTTGCCGGTTCAAAAAGCATAGTTTCGAGAAAAATGCGTTAAACCCTTTATATATCACCATGTGACAGTTCTGTAACAATCCATCTAAGAAGGAACATCACTTAGGGGGTTATATACAATTAAAATTGTCGAAAAATCTATTAAAAAAAAATCGTCATGTACATATATTTAAGTACACACACAGAAAATTTCTTGTCAATCCGGCGAATATTCTCGAAGCTACACGCACATTTGTAAGGACGTGTCAGAGCGTTCGAAAGTGCTTTTGAAACTTTAAACGCGTTTTTCTCAAAACTGTGTTTTCAAAGTCGGTGAGCAAGATTTTTCGGAAACGGCTGAACCGATCAGTCTCAAATTTTAACACAATCTTTTCAAGTATATTTTTTAGTAATCAATCGAATATTCTTTCTCACCGATAAATATTTTCTATTTTATAAACAATTTAAGGCCTACATTTTTGCCAAAAATCGATCTTTTTAGAAGTCGCCATTTTGTCAAAAATGATTATTTTGCTTATTTCTTCGATCAATTACAAGATAATCCATTATAATAACGAAATATTTTTGGTTTTTTCATTTTAGATGATCCAGTCCAGAGATATCGTGCTCACCGCAAGACGCCTTTTTTTAGAGGTGCTCCCGGAGATCAGCCATAGCAGCTTTCAAAATAATTGTTTTTTACAAATAAAAAATGTTAAAATACAGTTAAAAGTTACTATAATATGTGTACAAATTTTTAGGTTAATATATTTAAAGTATATTTAAAATATATTTAAAATATATTAAAAATCGATATTTCTGGCTACCTGACTGTATATAACGCATTAAGGCCTTACCCCCACTTGTAGCGCAAAAAAAGGCCTTTTTCATGAATTTTTTAAAGAAAACTACAAAACTTTTTTAATCGATCAATATACCATCTTAAAGAACAGATCTTGAAGAACTTTCAGTAATTTTTTTATTGAAAAATATTACATCGTTTAGTGGAAAATGGCCGTCAATGAAATAATGTTTTTATATACACGGTTTGCGGTGACCAACATTGCGGCGAAGTGGATCATCTGAAAAAAAAAATGCGGATGGATTTAGTCAAATATAAGTATAAACTAGTCTTTAATCGAAGGATTTTAAAAAATATTCATTTTTCACAAAATGGCGGACAGTCAAAGTTAATGGTTCGAGTTTAACGAAAAAAAACTGCCGTTTTTTGGCTATAAAACGGTCATTTTTTCGAAAAAAAAAATCGAACGATTATAGACTACATTTTTATGTATTAAATAAGCCTGCAAAATTTCAAGAAGATCGGTTCATTAGTGTTCGAGTAATCTTGGTCACCGACTTCAGAAATGCCATTTTGAGCATTTCTGATTCTTCGGGATTCCGGATTCCGGATTCTTCTCTTTAAGAGCTCATATCTCAGTCAATTTTGTTCGGATCGACTTGAAATTTTCAGGACATATTCTCAGATACTTATACTTCAAAAAAATTCAAGAAAAAAATCGATTTTTTCAAAATCGCAAGTGGGGGTAACCCCTTAAGTGTCCGCTTGCGGTTTTGTTGAAACGCATATATGTGATAGAACATTGAAACTCATTCGACACGTGTATCTTTTATCGGCGAAAAAACGGTTTTAAGGGTGAAAACTACCCCCCAAAAGAAAGGCGTGTCACCCCTTAATTTAATTTTCTTTTAAATTTCTATCGTAGATTTTTCATGGCTTTATATTAGAAGATTTTTGGTTTTTGTTTCATTTAGATCGGCGGACTGCTTGTGGGTGAAACTGCAAAATCACCCCTCGACATGCCTTTCTTCAAGGGGTCGGTCCGTCCCTTAAAAACGTTTTCCGGTGACAAAAAAACGTGTCTAACAGTTTTCATCGCATTGATATTTAATCATGTTTTAAAAGAATGTCACACGCCTACAAACCGCTCTACAATTTTTTAGTACAATTCATGAAAACCGCGGCGCGAGTTGGATCAAAATTTGTTCGAAGTTCACTTATCGCGAGATTGCAAGATTCGAGTGTGAGTAAAGTTTGCGAAAATCGAAAACAAAAATATCAAAACGACAAAGGGCATGTGAAAAATGTGGCGTGGCTTTGTGCTACACGAGCAAAACAACTACTTCAAAGCATTCCATACATCATAAAGGAATGCTACGACACAATGTAACATGTCTGTCACACTCCCTTTATTGCTTTATAACTAGCTAAAACTTTATAACTAAGTAAACATTTTCAACAACTTAATAATACGTGCTATTTTATTCATTTGAAACAACCGTAAAGTCAAGTATTTTTTAATGTTTACTATGTTGAGTTATTGAGGGTTAAAGTTGCTCCATCTCGAACGCGCTCCCCGCACTCCTTATAATTTCCATAATTCGGCTAATTTGATAAGTAGCATTAAACGTTTACCACAGACGTATTCAAAAAGGTCTGTCAAATAATAAAACCAAATTTTTTCTTCCTTTCAAATATCTATACAACAATACTGCCTCAACTGGAAAAATTCGACCGCTCGATTTTGTTTGCAGGCATCCACAAATTTAATCGAGAAAAACCACGGGATGGTTTTTACCCTTTGAGACCTTTTTTCGCGGACAACAAAAACTCGTGCCTCAGTTTTGAATTCTTTGCCAGAGGTGCGAGTTTCAACATCGAAGGTAGACCCTGAAGTGGTGTTCCTTTCCGGTGATTTGCGATGCACTGCACAGTTTAGGAAGTTGAAAACGCTTGCGAGGACGGTTTTTGAACCATACTCGTATTCATATGCAATTATATCACAGACATTTTTATCCCTCCGAATTTTCCAGCTCAGTGTCAGTGTCATTTGTCGCGTCTTTAATAATCCGCTGAGTGGTCCACCCGTATAACGTCTGACAATTAAAATCGAATAAAATTAATTTGGACGACGCGCCACAGTATTGTACGAAACAGCGGTCGGCTTGCACGAATTCGTGTTACAATTTCTTTTTACTCGTTGCCGTATCGCTGCTGGAAATGCGGGAGCGCGCGCACACGTGCGATTGCGATCGATACGTGCCCGATCGAATTAATTTATCCGAACTGGATCTGTAAGTCTTGCATCTCTGTCCTTCGTTCCTCGGCATTTTAATTTTTTGCATCATTTCTCTCTCTCTCTCTCTCTCTCTCTCTCTCTCTCTCTCTCTCTCTCTCTCTCCCTCTCTCTGCCTGTACCGTGTGTGCGCTTCTAATTTTTTTTTCGCGCGACCTGGGAGGAACTCGAGTTTCAAATGTCCGGGTGATCGAGCGAGTAGCACACGCCACGAATGAATGCGAGTCACGAATACTTATGCACGTGATTAAAAGCCCCGCGAATTTACCGAGTTATATCGAAGAACCCGATATTTCCCGTTCCTGCTGGGTCACCTCGCACACGCCCTGACTACGTCTTATGAATTCACTGTTTCTTGATTATTATTTTGAATAATAATAATTTGATGTCAATTAATAATATTAATTAAGGCGGAACACCACTGTGATGGGTAAAGAAATAGTTTTTTTTTGCATTTTCTCAAAGTATACATATTCAAGAGTATGTGGAAAATTTCATGTTGAACTATTGAAAGTTGACCAAGTTACAGAGGATTTGGTGAGAGCAGGTAGCGCAGATTTACGTATACTAATACTTTTAATCGCTTTTTTTTTCTCGAAACGACTTTTCTCAACCCTTCCGGAATCATAACAAAGTATTCCGATCTCAATATGTCGTTTACAAATGCATCGTACGTTTGGAGCACGTTGAACTCATATCGGTGTGCTCAAGAGTTCACAATTAATATGACATCACTTGAGTCATCCAATGACTTGTGTTGATGAATTCACTGCGTGAGCACTGCTAGTAGACATGCTATGTAAGCAATATGACGGCGATATACATGTTTGGCAGTGATACATTCGATAGGTGCAACATGACGGCGATATGCGTGTTTCTCAATGATACATCCTATGACGGCGATATGCATGTTTTTAGTGATACATTCGATGAGCGCAATATGACGGCGATATGCATATTTCTCAGTGATACATCCCATGAGCGCAATATGACCGCGATATGCGTGTTTCTCAGCGATACATCCTATGACGGCGATATGCATGTTTTCAGTGATGTATCCGATAAGCGCAATATGACGGCGATATGCACATTTCTCAGTGATACTCCCATGAGCGCAATATGACGGCGATATGCGTGTTTCTTAGTGATACATCCTATGACGGCGATATGCATATTTCTAAATGATACATTCGATGAGCGCAATGTGACGGCGATATGTATATTTGTCAGTGATACATCCCATGAGCGCAATATGACGGCGATATGCATACAAATCCTGAATGATACAAATA
>OX101787.1:15406036-15468536 GCA_944452715.1 Ophion slaviceki
ATACACAAAAGAGAAAAAACAAAAAATTCTTTTCACTCGAAAAGTAAAACTGATCGTAGAACAGACATGGGGGTAACTCGGATGCGTGGGTATTGATACGAAGCTAGATTTTTCTCTCAGACGTCACTTTTCGGGCTACCCTGTATATGCGTTTGTGCGCGCGTGTGTGTGTATGTACCTACACCCACGGATTTCTGTTATTTGGGAATACCCGCGTGAATTTAAATAAATCTTGTTCACGACATCTGTTTGACAAACAGCGAGATTAATTTCCTTCGAATCGCGAATAAATAGTGCACAATTTATGCACTCGCGTACACGGTATTTTCATTTCCCCCGTTTCGATTACGATGAGAAATCGAAAGATTTATTGCGGATTGTTGCTTTTCGAGTATTCGCGTTTTGTTTTGCTTTTTTTTTTAATATTCCCATTCTTCTTTTTCTTCTTTTCCTTTCCGTTCTCCTTCAGTCACGAGTATAAGTGTATAATTATCGAGGAAAAACGCTTCTTTTTTTCAATCTCACGCGTGTTCACGTATTATGTGGATTCTCCTAACGTCATGTAACGGAAAATACATGTACAGGTATGTCATACGTGAGCGTGCGTTCCGACGAAATAGCTGCAGTTTCGCGCGTCTACGTTGTTGCGGCAATCAGCGAGAATGCACTGCAGCCCCGGTAGACCTCCGCGTTTGTGTTTGTACGTTGACTCACGCGCTCGTCCCCATTCAACGAGACTAGAGGCGACGATGAATTTAATTAGTTTACCGACGCCGATTATCATTAATATCAGTAAGAAAGAGTCTCGTGGCCGGACGCTCGCCGACAATGGCGTCGTCATAATGTTTTTCTAAGACTTGCGCTTACCTATATATATATATATATATATATATATATGCATATATATGGGGAAAGAATAATGTGAACCCGCCATATCAACATAGTGATGGCTTTATTTGGCTGTTTTGAGGACGGTCCTTGAAGTCTAATTTCTTCACGATCACCTTTCATGTATATATACATACAGGGTGACCATATATTTTTTAAGGGTCTTGCGCGAAGATTTTGCAACTGAGAAAACCACGACTTTGAATCCTCTTTTAAGTCCTCGTCGAAAAAAATACAGCGTATTTTTGTGATAAATCGTATTTGGCAGAAAAATTAAAATTGTGGAAAAAAAATTTCATTTTGCGTAAAGCAGAATGAACTTAAATAAATTCCGAATACACTCGGAAAAACTTTTCTGATGCATGTCGCCATTGAGAGAAAAAGATACATTTGGAAATGGAGCAAAGAAATTTGATTTCATAAAAAAAAGTGTTGTAGGTGCGTTTCGTATTTGGAATCATCATTTCGCTGTATTCATAATCGCATTTTATTTTTTCCCAGAATACTCAATTTCTTTCTCGTAAATACTACTCATCACAAAAATACGCTATATTTTTGTCTCGAGGAGGACTCGAAAAACCATTAAATATCGTTTTTTTTCGGTCGCAAAATTATCGCGCCTTAAAAACCGCACGGCCATCTTACAATTGTCACCCTGTATATATTTCTCTCCGGATCCCCGGTCCCCTCCGCCACATCGATCCTCCCGCCATCGTGCGGCGTTCATCTATCCACGAAGAAAAATACAATTAGCGTAATTGCTCTCGCCCGGATTGCACGGTAGCCACGAGTCCGCGACAAATAACAAATTTGTGCGCGCTACACTCCTGAAATTTCTCTTCCCACAATACGACCCAAAAACGCGAATCGTCGAGACTGCAATTTCATTTAAGTCGTAGTAAAATAATAGCGGAGCAAAGAAAAAAGGGGGAAATAAGTAAAATAAGGGATGAGATATCGAGCCAGAGCGATGGGGCAGCTGCTGTGGATATAGAGCGCGAGTATTCCGCTTGAATATTAGACGATCGAATTGCGAAGGGAAACGGAAGTGAGTCGTGCTCTATGCACTTTACCCCCGCATCGCTTATATCCACATTGAACTTTGACGTCGCGTTGTTCCTCTTACTTCATTCCAATGTATCCGCGTACAGCGGAAAAGTGAGAAAAAAAGGTTTTTACGTCGATTACTGTTGGAATGTTTGGAGAACAGATCGATTTGCGACGCGGTTGGATTCGCCTCGCGGGGGGGGGGGGGGGGGGGGGGGGGTGCAGATAGAAAAATTTTTTTTCTGGAAAAAATCAATTTGAAAAGCATTCGTGAAGTACGTCGACCGGTCGTATTTGCGCTCACGTGAGCTTGCCGGTAATGTGAATTACAGAAAAGAGACGTTATCTTTTCGCGTGGTCGAGCGAGCTACAGGCACACACATGTATGCACGTACGTACGACCCGTACACAGCTACGCTATTCTTTTCTCCAGTTCAACGTTTATAACCGCGCGCGCGAGTAGGTATCCCATAATCGAGTCTCTTTGTCGGAATTAAAATTAGACACGTTACGTCGTTGCGATATTATTACACGTGTGTTCGCAACTAATGAGCTATTTTTGGGGACGCGCGCGGTTCGTCGCGACAATAGATCGCACTGAATCTAGTTTCGAACGTACGAGAACTGGACAAAGGGAGAAGGACAATTCCGAGGGGCTGGTAGGCCATGTGGGGAGGAAGGATGACGTACGTATGTACATCCATATACATGCGTGTACGTGCACGACGAACCACGTCACTTTGACAATGAGTAACATGTTGCACCCATAGCCGATAAATTTCCGCGACAATTCAATATCTGTTGGTAGATGTGTGGACAGGTGATGAAGACATTTCGTTTCGAGAATCGACTCTACAGTGGCCGGTAACCCCCTCGGCGTTATGTCAATCCGCAATGGCTTCGGATTGTATGATCACCAAAAAAATTATTTTTAATGCAATTTTTTTCCGTTAAATTCAGCACAAATTGAAAATAAGCCGTTTCAGGCCTATCGAAGTCGAATTGGAAATCACAAATTAGGATTATTGAAGATTAAAATGATACAAATTAAAAAAAAAAAATGATTAATTCGAAAAAAAATAGAAGGAAGAATGCGCCCACGATGAGGCTAGTCTTAAATATCATAGAATGGGTCACTCTATTTTTGAGAATTTTTTGAAAAAAATAAAAATAGGCAATCATCTTTAAAAAAAATAGCTTTCAATTTAGAAGAAAAAAACGTTGACATTGATTGTTGATAATATTTTCATATTTTTTTACGAAACTATGCTTCAAAATGAAAAAGGGTTGTATATCTCAATTAGTTGCGGAGTTATCAGCGTTTAAACGTCTCCAAAACTTCCGAAATCAACATTTTTTGAAAAATTATAACTTCTGGAAGAGAAGAGATAAAAATCGAAAAATTGGTGTGGATACTCCTTTCATGGGGACAATATAACAATAACCAAAAATCAGGAAAATAAAAAATGGTCGGGGTCACGTGCTAGGTGAACTGGCATGGAATATCCCATATATATATATATATATATATATATATATATATGTGTATATATATACACACCCCATTGAACCCTTTGTAAGAAGTCGGACTCGTTCCGAGTTTCACATCGGTCGCTTATATATATATATATATATATATATATATATGTGTGTGTGTGTGTGTGTGTGTGTGTGTGTGTGTGTGTGTGTGTGTGTGTGTGTGTGTGTGTGTGTGTGTGTGTGTGTGTGTGTGTGTGTGTGTGTGCGCGTGTGTGTGTGTGTGCGCGCGCGTGTGTGTGTGTGTGTGTGTGTATATATATATATATATATATATATACACACACCCCATTGAACCCTTTGTAAGAAGTCGGACTCGTTCCGAGTTTCACATCGGTCGCTTCCAAGTTATTATTGTCACAGCAGGACTTTGTCAAACGCTCAAAGTCACCGCGAACTTACGACAAAAGTACATACGAAAGACAGTTGCCTCGAGTGTGCAAGTTCTTTGCGGTGCAACTTTACATGTACGTACAAACATATATAGACTTTTGCCCCACGTGTCTGATCCAATATTTGTCTACTCCCTCGCAATCGCCAAAGTCAACGAGTCCCCTCTCGTCCTCGTATCTTCACCCCACTCGACCTGAAGAAAAGCAAGGCGTGCATACCAAAGTCGAACCTCATTGGTTGGCCTTGCGACGATGATCGAAATGGTAATTCGCTTCGAGAAAAAAGGATCGCCCACGTAGTGGGTGGAATGTGGGGGATATTTAGTTTTAGGACGCGGAGCCCGTTGGAAGATGTTTGAGCCGGCTCGAATAATCGCATCGACGAGCTTGCAATGGAGAGAAATCGCTACCGACAATTGGAGTTGGCGGTTTATGGAGGCATCGGGGAAGATGGAGGATCGCTGCGCCCTCGATCGCGCGCTCTCCTGCGCGATTCTGCGGAACGTATGATCGCGCATCGTCGTATGTGGCTATCGATCCGTCCCAGACACACTCATTACCAGCTCCGCTTTTACAGCCTCGGGACTTAAATATTTACCGTCCGAAACGCTTACCACTCTCCAGTGAGTTTAATGATCGAACACGCACACGTAAAAAGTTCGACTCGTATGACGCTCACAAGCTAACATAGATATAGTGTATGTATGTGTGTGTATTTACGGAGAAAGGTATTTTTGAACCCGTTGTACTCATGCTATGTTGGCTATCAGCACGGCTATTTTGCGGACGGGGCCTTGTTTGTTAAGGGGTTACCTCCACTTGCGATTTTGAAAAAATCGATTTTTTTATTGCATTTTTTTGAAGAATAAGTATAAGACAACAGAGTATGGGCCCGGTTAAGTATAAGATACAGAAGTATGGGCCCGGAATAGATGACTCTATGTAAGTTTACAAAAAACAATATTTTCTTCATGTAAACTGA
The DNA here is from genome assembly GCA_944452715.1 of Ophion slaviceki. Classification (NCBI taxonomy): domain Eukaryota; kingdom Metazoa; phylum Arthropoda; class Insecta; order Hymenoptera; family Ichneumonidae; genus Ophion; species Ophion slaviceki. Next base: position 15,410,882 of record OX101787.1, read on the forward strand.
AATTGAAACTTTAAACGCGTTTTTCTCAAAATGGCATTTCTGAAGTCGGTGACCAAGATTACTCGAACACTAATGAACCGATCTTCTTGAAATTTTGCAGGCTTATTTAATACATAAAAATGTAGTCTTTAATCGTTCGGTTTCTTTTTTTCGAAAAAAATTGCCGTTTTATAGCCAAAAAACGGCTGTTTTTTTTTCGTTAAAATCGAACCATTAACTTTGACTGTCCGCCATTTTGTGAAAAATGAATATTTTTTAAAACCCTTCGATTAAAGACTAGTTTATACTTATATTTGACTAAATCCATCCGCATTTTTTTCAGATGATCCACTTCGCCGCAATGTTGGTCACCGCAAACCGTGTATATAAAAACATTATTTCATTGACGGCCATTTGCCACTAAACAATGTAATATTTTTCAATAAAAAAATTACTGAAAGTTCTTCAAGATGTGTTCTTTAAGATGGTATATTGATCGATTTGAAAAGTTTTGTAGTTTTCTTTAAAAAAATTCATGAAAAAGGCCTTTTTTTGCGCTACAAGTGGGGATAACGCCTTAAATCAAATCGTTGATTTTCGGGACTGGACGGTACTTGAAGTGAAGACTAGATGGTAACGTAAAATTGGGTTACTTTGAACTGGTTTTGAAAGTTTTTTGTAGGTAACTTTTGAACATTCTAAATTTCAACTTTTTTTGCTCCAATAGAACAATGTGTCCTTTGGCTATCAAATGTATAAGAAAGTCAAGCCCCCCCCCACCCGCAATTTTATGTTTAAAAAATGTCAAAGCAACCTCGAGGGTGGGGTTTCTTTGACAATGCATTGAAATGCAACTTATGTAGTAAATTAAGGGTTACTTTGACATCAATTTGATAAAGAAATTTAATATTCTATGCATTATACATAGAAATCAATGAAAAAAAAAACGATTTTTTTACCAACAAATTGCCGTGTTTTAAGGAAACTTTTTCCATGAAAATATCAAGTACCTAGGGTACTATTATAGGCACTTGATCGGTCTTATAATTATCATTGACATCAAAATCAACTTGAGCAACATTACAATCAACTTTAGCAACATTATAATAAACTTGAACAACAAATTTGAACACATTTATATGCGCACACATTTAAACCGTATTTTGGCGCTCTGTTAAAGTAGCCCAAAAAACAGTCCAAGTTACCCTTAATGTCAATTTAACATCGGTTTACCGTACCTTTGTGTGAGGATGCTTGCACTTATCTCAGTGATTTGAATGGGTCTGCATGAGCTTGCAATTTTTAAAGTACGATTCTTTTTCATAGTTTTATAGCTCAGGGTTTTGACTTAAATTTGCAGAAAAGAATCCGTAAAAATACCAAAAATTCAGCGGGTTATGACGATTTTTCTGAAGTATCAGATTGCCTATGCGTTGCAGAGAACCGCTGCCATTTGCCCTTTTTTCTTTTGCATTTTTCTCGATGTGTTTTGTGAAACGGTGTAAAGAGTGTCTCAAAATCTATTCGTTCAAATTTAGACAGAGCATAGTTTATAACATTTTCTATCGTATGGCCAGATGATTTTTTTGTCCATAACAAATGATTAGTGAAAATAGTTATTTTGGTCGAAAATCGACTTTTTTTAAAGCTTGCCAAATTCGTAGGTTGACCCCGTCATCCCAACACCGTTATCAGAGAAATAATATGAACAAATTTGTTTTCAAAATTCAAAAGTCATAAATTTTTCATCGTATGCCCGGATAATTTTTTATATGTTTATCCATTTGTCAATAACAACTGATCAAAGTAGTTTAGTCGAAAATCGATTTTTTTCCAACAGCTTGCCATTTTTGTAACAATCAAAATTTCGAGAAGGTATCCAGTAATATGAAAGTTTTATTATTATACTACATTATATCATGGTACATTTTTATTTTTCAAATATATTTCAATATTTTTCAACATCTTATTTTTAACGACCCAGATAGACAGTCGTGATCATCACGCCGTGCATACAATTGATGAAGCAAATTTTACAGCATATTGACTACATGTCATGATGCAAAGCCGTGAACTCATTTAGTATAGTGAATGTACAAAGCATGTTGATCTCAATATGTCGTTTACAAATGCATCGTACGTTTGAAGCACGTTGAACTCATATCGCTGTGCTCAAGTGTCCACAATTAATATCTGCAAATTTTACGTCATATGGAAGTCATCCAATGACTGTGTTGATGAATTCACTGGGTTAGCACTGGTAGTAGACATGCCATGCAAGCAATATGACGGCGATATGCATGTTTGTCAGTGATACATTCGATGGGCGCAACATGACGGCGATATGCATGTTTCTCAGTGATACATCTTATGACGGTGATATGCATGTTTCTAAGTGATACATTCGTTGAGCGCAATATGACGGCGATATGTATATTTTGTCAGTGATACATCCCAGGAGCACAATATGATGGCGATATGCATGTTTCTCAGTATTACATTCCATGACGGCAATATGCATGTTTTCAGTGATACATTCGGTGAGCGCAATATGACGGCGATATGCATATTTCTCAGTGATACATCCGATGAGCGCAATATGACAGCGATATGCGTGTTCTGTGATACATCCTATGACGGTGATATGCATATTTCTAACAAGGAGAAGGCAGAGCCTGGATGTCGCAAATCGGGTTCGCCTTTCGGGTGGTGAAAGTTGAAGACCTCCGAATTAACGTCGCTTTTGATTTTTGTTCCAATAAGCCTTAGTTACTGAGATATCGCGATTTGAAAATTTGGGTGTTTCGTCTCATGCTTAGAGTACGTTGAGCGTTGACACATGAGACAAGAGCGGCCGTAGCTAATATGGGAAGACGTTAGACCGGCACTCTGAAAGTTCACGGTTCGCGTCCCTATGCTTTTTTTTAATTCAATTTTTTTTTTTAATTTTATAATCTCTCATAAGACTTTACATGTGCAGGTAAATAAGAAAATTCGAAAATATTTTTTACTAGTTTTATTTGTCTATTATATTAAAATAATTAATCCAATAATGAAGTCACAATTACAAAGCAAAATAATATGGTATAAAAAATAAATAATTAATATAATTCACAGGAAAGCATATTTGAAGATCTATATCTTCAAATATGCTTTCCTGATAGAATTGATAAGGTTAAATATGGTTGCGCTGGTATTACGTTCATTTTATGTTCGTGGTGTCCTAAGCCTTTGTGCTACCCTTGCTTTTACGATGGTTTCCACCCTCCAATTTGTCAACATACTGATCTGATAGAAGAAGAATCAGAATAATTACCTGCCGCGAAATTTGCAAGTGTGAATTAGGTTAATTATTTATTTTTTATACCACATTATTTTGCTTTCTCATTGTGACGTGATTAATAGATTAATTATTTGTTATACAATATTATTTTGCTTTGTAATTGTGACTTGATTATTAGATTAATTATTTGTTATACAATATTATTTTGCTATGTAATTGTGACTTCATTATTGCATTAGTTATTTTAATATAATAGATGAATTAAACTAGTAATACATATTTTCGAATTGACTTCTTTACCTGCACATGCAAAGTCTTATGAGAGATTATAAAAAAAAATAAAATTCAAAAAAAAGCATGGGGACGCGAACCGTGAACTTTCAGAGTACCAGTCCGTCGTCTTACCGTATTAGCTACGGTGGCTCTTGTCTCAAGTGTCAACGCTCAACGTACTCTACGCGCGAGCCGAAACTCCCAAATTTTCAAATCGCGATATCTCAGCAACTAAGGCCTATTGGAACAAAAATAAAAAACGACGTTAATTCGGAGGTCTTCAACTTTCACCAGGCGAAAGGAGAACCCGATTCGCGAAATCCAGGCTCTGCCGTCCCTTGTAAGTGATACGTTCGACGAGCGCAATAAGACGGCGATATGTATATTCATCAGTGACATATCCCATAAGCGCAATATGATGGCGATATTCATCCAAATCCAGAATTATACAAATAAGCAGACACAAAAAAAATTTGTACAAGTGTTAGAATGGCTAGGTAGGTAGCGCGCTCGGCTCTCGATTTAGAAGACGTGGTTCAAACCGTAGGTAGGTACAAAATTTAACTAGGCAGAATACGTTTTTAATCCATTTATCATATAGGCAGGAACATCAATAAAGCGTATGGGGATAATAAAGATCCTACCAGATTTTTTTATCAATATTTTTGGATTTTTTTTATTTTTCACGCTATGACACTCAAATGAGCTCCATATGAGCACAGCATAGTTACGTCACGCCATGCCGCTATTATGACCTCCGTATGAGTACAGCATATTTACGTCACGCCATGCCGCTAATATGAGCTCCGTATGAGTACAGCATATTTACGTCACGCCATGCCGCTAATATGAGCTCCGTATGACCACAGCATAGTTCCGTCACGCCATGCCGCTAATATGAGCTCCGTATGAGCACTACAGTTTCTTCACGCCGTGACACCCATATGAGCCCCATATGCACTCACTTATTGTTAGATATTCGTGAGCCAAATTTGCTAGTCTGATGAATTCACTGCATGCATATTCGCGTGAGACCAACTTTGCTTCATTTGGATGTATTATTGTGAATCATCATGTGATGCAAATATGACTTCAACGGGAGCACTCATAAGGGATACACAGCTGTGAGACTTTCTATGCTGCAGTGATGATGTACATATGATGCCAATATGAGGTACATCTGTCTATCTGGGTATGTTCACCATCGAGAAAAAATCGCTAAAATCAGCGATTTTTCGACCCGTTACACTGAGATGATCCCTTAAGAGTCGTCTATCCCCGAGCTGCCAATTCGACGAACGAAATGCGAACTTTTCCTCAAGAAGAGGGAATTTTTTTTCCATCACCCGAATTTGGCATGTCTTAATGACTTTGCAGTGCTATCGAGGCGTTCAGGCAAGATGGACTGAACGCGTTCTAACCCTTTTTTTCATTCTTTCGAATTGAAAAGATGGTAATACTCTTGGAAGAAAAGTGCTTTGAAGAAAAAGGCGGCTAGACCAAATATATACGACGGATCATTCGTGCTTCGATGACGCGAATAAGTATAGGGTGGACGTGGAATGAGCTTATTTCTGGCTACGATGCACGCGGACAGTCGGACGAATCGAGTCGTGCAAAAGTTCCGCGACTCGTGTAGGCCGGACATTAAGGGTTGTCGCGACAGAGAGAGAGGGGGGAGGGAGGGGAGAGAGAGAGAGAGAGAGAGAGAGAGAGAGAGAGAGAGAGAGGGAGAGAGAGTTCCGGCGTGTTACGCGTTCCGGTACGAACGCCGAAGGGTTGCTCCGGATCAACTTTGGAGGTTATTACGCGGTGACCATGTACTTTTCTCCGCCCAGCTCGATATTATTGCGCACCTCTTCGAGTTCCGATGCTTCGATTATTTACGATATACATACCCTCAGGCGCACTAAAGGCTAGTGACCGAAGGGTTGCCCGGCTATCTTTTTCACCCCATCTCTCTCTCTTTTGCTCACTTCCGCAACGATTTCTGGATTATTTCCCGTTACCGCGAAATTGCCATAGGATAGACCGAAGGGCATTCTTCAGGTGCCCAGGGGGCTGTCGCGAAAAAACTGTCCCCAACTCTGCGGAAAAACACGCGTGGCGAAAAAAAAAGGATCGTCGCTGCGAACACTTTTGATCTCGACGTAAACTTCTTCGTTGTAGAACAACCCGAGTGGAGAACGTAACTCATCACCGCCTAGCCACAAGCTAGTAAATTGATGTTTCGAATCGCCATTAGCTAGCCGTCTTAGCCATTGACTACCCAGCCTTGTAACGCTTTGGTCCTCTAGTAACTGAATGCAAAAAATTAGATGGTGATTAGATAGAAAGAAATATCCCACCGCTGTATTATATTTCTGACCTAGCCATAACAGTTTTTTCAGCTAGCGACTGGGAACAAAAAATTAGGTGGCGATTAGATTTAAAAATTTGCGGCTATATATTTATATTTTCGTGATTTTTTTCACATTATGTACATCATTGGACCCTTTTACGATATCCTTCGTCGTTCATTAATTAGGGTTATGATATTTGCGCTGTAAACATATTAATGGTTTAATTTTAAATTATCTCAGGAAAACGCTTACGCCGTAACGTGGTTTCGATCCCGGGACCTCTGGGTGATGAGTTGTGACGCTGTCCACTGAGCCAATTCAACTTGTTTAATTTCCGAATTTTCTTATCGTCTACATATGTTACACTACACAATGTCAGATTATTGAAAAATGGGTGGATTAATAAATGTAAATAACATTATCGAATCAATGACTCAATTGCGTTCGCATTAAGAGCGATAATCGCATAGAATTACATAACCTTAAATTGTATTTATCCGATCATTTATAGTTAGCTAGCCAGCCATGAGTCATTCGCTCGATGGAAGTACACGTAGTCACATAACCTTACTTTTTCATTTGTGACCAAGATCAGCTGGGAAGTGACTAGACAAGGGCTGGATAACAAAACATTCACAACATTACTAGCTCATAGCGAGCCAACCATTGGTCAGTTCGTACGAGCTCAATTGGGCGAGCCAGTTACTAGGTCGTAACTCAGGCAGGCTAGAACAATTTCTACTCGGGAATGTAACGAAAAGCAAATCCACACAAACCGATAAAACGTAAAACAAAATTTATTTCTGGAGTAACCGGATTGCTTTTATTTGTCTAAAATAATTGAATAATCATTAATAACCGAACTAAATTAATAATGTAGGAAAAACATTTTAATAATTTATTTTAATTATTCATTTTGATAATTCATTTTAATTAATTATTTTAATTATTTATTTTCATTATTAATTCGTTCATCTTCTGTAGGGACAGCGACAAAAAAATTATAAATTTTTTAATCTACGAAAATACTTTAGCGGAAGATCTCGAGATGACTGCCCATAAGGATCGCCCATCACCCAAAAAGCAAAAATAAGACTGTTCGGCCCATTTTTACGAAGCACTATGGGAAGACGAGAAAAAGCGGAGGCCTCGAGAAATTTCGTATGCCGTTGGATCTACGGTGAACACGATGCGCTGGTGGAGTGCACCGACGACAGCTCGATGCCGCGTATCGTCGTGGACGCTACGTTAATTACGGGGTAACCGATCTTTCTCCCGCCGCAGCCATTATTATGCGGTTTAGGTCGTCGACGTTGACAACGTATGTATATATACGTATAGGCTTGGTATATTCCTTCGGGAATTATTCATGGAGTAATGTGACATTGCCGGGAAACCCACCGACCGTGGAACAAGCCAGGCGCGCGCGAGCGAGGACTTTCATATAATGTAAGAAAAACTTTTTCAACAATGCTCTCTCTCGTATGTTTTAATTGCCTATGCAATCTTACGACCGGGATGAGGCAGAAAAAAAATTATTTGCATCGCGAAATCCTGCATCCAATTGATCACGTGGCTGGGACAAAACTTTCGATATTTGAAAACAAGTTGGACAAAAATAAAATAAGTTGTATCGATTAGGAAAATTGGTAGATCACCGTAACGTCTAACACACACATACATGGTGTTAGGAAGGTCGATGTCTTAAGGGGGTGATAGGTCACCTCGTAGGAACATATCTAACCAATTCTACCTCAGTCCAAAGTCTAACGATTTCGAGTTATCATGGTAGATATGATTTTTGGAAAATATCCCAAAATTAAGTACTAGCTCGTTTACCTCTTATGTTAATGCTGTTTTTTTGAAAATAGCATTAACATAACAGGAATTTTGATTTTTTGACAAGTTTTTAATTATTCAACACGTCGCATTTAGTTAGTTGTGTGGATACAGATGATTGTATTGGTGTTTGTCGATTGAATATACATTAAGCTAAGAAGCAAATAAGTTTTTAGTTACCAATTATTGTCTGTTTGAACATTATGAACGAGTTGGTACCTAATTTTGGGAAATTTTCCAAAAATCATTCTTACCATGATAGCTCGAAATCCTTAGACTTTGGTCTGAGGTAACCTAGGTTAGGTATGTTCCTAACGAGGTGACCTATCACCCCCTTAAGACTTTACATCGACCTTCCTAACGCCCTGTACATATATATATTTTATTTATCTCCTGAGTTCCAATACCCGTGCGGGTTTGTACGTATTGACCTTCTCAATTGAACCCTTTCCTATCACACCCTACCGGACTTCGCTAATCAAGTCCAACTTCCGTTGCGACCACAGCCGTCTTAAAACCAGTCACGGGTATGAAAAATCGATTTTCTCGCATTTTTCTCGAAACGACTTTTCTCGCATTTTTCTCGAAACGACTTTTCTCGAATTGGCCGGAATCATGACCCTCATAAAAAAAATTCCGTCATTGCAGTAGTTATGGTACGTAGCTGTTTTTTTTGGTAATTTCGCCCAAATTACACTGTTTTTTGAACACCCGCTATTTTGTGATTTCTTTTTTCGAAAAACCGTTACGTACACCAGAACTATATTTATATAAATTGGAAAACGTTTTGATTTTTATTTTTCAGGCCAGCCATCGTCGAAGTATCCGGCCGTTGGACCACATTTTTTATACCGAAGTTCTATTGTGCATCAACAACGTTGTTGTTGATGTTTAATACAACTTGGTAACATACCTTTTTTCCGAATCCCAAATAAATAATCTAGTAGGCCAAAAAATCCGAAGTTCTATTATTAAACGTTGTTGTTGATGTATATTAGGGTGATTCGTTTCAGGGTAATTTTTTTTTCTGACCCATCGTGCCCGAAAACCTTTAGTTGGTACCCAAAAACGAAGTTTCGTGAAAGGGGGGTGTTGTCAAAAAATATTTGGAGGTCGCGAATCAAAATTGAAGGTTTCCCATTTGATTAACATTGAAAAAAATGGTTTTCTCATTATTAGTGTTACCATTCCGCGAATTTTGATATCGCGATATTTTCCAAGTAGGTTCTCATAGGAAATATGATACTTTACAATAAAGTTCATTGAGCTATGTCCGTAAATTCAACCGTTTCAGCGGTATCATTATTTCAAGTGAATATTGTATGAAAATATCTATTCAAACGGCTGTAACGCCTAAGCTATTAGATATATCGAAAAAAATTCAAATGAGAACTATGTAGAGAAAGTAATTTGCTACAAAAAAGTCTTATAAGCCGAGCCCGTAAATTCAACTCTTTCTCAGCTATAGGTGGATGAAGTAAATGAAGTATAGATTTATTTTGTTTAAAAAGAATCTATTTATTTTACTTCATCCACCTATAGCTGAGAAAGAGTTGAATTTTCGGGCTCGGCTTATAAGACTTTTTTGTAGAAAATTACTTTCTCTACAAAGTTCTCGTCTGAATTTTTTTCGATATATCTAATAGCTTAGGCGTTACAGCCGTTTGAATAGATATTTTGCACAGTATTCACTTGAAATAATGATGCCGCTGAAACGGTTGAATTTACGGCCATGGCTCAATCAACTTTATTGTGGAGTATCATATTTCCTATGAGAACCCACTTGGAAAATATCGCGACATCAAAATTCGCGGAATGGTAACACTAATAATGAGAAAAACATTTTTTTCAATGTTAATCAAATGAGAAACCTTCAATTTTGATTCGCGACCTCTAAATATTTTTTGGCAACACCCCCCTTTCACGAAAGTTCGTTTTTGGGTACCAACTAAAGGTTTTCGGGCACGATGGATAAAAAAAAAGTTGCCCTGAAACGAATCACCCTAATGTATATACCTTTTGTCCGAATCCCACTAAATAATCTGGTAGGCCAAAAAATTCGGAAAAAACGACTTTTTTGCGGCCGGTCGCAGTGGTGTCCCCCCTCAAGCTAAACTATCCGCATTTGCGGTAGGTACGGGGAAACTGTGGAAAAGTCGTACCGGTATAGGCGGCCCTGTATTCTTCTGATTCTCTGGCCCATAGACTTTTAACTCAAGGAGAGACATCCGCATATAGAGAAGAGTGATCTTGAAGATACTCGAGTTCGAAGATCGTTCGCGCGGTAGCTTAACCCTAGCCAAATGTCACATTAATCCCGATGTCTTCAAAATCGTTTTTGGATCAGTGTAAGTATATTCACCTGAATGTCATTTCGAGGACCTCCCTCTGCACATAATCAACGCTTTGTTTTGGAAAAGCATTGAAGGTTGTCCTCAGAACGGCCAGATGTGCTGATAGTCATTATTACATACGTATAACGTATTCAAAATATCCTTCTTTTTATATATATATATATATATATATATATATATATATATATATATATATATATACACACATACACACACGTATGGGTGTATTTGCGTATATGTGTACTAGTCAGTTTAACGCCAGAGTGCTTTCTTTCTTCCACGCCAGGATGGGCTCCCTTCCCACGCGGTTAATTAGCTCGGGACATGCACCCTAACTCGATGCGGCCTGCGGGTTCGCACTCGCCCTGCTGTTCTCTCTCTCTCTCTCTCTCTCTCTCTCTCTCTCTCTCTCTCTCTCTTCCTATGTACGTTTCGGGCACGTGCCGGGCTCGAGCCCTGCCGGAAATACACTTAGTGTCGACTGGCATACCCGCAAACAGGCCATTTCCCATCGCGTACCTTCCTTCCGTTTTGATTCCCACGTGTGAAGGATTCACGGCCCTTGTAACCCCCCGCTCCATTGCGGGCAACAACGATTCACCCCAAAGATTGTGTGGTACTATTGTGGAGTACTATATATATATATATAGTACTCCACAATTTGTTCACCTACGAAGTGAACGACAGGATTTTTTTTGTCGCTTCGAGCCCTCCTCCCGCTACTCCGAGCTCAGGCTCATCGATGATGAGACGAGAACGCAACTTTTTTAGGTATTAAAAACAGGTCAAATTAGGTGATTATACTCGAAGGCTGAGGATCGATCGCTTGTGGAATCCTCGATTGTTAATTGCTGATTATTCATAGGGATCGGTACCCTTTTCTTAAAAAAATGTCGCCCTTTAAAAAAAGAGGATGGCGAACTATGCGGAAGAATTGGGGGTCCGTATAAGCTTGTAATTCCAGAAATACCAACTTTTTAATTGGGGATTTTTATAGTGGAGGGTCTTTAAATTGCATAAGATTTTGTAAATTTACGAAAAATTGATCGAGTTATGAGGATTTTCGTGAAAGGTCAGGATCGCTGAGATTTACCTTTTTTGAAGGGTGTCAATAAAACGTCAAAAAGGGGTCGTGTGACAGAAACGTGTAAAAAACGTGAAAGGATGTCAAAAATTGATAACAAATTAAATTAAGTTATTTTTATTAGTCGAAAATCGAACATTTTTCTCTACAGCTTGTCATTTTAGCAATTTTCGAAATTTCACAAAGGTACACAGTCATACGAAAGTTTTGTGATTATACTAAAAGTACATTGTTCATTTTCCACATCACCCTGGTTGCCAGAACCACCCATACGGCTCACTCCCCAGGTACAGTGGTACTTTGTTTAAACAATCATAACACCATTGTTTATCAGTTACCCGAAAAAAACACGTCTCTCTCCGAATGCACGTATCGTCGGAAACGTCGACCCTGAGCTTTCACGGGCGTCTAAAAAAAACCACCGCCTTCACGATTAATCGACAAAACGTTCGTCTTTAATAACTCGACATTTTCCAAGTATGGATTTCCCACGTCACCGTGCGCATCACGTGTGAATTCACCCTCAGTGTTTCCGTACACGTCTCGGAGCTTATCTTTTCGCTCGGTTCGCCATTTAAGAATCAATTTGCAAACGATGCACACACACATACACGTGTACGTGTTCTCCTACCGAGAGTTCGTATTAGTCGTGTATATGGATCCTGACAAAAGGGGATGGGGGGTTAAAGTACCGTCTCTGTTTTTCATAGAAAATTGTCTGTAATAATCCTCGTGGTTTTTTGCATTATTGAAGAAGCGTCGTTGCGGCTTGCACTTGTGAGTTGCAGTATAGGGCCTGTATAGTGTATACATCAGGTGGAACCCCCGTTCGGGGTATCTATGCAATCATACGTATCCTCGGCTCACAACCCTCTACGTTTTACCCTCGGTTCACCCTTAATGCTTTTCTCTCCCGCTTTCTCTCTCTCTCTCTCTCTCTCTCTCTCTCTCTCTCTCTCTCTCTCTCCCTCTCTCTCTCTCCCTCTCTCTCTCGATTTCTCTCGCGGTCTCATCATCCCTCGAGTACCTGACGAAATTTCCGGCGCTTTTCCCGTGACTTTCCGCACGCGATTTTCCGACACTCACGCTCGTCGAAGGTGCCGAGGGGAGGGGGTAAAGAGGAAAACGTCGTTTCTCGACCGATCGGTTGCCGATATGGTGCGGAACTCCACGCGGCAGGGGAGCGCGTGTGAGAGCGATGCGGTAGTAAAAAAAGGGGGGGGGGGGGGGGGAGAGGGCGTACAGGCTCGACGTCTATAATTTTGCGAGAAACCTTATATCCTCCGTACCGATCACGTGTTAACTCGAGAGAGCAGATTTCTCGATTGGATCGTGCTGCTCTTAAGGCGATATATACATTTACAACGATCGAAAAATCGATTTTTCATTTATTTTTTCTCTAAACGATAAAACTGTATATGTAGAATATTTTTCCAGAGTTGCAGAGCAAAATTCGAAAAAACTTCAGACGCTATAGGCCGTCAACGCTGTGCCTCGACGCTCGCATTCGAAGCGCGCAGCAGGTAGAATCGAGAACGCAGAGGGGCAGAAAGAGATGGGCAAAAAGTAATTAAATCAACAACTAACAATTACAATTACTACTGTAATTGATGATTTAATTACTTTGCAACAGATTAGTCACTAGTTACCACGAGTGACTGGTGCAATTTAATTCCGATTATATGCAAACTTCAAACGCGTTCTTCTCGAAACTGCATTTTCGTAGTTGGTGTGCAGGATTACTCAAAGACTATTATGCCGATTGAGTTGAAACTTGGTAGAAATATCGATGATATTGCTACCTTCTACTTGAAGAGAATTGTTTTCGAAAAATTAGATGAAAAAAAAACGACTTTTTCAATCCTAATTCTACAGAAATTTTGAGTGAAATGTTGATTTTTTTGGAAATGCGTGCTATTCTTGTCAATTTGCATTATCGTCATTTTTATTCGTAGTTACCACACAGGTGCAAATTTGCACCACCAAAAATGTTTTGGTCGTGGCTCTCTGTAAATTTTTGTTTTGATTCTCACGTAATTTCACCAACAGAATATTATTTTTTGCATTCGAAACCATTACCATTGGATTGCTGGGGCATGTTTACCTCAAGAAACACTGGTTGTCGAATACGTTTGAATTATTTATACGAAAGTAATCGAGATGTGGTTACTGTGGATTAATGACCGTCAAATAGAAACTAACTAACTGTTCTGATTCTGGTAGAACAAAGTTCTAACTGCAAAAAAATGTGCATTTTTCCTGCAAATCAAAGTATACGGGAAGCAAGACTTGTTTTTGACTGAAAAGTTGTTTTGTATATTTAAATATACTGTTAAAGTATACCTACAGTTTGATAAATGTAGAATAATTATTTCTTACAAGGAACATCCCTCAGGTGACACCCTCCGATTTTGTTGAAATTTGGATATGTTATAAAGCATCGAAAAGTAAGCGATACCTATTTTTTTTATCGGCGGAAAAACGGTTTTAAGGGCTGAAACGTACCCTCAAAAATGGGGATGTTTTTCGTTTTTCGTCGATAACGTTTTAACGGTACGAGATATTAAAAAATGTTTAATTCCAACAATGTTTATTTTTTGTGCACTATACATTGGAGATGAGAACGATAACGTTATCGACGAAAAACGAAAAACACCCCTATTTTCGAGGGTTCGTTTCACCCCTTAAAACCGTTTTTCCGCCGATAAAAAAAATACGTATCGCTTACTTTTCGGTGCTTTATAACATATCCAAATTTCAACAAAATCGAAGGGTGTCACCCGAGGGATGTTCCTTGTTAGTTCAAAAAATCCCTCAAAATTGCTTATTTTTTTCTCGTCCAAATGTATATCCGCCTTAATGTTTTTTCTTAATTTTCCTGCTGTTTCACCGCGTAGCCGAGAGCGGTCACCCATCCGAGTATCGAGTACCCGTCGCCCGAGAGCGTCTTGACGCGGATCGATACTCGGATGGGTGACCGCTCGAGAAACGTCTCTCCTCCGAGTTTCTTTCTCATCAAGACACTTTGACAATTTCTCCATTCGCACCCGCGCGATCGAAACGGTGCGTGCGGAACGGGTGACGCTTTATCGACCCGTCACCAATGTACACCGCAAACGACCGCGTCCAGTCGAGTTTGTTACGTGCGTGATTCATTTTGTCGCGACAGAGCAGACGAGAGTGTCGTCGTCGTTGTCGTCGTCGTCGCGGGTGCGTGCGTACGATGGGCGACCGAGCGTTGCGCGTTCTCGCGGGAGTGACGAGCCGCCTCGTCGCGGATGCGCGCTTGCATTGCGTGCACGCGCCACGGGACACGATGAAGAAGCAAAAGGGGAGAACAAAAAAATTGGAGGATAAAAAGAAAAGGGAACGGAGAGAGACGCGCGCATGGAATGATATACGGGAAAGTGCGTGAGCTTTCGATACGGCCTTTTTCGTGTGCCTGCGCGCGCACGTCGGTTTTGATCGCGTATCCGTTTCGCCATCGCCGCCGCGTATAATTTCCCGTTCGACGCGGCCGATCAAGTCCTCTGATTCTTCTGTCCGGGCTATTCATCGTTCCAATAATGTGTACAATATATATATATATATATATATATGGGGCATTCGACGCCATTTCACCTAGCCCGCGACCCCGACCATTTTTGGTTTTCCTGATTTTTTTTTGTAAAATTGTACCCCATTTAAGGTATATCCACGCCACTTTTTAGATTTTTATCTCTTATGTTTTAGGAGTTATAATATTCCAAAAATGTCGACTTCGGAAGTTTTGGAAACGTTCGAACGCTCATAACTCCTGAACTAATTGAGATATCGACAAATGTCACTGTGTATTTTTAAAAATTTTGAAGCATATTTTCGTTGAAAAATATGAAAAAATTGTCAATGACCAATGTCAACGTTTTTTGGCTTCTAAAGTGAAAATTATTTTTGAAAAAGATTATAACATTTTCAATTTTTTTCAAAAAATTCTCTAAAATAGAGTGACCCATTCTATGATTTTTAAGACTAGTCTCATCGTGGGCCTATTTTTCCTTCTTTTTTTCTTCTAATTAACCATATTTTTTGAGAAGATTTTTATCATTTTCATCTCGAATAATGCTATTAATTATTTTGTGATTTCCAATTCGGTTTCGACAGGCCTGAAACGGTTTGTTTTTAATTTGTGCGGAATTTAACGAAAAAGAACGATTTTGAATAGAAAATCATTTTTTTAGTAGGAATGGCATGCGAAAAACCAAAAGCAGATAATTGAAAAAAAAAACAATGTAAAGCCCAAAATATCGAAAACCATGGGACTTTTACTAAACTTAAATTCCAGCATATAGTAGGACATGATCTGACTTATCGACAGTTGCAGGTTTATCAATTTATTACAGGACACCCTGTACATAGGGCTACTAGTTATTGGTCACGATCCCGTGAAAGGGTTGTAGGACACGTTTTCCGCTATCGAATAACCCAGTAATGCTTCATGGAAAAGTGAACCATTTTCGAGATATTATTTTTATTATTTTTGTTAAATGCGGGGTGAGCAACTTTAAAAATTAATTTAAAAACTGTTACATCGAATCAAACTTTTTTATTATTTTTAATTTGAGGACGAAGCAACAAAGAATTATCAACAATAAAATAAGAATTTTTCTGAACTCAGAATAGAGATTCGATTTTTTTTTCGTAATTTTTCATTCATTTATATTTATCATTATTCAAAGCCTTTTTTGCAAACTGAGGTCATAAGTCTCTTTTACAAATACGTAACAAGGTTTGAGTGATTTTCACAGTCTAAATCGGCCGAAAAACTGAGCAATTGAAAATAATTAATTTTCTTTGCACTCCAACGATGCAAACTTCGACTCCACTTTTTTCTAGAGTGTCCAATTTTTTCTGGCAAATAAGACTCTTTACAAAAATACGCTAAATTTTTTTGTCAAGAGGACTTGAATGACGATTAAATGTCATATTTTCCTCGGTCGCAAAATGTCCGCTCTTAAAAAACACATGGCCACCCTAGTATTGTCACCCTGTATATACACATATACACGTCTGTGTGTGTGGGTTGCCGAAACTCCATCTCTGTCAAAATTTCATACTACAAAGTCTTATCAAATCTGGCGCCTAGCGCCTCCGAGTCGGGGCCCGATGTTTTTATCGCAATTAAATACTATTTTGGAATGACACCCGAGACGCTTTATTATTTTTCACGAAATGTAAAAATACTCGAAGAAAAAAAAGACCTTGTACGTAAATACGACGATATTATTACAGCTGTGATTGAACAACGTTTTATATTACCGCGATAGAAACACGCGCCGGGTGGGGGTAAAAATGTCGAATGACCAAATATAGAACGACAAAGATTTCGAAACGACAGAATTATGAACTCTCAAAATAACGAAGGTTAAATTATTCGAAATTTGATCTTTCGACTGATAAAAAAATCGAATGACTATAAATCGAACCATTATTTATTGGAGAGGTAATTTATTCGAAAACGAATGTTCAGATATTCTGCAATTCGGAACATAAAAATACAGAATGGAAAATGTAGAATACCCATATCTCCGAAACAGAAAATAGCAAGTGCCTAATATGCGTAATACCGTATATGGCGAAAAGCAATATATCGAAACGCAAAATGTCGATGGCCCAAAATGTCAAACGCCGAAAGATCGAACGGCCAAAATGGCGAACGTGGTGGGGCCCGTCACGTGGGATGACTGTCTTACGATATTTTAGCCAACAGACCGCCAGCGCCATCTCGCAGCTTCACTCTGAGGCGCAAGTAACGTATTGCTCGATTCGCCATTCGGGCCGTCCTACATTTTGACCCTCCGCGATTTCAACCGCTTGACTTTTTGGCCGTTCGCTTTAATGATTTTCTGCATTGTGAACCATCGCCATTTTCTTAATTCGGAGAATTGTCGTCTCGAATTATTTGGTGTTATGCATACAGTCCCATCGATTTTATGTTTTTCGATACTTTATTAAATCTGATTTTTGTTTTTCGCTATATTTCAACTTCCGAGATGTTCATATTCGTAATTGTTATTTTCGACTTCACAGACTCTAGTAAGATTGATCTATCTATATTCGAACATTCGTCATTTTCGAATTCGACATATTGGCCCATCCGCATTTCGATCGTTCGACATTTTTCCCCCCACCCCACTCGCCTAGTGAAAATTGACTATTTTTCCGCGTGACAGAGAATGTCGTTACCACTTCTCGTACATCTTGTTTTTTTTTTCCAGCTGTATTCACGGCCATTTCGAGGCCATTTATATCAAACGATAATACGACAAGAAACGTGCCACTCTTCGAATCAAGACACTTTATGAAGTGTTTTTTACAGAGCTGGTAATTTTGAGTACATTTGAATCCAAGGACCATTCTCATAGTAGACAATAATCCCAACATCGTGATCGAAGTGCCTTCAAAATCGCTCTAAGATGAATGCGTAAAAACAATTTTTTAAAATATTTATATTCTATTTTATTTATATATTTATAAAACAAAGACGTGCCAAAAGCAAAGATTACATGGATATGACGACTTCAAAATATCCCTTCCCCAAGTATAGGCACTAGTGAAATTTATTCTGGACACTTTTCAATTTTTTTTACAATATCGCATTAATTGATCATTTTTACGTTACAACAATACTTATATTTCATATTCTTATCCAAGGTGGCTTATTAAGGGAAATATTAAGTAGAAATATTATAGACTTGAATTAAAAAGTTACAGGATCATTTCGGCGCAGTAGAATATACATTTTCTGCGTCAATATTTAAAAAAAGCTAATTTCTATTAAAAGGGTCCAGAATTAATTCCACTAGTGTATAAAAAGTCGCTCGAAAAGTGACACCCAAAAGGAGGATCTACATGCTTTGTATGCATACCTCTCCGAACACCCCCCCCCCATATGTTCCACTATTTTTTTTTTATTAAAAAAAGGCTCTTCCCAATTTGTCTCTTTCCTCGCAACTGTTTAAACTCATGTTATCGCCATAAAGGGCTCTGTTAAGCAATGAATAAATGACTAACTCAACACTAACCTAAATGCCTCAGATTTAGCTAAAAAATGTTTAATCAGTTTTGATCGGACCAGTCACTAAAGTTCAGACGATGAAAGATAATACTCACTCTAGTCTAAATTACTCCCAATAGCTTTTAAAAAATTCCAGAAGGAAAGTGAATACCCAAAAAACATTTTTAATGCTGTTTTTTTTCCCGCAAACTAGAAAAGATCATAGAACATACATGGGGGCTGTTCAGATAGGTATCGATACGGGGCATCTACATTTTCCCTCAGCACGCCACTTTTCGCTGTACAGATATATAGTTCCCCTCTTATATTCGCGCAAGTAATTCGCGGTCGCGCGTTCCGCGGCATTGCGTTGACGCTTCAATATATAGATCGTAAATCATTCGGCGTGCTCCTAATTGGAGGTGGAAATCGTTAAAGTCGAAAGTCGCGGCTTAACAATTATCGTTAACCGCGGGATTCGGAGCGAAGCGAACGATGGAGGCGATTGGTTGTTGCCATATATATATATATATATATATATATATATATATATATATACACACACACACACACATATACATATATACATATATACATATATACATACATACAGACATATATATATATATATATGTGTGTGTGTGTGTGTGTGTGTGTGTGTGTATGCGTGTGAGTGTGGGACACGCGATTCATCGATCTGGTTGTACCGAACGTGCCGAGGGCTCACGTAGCCGTGAAAACTTTGTCCAAAAGTTTGTCAACCAAATCGATGCAAAGCCTTAAGGGGGTGATATGTCACCTCGTTAGGAACATATCCAACCTAGGTTACCTCAGTCCAAAGTCCAAGGATTTCGAGTTATCGTGGTAAGTATGATTTTTGGAAAATTTCCCAAAATTAGGTACTCACTCGTTCATAATGTTCAAACAGGCAATAATTGGTAACTGAAAACTTATTTTCGTCTTAGCTTAATGTGTATTCAATCGACAAACACCAATACAATCATCTGTATCAACACAACCAACTAAATGGGACGTGTTGAATAATTAAAAACGTGTCAAAAAATAAAAATACCTCGTATGTTAATGCTATTTTTTAAAAATAGCATTAACGTAAGAGGTAAATGAGTTAGTACCTAATTTTGAGAAATTTTCCAAAAATCATACTTACCGTGATAACTCGAAATCCTTAGACTTTGGACTAAGGTAACCTAGGTTAGATATGTTGCTAACGAGGTGACCTATTACCCCCTTAAGGCTTTGCATCGATCTTCCTAACACCCTGTGTGTGTATATATATATATATATATATATATATATATATGAATGGCGAAGCTGTCATTGCGTCTAAGGCTCAATGATTACTGTTGTACATAATACATTACAAAATTGGTTGTGGTTCCACCTGCGAACTGGAGGTAAAATTTCGCAGACCTAATTATCACGTTCCCCACATCACTACCTAATAAACTCTTTCTCTCTCTCTCCCCCGCTCTCTCTGTCTCTTTCTTTGTCAGTCTCTTATTCTGAATTATAAATATCCCCTTTACTGCGATTGTACACCGGGCACTCGGACAATTCGACTTCGAATTGGTCGTATTAGCTTACAGAAGGGATAAAAGAGACGCGTAAAGAAAAGAAAGAAGAAGAGTGAAAAAACGTCGTGATGTCGTGTAGAAGGCTCACCGGTGTGGATGTAGGTGTGCTTCTTCATGTCGGACTTCTGATGAAACCTCTTGCCGCAGTACTGACATGGATAGGGCCTCGTGTCCGAGTGGATCAGTAGATGGGTGCTCAGGGTGCTCGATCGCTTAAACGCCTTGCCGCATTGCTTGCACTGTAACGAAGTAAAATACGAAGGACGCGATAATGAAGTTGTGTCTCGTTCGAATGCAATGGGAAAATAATTTCTTTTTTTATGCAATTAAATTGACCAACGCAATTACATTGCAAACTGCAATTAAATTGTAATTGAATTGTGAGCGGTAGTTAAATCGCAATTAAATGGAAAATTGTAATTTAATTGTGATTGAATTGAAAATTGTAATTTAATTGTCAACTGCAATTCAACTGCAATTTGATTGAAGTTTAGTTGTAATTAAAATGTAAATTGACATTAAAAGGTAAGTATATGTTTAAATTGTAATTTTTAGTTTAATTGTAAACTACAATGTAATTATTAATGATACTCAAATTGTGAATTATAATAGAAATATGATTAAATTTAAATATTAAATTCCAGTTTAATTGTAAACTGCAATCCAGTTGCAAAATACAATCCTGTTGTAAATTTTAATTGAACCGTAACCTGCAATTTCGTATCGTAATTGGCGTGTAAGTCGTAATGAAATTGCAAACTACAATTTAATTGTCAATTATAATTCAACTCCAAATAACTCGAACCTCCCCGTGCAGAAATTTTGGCAGGGATACAGCTGGATTCTGACTTGTATCCCGGGCTCCCAGTCGGGATCTAGTCCGATATCGGATCAGATTCTAAGACTAAATGTAAGATCCGTAAACTGGATTCCATTAGGGATCCAGAACCGGATCCCTTAATGACTCTAAATAGATTCCCCATGGAATCATTGAGGAATCTTGGAAGGATCACGGGTAAATACAGGTGTAAATATGGGTAAATACTATGGAATATAATGGAATCCAGTTTACGGATCTTACATTTAGTCTTCGAATCTGATCCGATATCGGACTAGATCCCGACTGGGAGCCCGGGATACAAGTCAGAATCCAGCTGTATCCCGGCCAAAATTTCTGCACGGGTATAGATAGGAATTTTATAGATAGGAATATGTAGATGGAAATTCCTATCTATAGATAGGAATTTCATAGTAATACTGAAAATACACGTGACGCCAAAATTTTCAAAGATATGCTATCGTCGTCATACATATTCCGATACGGATGCAAGTTGGATTATAATCCAGAATTGACAGGGATACCCTATGTCCGATCAAATCCCGATCAGGACATAGGGTATCCCTGTCAAAATTTCTGCACGGGACTCCCTTGAATCTGACTGGATTCGGCGGGGTACTACACCCCACGTTCACGTACACAGCGCATCTAACGTCCTGTGGATGTGGCTGGGCATAAACAGGGACTCAGATAGGAATCCGATATATACGCCAGAAATACATGTGGTTCCAAAGCGTTCCATCTACACCCCGCGAACGTCGGTGGGTATAAACAGAGACTTATTCCCCAAAACCGGTATCCCGGTTAGAATCCAACTTGCATCAGTATTGGAATATGTACGTCGACGATGGCGTAATTTTGAAAATTTTGGCGTCACGTGTATTTTTCGGTATTACTATGAAATTCCTATCTATAGATAGGAATTTTATAGATAGGAATCTCTAGATGGAAATTCCTATCTATAGATAGGAATTTCATAGTAATACCGAAAATACACGTGACGCCAAAATTTTCAAAGATATGCCATCGTCGTCATACATATTCCGATACGGATGCAAGTTGGATTCTAACCGGGTTACCGGTTTTGGGGAATCCATGACAAATCCTGATCGGGATTTGATCGGACATAGGGTATCCCTGTCAAAATTTCTGCACGGGTCGTTCTGAATCCTTGCCGGAGAACGACAACTCGAGCCTGCAAAATACCGATTTCGCGGATTCAGGCTGCTTGGCTTACGACGATAACAATATTTTGAAAAAGAGGTAAAGAACGTCCAGCAAAGCAAGTTGGCGATTGCCTTGCTTCGATTCTCCCGATTGAGCAGCCCGGGCCAACACTCGGACGGGTGAAAAATATCGAAACCAAAAAAAAAACATCGTCCCTCATTCGACTCCGGCATCCCAACATCTTTTTCGTCCGAGACGAGTGTCGTCAATCATCCCGCGAAAGAATTCAACCGCGCGATCACCGACCGCGCAGCCTCGTACATAGTTGTTATCGGAATCAACCCGTCACTTGTTTATTCGCGCCCGCCCGTCAAATGCGTCTGATGAAATCAAACGTGAAAATTGCGCGGAATAGATCAACATCGGTGTACACGAATATGTGATGTACCGCAACGCACGATTGTTGTCGCAGAGGAAAAGTTATTTTCAACGTTCCGATAAAAGTGTTTATCCAGTTGGTTATGCTTGACTGATTGTGAGGTAGCGGTGATGCGATTCGCGAATTATACAGGACCGTTTTGGGGCTGACATATGTAGATCTATATATATACGTACAGTCCCGGTGGAAAGTTTTCGATCACTTTGAATAATTGCATAATTATATTGAAATAATATAATTCATTTGATTTCTTATGTTACGAAGATACTATATAGCTGTATATAGTATAAAATTGATTGTGTCATTCTAATATAATTTTGCAATTATCCCAACTTATCGGAAACTTTTGACCGGTACTGTATGCATGTGTGTGTATGTGTCTGTGTGTGTGTGTGCGCGCGCGCGTGCGTGTGTGTGTGCGTGTGTGTGTGCATGTTACAGTAAAGACCCGTTTTTAGCTTAAAAGCGTTTTCTCTAGTAAAGATTACTTCTCTCTAAATGCCTCCGTTCCAACTAGATTTTTTTTAGTAAAAACTAGAGGTTACTGATAAGTAAATTCGTATTCTACGGTAAGTAAATAAGTAGTTCTACGGAAATTAATCAGTTTAAACTTTTTCCGAATGAGGTCTAAGTTTGGGTTTGTTTGAATTTCTGAAGATAAAAGTTCGTTTTTGGTAGGAAAAAGTAGTTCTAACGAAAGCGTTCATTCAGAACTAGTTTTTACCAGGTAGAACGCGTTTAAACTGACAAACCCAAACAAACTTGTTTCGATTAAACGTCTTCGTTATAACTAGTTTCTCTTGGTGAAAAATATCATTTATGTTTATTAACTCAAACAAAAACCCAACATTTTAATCAGTTTAGTCAGAACCAGTTTTTACTAGGTAAAACGGGTTTAAATCGACAAAGCCAAACACATACACCTAAACAAACTCGTCTTGACTGAACGCCTTCGTTAGGACTAGTTTTTCCTAGTGAAAAACATCATTTATGTTTAGTAACTCAAACAAACTCAAACTTTTAATCGTTTTAGTCAGAACTAGTTTTTACTGGGTAACACGGGTTTAAATCGACAAAGCCAAACACATGCACCTAAACCCAAACAAACTAGTTTGTCCTAGTGAAAACTAGAAAACATGTTTAGAAACCCAACCAAACTAAAAACAGAAATCCGAACAAACCCAAACTTTCAACCAATTTACAAATCGTCAGAACGGATTTTGACTAGGTAAAACGCGTGCAAGCTAAAAACGGGTTCAACCTGTAACACATATACACGTCAAGTATGGCTTCTCCCACTTGATCTTCCCTTACCGTGCATTCTTCTTTGCTCAGGCCTGAAGGAGAAGGCCCGTCGATTTCTCGATTTCACTCCGATCGAAACTCCAACAATATGACAATTCTTCTCCCATATGTGTTTTCTCAAGGAAAACATTACCGCCCGTAATAGAAATCGGAAAAAAACGTTATTTTTCAACACGCGTTTACGCGAGCGATCAAATGGAGTGGCAAATAATGTAATCGTGCGTATATGAGATACTTGAAATGCGATAAGTCTCGAGCGCGCGAAACGGCAAATACGTTTGATATCGGTAAAAATAATGTGTATTTGGGTAGTTTCGGTGGACGTGTTCACGTACGATCTCGGAGCTATCATGCCACGTATTCTCTCCGGGAGTTACGTGGCGTCGATCCGTCATTACTGCGTGCATGTCCGTCCACCTTTTTTGGGGACAATCGCCGCGGTATTGCTCGTCCTGTCCCAGCTTGCGCTTGGGATAAGCAATCGGCGGGAAAAGGTGACCGGACAGGGTGGTGGTGGAAAGCCCGATTCGATATTATGCGGCAGAAAGCGGACAGAAACGAGGGCTGAAGCTCGATGAACAATGCCAGAATGATTTCCGCTCCGGAAAGTGACCATTTCGGATTGCACACACGCACACCATTACACTATATATATATATATATATATGAGGCGTTCCATACCATTTCGAACGGTCAAAAAATTGCCCACTCTCAAAAAAATTGAAATTTTGTCAAATTATTTAATTATATGAAAAAAAAATAGTGTAATTTTTTTTCCAAATTTTTCGATCGCATTTTCTCGAGTTTTTCAAAATTTAAAAATTTTAAAAATACCATTATATCTCGTGAGCATTTGATTTAACAGAAAAATGTTTAAGACAATATACTTTCAAAACCGGGAAAAACGGAGCAAGGCCCGAAAAACCGATTTTTATACTTTGAACGTGACTTTTGTAATTTTTAAAATAACCCAGAATGTCAGCATATTTTTTTTCAAACAGTTCACGTTTTACTCTAAAAAATCATTTTTTTTAAAAATGTCTAGCTATAGTTGGAGAGAAGTTATGGGTATTTGAAAATTTGGTGATTTACAAAATTTGAAAACTGTGAGCCGCCATTACTAAAAAACTATTGGATAAAAAAAATTCGAAAAAAATTATGGATGCTTGTTTTAATATGACCTTTCAGGTGATCTTCTGAGTTCTCCTAAATTCAGACCACCCGGTAAAACTTTGACATGGAATTGGTGGAATTACCCATATATATATATATATATATATATATATATATATATATATATATATATATATATATATATATATATGTATGTATGTATGTATATATATGTATGTATATGTATATGTATATGTATATGTATACAGGACACCTGTATATATACACATATACGGGGGGTCCTGTTATGAATGGATAATCCTGCAACTGTCGATAGGTCAGATCTGCTTTGGGTTTTTCGCATGCCAATTCTACAAATGATAACTTTTTGGACCCGGTTTAAAAAAAAATACTCTCGGTTATTTGTTTTATCTAGAAAAGTCTTTTTTATAACCTTAAATGTTAAGGAAACGTTATGAAAAAAGATCTTGTGCAGAATTTTCATACAAACCAATTCGAACATCTGATTTTCATAGCCTACGGTGTAAAAAAAATGTACTACTCATATTGTGCAAATTACTTTGAAAAGTTGCTTAGTTATTGTCGATTCATGTAATTTGTAGAAATGGCATGCGAAAAAACAGAAGCAGATGATTTTTTCAAAAAATAACATAAGGCGCAAAATGTCGAAAACCGTGGGTCTTTTACTAAATTGAAATTTCAGCATATAGTAGGACATGATATGACCCATCGACAGTTGCAGGATTATCCATTCATTACAGGACAGCCTGTGTATATATATACACCCTGTATATATATATGTGTGTGTGTGTATATAATTTGTCGGCATTGAGAGACAGATAATACTATTCTTTTTAACTTAATTCATCTGGACTTCTTTTTTATTTCCTGAGTTCCAACGTATACCCTTCGATCACTGGATAATTGCCAAATAATGTTAGAATAAAATAGCTCATTTCATTGATTATGTTACGATGATATTTTACAGCTCTGTATAATCAATTACATTATTCCAATATAATTTTGCAATTATCCAAAGTGATCGAAAGTTTTGCAACTATTCGAAGTGATCGGAAACTTTTGGCCGGTAGTGTACATTTTCAGGAATATGTGAAAAAATTTTAAGTTGAAATATCGAAATTTGACCAAGTTACAGATCACCGATATTCAATTTTTTTAAACCAAAGTTTTCGTCATTGCAGTAGCTAACGTTGTACGCAACCGTTTTTTTTATTTAGTATTTTTTAAGCTCCCGAAGTGTAATTTTGGCGAAAATTGCACTTGTTTTTTTTAACACTCGCCATTTTGAGAAAATTTTTATATTCTCGGAAAATGGCTACGTACAACGAAAACTACATTTATATGGACGATAAAACTTTTCTATTTTTATTTTTCAGAGCAATCATTGTCGAGTTACCGACCGGGCATTGGACCACATTTTTTATACAGACTGTATCACACCTTGATACCGTTAATTTTTAATTTTTTTAAAATATAAATTTACACGAAGTAAGTATTTTTTTTTATTGGTTTTTTCCTTAGGTACACGCTTGTCGCGTTTGTTACCTATTCTTTCCCATCATTATGACCATTCTTTCCTCTACTGTTTACTCCTTTTCTTCTCCATCTTTCCCCTGTCCCCCCCCCCCCTCTTGCGGCCGCAGCCGACTTCCCCCTCTGTATCATATTCATCATGACATTTCTGTCATGGGTATAGGGAAACTGCGGAAAACCTATACCAATACAGCCGGTCATCGAGTTCGCCCCCCAGTCGTGGAACTAGTCTTATTTCGCCGCGAAATGCCGAAGAAAAACATTTCACGACGAAATGTACGCGACTGGGATTCGAACCCGCGACCTCCCGGTCCGCTGGTTTAGTGGCGAGCACGCTGACCACTAGACCATCGCACCGGTTCACGAAGTAAGTATAATGTATGTTAAACAACATACCTTTTTCCCAAATCCCAAATAAATAATCCGGTAGATAAAAAAGAATCGGGAAAAAACGACCTTTATTCGGCTCGTCACAGTGGTATCGTCCCTTCAAGTTTACACGTATTGTACACGAAAATACGATTGAACAGCTTCGAAATATCGGTAAAGAAAGATTTTTTGCAGAAAATTATTAATCATCGCAATTGAGGCCATCAACGAAGCGACAAACGATAGAAGAAACGTTATTGCGAGAAAAGTTGTTCGATTAGGAGAAAAAAATAATTTTATCAACAGCGAACGTACCACACCGTTAAAAAAAAATCGAAAATTCAAGCGGGCTCGCGCGCTCAGGAAACTTCATCTAGTTACAACTGTTTTTTATCCTGCTGTTATCAGAAGACCGCAAAACACGGCTGTGCAAATTGAACGGAAATTGAACACAAATACGTGGCATCACTCGTATCACTCCGATAATAAAAAGACGAATAAAAATTCATTGTTTTTATATATAGAAGACCCCCCGTATCGGCGTAGTAGAAAAAATATATATAAAAAAAAACGCGGTTGTTGTACAAATAGCGTGTATATGTAGATCGTTGATTGCGTCAACGACACGCAAACATTTCAAGAATGACGAACGATACGCGCCTGAACATGGGACGCTCACGATCATTTTGAGAATAGCGAGAGCCAAAAAGCGATTTTTTTTTCAATTACAAAACTCATCGTTATCATGCGAGCATTAGAGTACTGAAACTCATGTATGTGGGTGTGTGTATGTGCACAGTTGCCTCGATCAATCTGACATTGCATCAATACGCAACAATGGAACGCCAAAACCAATGTGACGATGTGGCGTTAACCCCCCCCCCCCCCGACGTTTATAATCAAATTTGCATTGAAGGATTTTTTCTAAATACTACGTTACTCAGGTCGTACACTTCTAACTTTTAATCATAATTATTTTACATTTTCATTTTGCAAAATGCACTAGTTTGGCAGCAAATCTCGGGCGCTGTTTGTCCTTCATGTTATAAAATTTCACGGTTGTGATTTAATTGTAATCAACGTATAAAGAATGTATTGTATATTGTGTATTGACAATTGTATGTATCTTCATATATAGTATACTTCATGTATCTTCATATATACTCTATATCATAATATATCAATATTACAGGCCTACGCCTAGTAGACATTTTTCCAAATATCGTTTTTTGATTTCGACGCATTCTCAAAATATACCATTTTAAAAATATTCTCTGAACATTTCAAATCGATCAGTTCAAAATTGTGAGAGTTATTGGCGTTTGTACGTAGGTTCAACGAACCGGCGATCTTTAAACGCGTTCTTCTCAAAATGACTTTTTAAAATCGGTGACCGCCATATCTCAAAAATCACTGCACCGATCAACTTCAAATTTTACAAGCCTCTCTCACGTATCAAACGCAGTGCTTGACGAATAAATTATTTATCGATGCACGATTTTTTATCAAACGAAAATAACGGGATTTTTCCACGAAAAATCGATACCTTCAATTTTGACTGCGGTAATTTGTTAAAAAATCAATATTTTTTTTCATCCCTCGTCCAGCCACTAGATAATTTCATGCAGACACTGAGTGAGTTCGATTCGTTCATTTTGGACGATTTGTTTCCGAGCAGCAGTGGTCACCGCGAAGGCCGTTTTTCATACAGCGGTTTGCACAAACCATTGCATCTTACCACATTTATAAAGATTTTTCAATACACAAATTGTAAAAGATACTTAAAACTGTATTTTTTAATGTAAACAAAAAATTAAAGCCCTGCACACGATTGCTCAAAAAAATATATGAAAATTCTCTACTTTTCCGGTCACGAGCTAGGTGTAACCCGTGAATATATATTATGAAATATTCCAATGAATGCATAAATATATCAGTTACTCTCGTATCGTACACACTTTTTTATTTTCTGGATTAGCAGCGATGGGGCGGCTATGAAAATACAATTATGTGTAAAATTAAAAGCGTGTACATTAGGGTGATTCGTTTCGGGGTAACTTTTTTTTCTGACCCATCGTGCCCGAAAACCTTTAGTTGGCACCCAAAAACGAAGTTTCGTGGAAGGGGGGTGTTGTCAAAAAATATTTAGAGGTCGCGAATCAAAATTGAAGGTTTCCCATTTGATTAGCATTGAAAAAAATGTTTTTCTCATTATTAGTGTTACCATTTCGCGAATTTTGATATCGCGATATTTTCCAAGTGGGTTCTCATAGGAAATATGATACTTTACAATAAAGTTCATTGAGCCATGTCCGCAAATTCAACCGTTTCAGCGGTATCATTATTTCAAGTGTATATTGTATGAAAATATCTATTCAAACGGCTGTAACGGCTAAGCTATTAGATATATCGAAAAAAATTCAGATGATAACTTTGTAGAGGGACTAATTTGCTACAAAAAAGTCTTATAAGCCGAGCCCGAAAATTCAACTCTTTCTCAGCTATAGGTGGATGAAGTAAAATGAATAGATTTTTTTTTTGTTTAAAAAAAATCTATTTATTTTACTTCATCCATCTGTAGCTGAGAAAGAGTTGAATTTTCGGGCGCGGCTTATAAGACTTTTTTGTAGCAAATTACTTTCTCTACAAAGTTCTCATTTGAATTTTTTTCGATATATCTAATAGCTTAGGCGTTACAGCCGTTTGAATATATATTTTGCACAATATTCACTTCAAATAATGATGCCGCTGAAGCGGTTGAATTTACGGCCATGGCTCAATGAACTTTATTGTGGAGTATCATATTTCCTATGAGAACCCACTTGGAAAATATCGCGATATCAAAATTCGCGGAATGGTAACACTAATAATGAGAAAAACATTTTTTTCAATGTTAATCAAATGGGAAACCTTCAATTTTGATTCGCGACCTCTAAATATTTTTTGACAACACCCCCCTTTCACGAAAGTTCGTTCTTGGGTATCAACTAAAGGTTTTCGGGCACGATGGGTCAAAAACAAAAAAGTTGCCCTGAAACGAATCACCCTAGTCTACATATATATGTATATATATATATATATATATATATATATATATATATATATATATATATATATATATATATATATATATATATATATATATATATATATGGGTGTGTGTGTGTATCTGTATGTGTATACATGGCGAATTGAATTAACTTTAATTGCTCCCAGATTGACACCGAAAAATAAGTACGTAGGTCGAGCCTAAAAAAAAAAACGTGGCGCCGATAAATAGATTTAAAAAAGAAAGAAAACGGTACACATGTACGCGACTTCACTTGTGTTTACGGAAGATAGGCGAAAAGCTGCGATAATGTCTCATTGTCACCCCGAAGGCGCCAGACTTGGATATAGCTTTCGAGCGAACAATGCGCCAGTCGGGAAGGGAGAGGAAGAAAAGAGGAAAGAAAAAGCCGAAAAGAAAAAGATGTGCGACGAGCGCATTACTATTTTGTCGTCCTTAAGTTTTCGCACAATAGGACACGGCGGTGTCGTCTCCCTCGCTCACCCACTTGTACGTACGAACACCGCAATGGCGCGGGTATTTATTCCCGAGACTATACACGACGTTCCACGATTTTTGCACGGATGTATTGACCCCTGTGGATAATTTTTTTTTTCCAGGATGCTCCTATTTCTGTACCGAGGCTGTGATTTTTTTTCGTCACGATCCTGGCGGACCGAAAGAGGGTAAAAAGGAGAAAAAGAGACGGGGCCGAAGTTCTCGTTCGTGAAAATTTTGGGGGCGTTTCGAATTGCGGATTCGATTTTTATCATCTCTACGCGTAAATCGCGCCTCTTTGCGAAAGCCCCACCGATGGGTGCGGCCATTTATTCATTGTACACTTGGATGTAACGGCGAGGAAGAGGCGGCTGGGGAGGAGGGCGGGAGGTGAAGGGGGAAACAAAAGCGTCGATTTCCGGTCGTTCGAATGACGGACTCGTGAAGAAAGCGAAATACACCGAGTGCGAAAGTACGATCGTTGCTGTAAGAGAGAGAATGCATTTTTACAACAAAAAAAAAACACTTTTGCCTCGTGCGTTTGTGGTTGGAACCGAGCTTTCTCAAAAAATAGACGTCTGGCCATTGGGAAAAAAAAATAATTTGAGGGCCTTTATCTATAAAATGATAGAAATCTAATGAAAAGAATATGATTAATTCGAAAAAATGGAAGGGAAAATGGGCCCACGATGAGACAAGTCTTAAAAATCATAGAATGGGTCACTCTATTTTAGAGAATTTTTTGAAAAAAATAAAAGAAGTTGATCATCTTAAAAAAAATAGTTTTTACTTTAGAAGAAAAAAAAATCGTTGACATTGATAATTGATATTTTTTTCAGATTTTTTAACGAAAGTATGCTTCAAAATGAAAAAAAATTATTTAGTGACATTTATCGATATATCAATTAGTTCAGGAGTTATCAGCGTTTAAACGTTTTCAAAACTTCCGAAATCGAAATTTTTTGGAAAATTATAGCTCCAAAAAGAGAAGAGATGAAAATCTAAAAATTGGTGTGGATATTCCGTTCATGGAGTACAATTTTACAAGGAAATCAGGAAAACGAAAAATGATTGGGTTGAAGGGCTAGGTGAAATGGCGTGGAATGTCTCGTATATATCATGTCACGCAATTTTGACATTCCCCGAGGATCTTTTCAAAGCTCCGTGCGGAAAAGAAAGAAAAATCGAGGCAGAAAATGCGACAAACGATGGGACCAAAAATGTAATGGATTTACGAATGAATGAGAATGACCATACCAGAGCCTTGTATCACCGAAAATATAGGTCGATAATTTGTCTGTCAATAATGTTTTCAGCGAACAAGCGCATATATGCGTTCGCATCAGTTCTCTACATGTATATGCGTGTGATCATATTCTCTCGTGCAGTGCGGGATCGTGCGTTGCAATGTAAGAAATATGTATTCAGGCTTGGTGCAAGCGTCGAAATAAGGCCACTGTGTCATCTCCTCATTTGTATTAATCATTTTGAATATGAAAGTTCGCGTTGCGCCGCTTGCCCGCTATGGGTAATAACGAATTAAAAAGATCGCGTTTCATATGATGAACCCGGTAGACCGTTCGTTTCGAGTGAACCGACGCTGCGTAATGTGTGTATATATATACAGTTTTTCGGACTCTGTTAAATTCATTCATATATACAAATATATAAAAAATAAATCGACAGTGGTGAATGAGCAAACCCCGCAAGTGTATATCTTAGAACTAAGGAAATCAAAAAAGGAACGTGTGTTTGCAAAAATTTCGTTCGTTCATGGAAATTCGTGTACGTTGGAACTCAGGAAATAAAGAAATGTATAAAAATTAATTTTAACGTTGTCTACAAAAAGCTCGTGAATATTTTTATAGACGCCGGAATAACAATAAGATTTTAATACACTGCAGTATTGTAATTGCATTATAAATCATTGATCCCTTACTGTTTAACAGCAATATTACAAATCGACCTTTCCACAAGGCATCAGCGAATCTATTATAGATATTTTAAATTTGCAATATTTTTCCTCCTTTCCGAAAAAACTGTTTTTTAACGTTACGTAAAAAAATATCCAGATTTTTTGCCTATACATACATATTTTATTTTAGATAGTGTTAAATTTATGTGTACTGAAAAAAAGCTGTATACACATAGAAATAATTGATCCCTGCTTGCTTGACGGTAATGTAAATCGAGCTTGCCACAAACCACCAAAGCTTCTAATATATATATATATATATATTACAAGTTTTCAATATTTTTTTCTCGTTTCCGAAAACAATTTCTTTTAAGGGGTTACCCCCACTTGCGATTTTGAAAAAATCGATTTTTTTTATTGCATTTTTTTTTAAGTATAAGTATCCGGGCCCATACTTCTGTATGGGCCCGGAATAGATGACTCTATGTAAGTTTACAAAAAAAAATATTTTCTTCGTGTAAACTGAAATTGAAACTTTAAACGCGTTTTTCTCAAAATGACATTTCTGAAGTCGGTGACCAAGATTACTCGAACACTAATGAACCGATCTTCTTGAAATTTTGCAGGCTTATTTAATACATAAAAATGTAGTCTTTGATCGTTCGATTTTTTTTTCGAAAAAAATGGCCGTTTTATAGCCAAAAAACGGCCGATTTTTTTCGTTAAAATCGAACCATTAACTTTGACTGTCCGCCATTTTGTGAAAAATGAATATTTTTAAAAATCCTTCGATTAAAGACTAGTTTATACTTATATTTGACTAAATCCATCCGCATTTTTTTTTCAGATGATCCACTTCGCCGCAATGTTGGTCACTGCAAACCGTGTATATAAAAACATTATTTCATTGACGGCCATTTGCCACTAAACAATGTAATATTTTTCAATAAAAAAATTACTGAAAGTTCTTCAAGATGTGTTCTTTAAGATGGTATATTGATCGATTAAAAAAGTTTTGTAGTTTTCTTTAAAAAAATTCATGAAAAAGGCCTTTTTTTGCGCTACAAGTGGGGGTAACCCGTTAAATCTTCACATCCGTCCAAAAATATCGAGGCTTTCCACAAGGCATCAGAGTATCTATTATATATATTACAAATTTTCAATATTTTTTCTCCTTTCCGAAAATAATGTTTCTGTTCATCTTTTCGTCTGTCCGATAATATGCAAACTTTTTGCCACTTGCGGCTTCTCTGAACAGTTCAAGTCCAATTTAATTGAATAAAGTAACGATCAATTAGAAGACTTTCTCATTCGAGGGAGAATTGTTTTTTTTGTGCAGACGGTGGGGGGCTCGTTTGATGAGGAAGTGCATGTGAGAGTGAGCTTTAGTAGAACTGATAGCGCGCTTTTGATGTCAATTCATTTTCCATTCGTTCCATCGCCGTCACAGGTACGGTGTACGACAACAGGCGAAGCTCATCTCGATAATTTTTTTTTTCGCTCGCGTTTTTCGCTCTCACCGCACGACAATAACTCGTCGCATAATGCATTGCGAGGCTGAATTACTCTGCACGAGACTGGGCTGGCGCGTCAAGCACTCGACGCTCGCGTTATACAATTTGTCGGGAAGCTTTTTGTATCGCGAGGTGCTTCGAGAAGAGGCACACAAGTGTCGTCGGGACTGTGCACGCCCACATCGATATATACCGCGAGAGGAAGCATCGCGTTTTTATCGGATCGATAAAATATATCTCGAGCGATAGCGAAAAAGCGCCCGAGGAAGGGGCTGGGGGCGGTCAGTCACGGCGGAAGAGAGGGGGCGGAGGTAGGCGTGAGAGCGTGAAAATACGATAATAAATAAATCGTAACGCTTCGGTAGGAAATGATGGAATCGTTATACAACGCGATACTTATCGCCGTTTCTCCTATTCTCACTCGCTTGTGCAGGCAATTTCAGGTCGAGAGATTTTTTGTCTAATTTTTGGTTTTTTTATCGTTTTTTTTATTCTTGCACGAATAGTCGCACTTGTGAAAATTGTTTTCGCACTAGGAAAAGCGGGGAGACACCTTTTCCTAGTGCGTTTATATTTATATTTTTAAATAGGAAAGATTTCTTCACCATTTTCGAGACTTGGGGTATATTTTATTACTGCTTTAGTTTATATTTTTATATTTTTATTTTTAAATAGGAAAGATTTCTTCACCATTTTCGAGACTTGGGGTATATTTTATTACTGCTTTTGGATGTTGCGTGGAATTTTTTGGAAAATATTAATCTTTGAAAATGGCGGAGGTTTGGCACGGTCTTTTAAACTGCAGTTTCAAGACTGGCGTGACGTGTAGCTACAAAATTAATGGATCGATTCTAATGAAATGTCGTGTAAATCTTTGAAACGTTATTTTCTAAAACATGACTAAAAGTGTTTTTGAAAATTGAAAAAAAAAATATTCTTTTTATTGCAAAATGTAGTTATTTTTTCGGAAAATTCCATCTTTTTGTTTCAAAGTGTTTGTGTCCATCGATTTTCAACATATCTCACTTTTTCTTGGTTTATATGCTGCGTATGAATATTAATGAGAGAAAAATCGTCGTTGGTTTTTTTCAGATTAATCCCGCCGCCGCTACGTGTCACGCCGTCTGTCAACATCCGCCGCAACCCGTTTAGAACACTTCTGCCATTTTTCAATATTAATGAAAAAAAATACTTTGTCGCAGCCAAAAGTAGTAACAACACATATCCCAAGTCTCAACAATGGTGAAGAAATCTTACCTTTTGAAAAAAAATCATGAAAATCAGCAATTTTATCCTCGCCTAAAAGTATCTCTCCCCTCAATAAAAAGCTTTAGAGAATTTGGGCAATAGAGCGAGAAAAAAAGAATTTTAATTCAAATATTTAAAAAATGAATAAATAAATAGAATGAAAAAGTAAATCGTTATTATTATTCGAAAAAGACGAGGAAATTTGTGCTCCGAAAAGAAAACTATGAAAAACGAGGAAAATAATAAATGTGTTTCGAAAAAAGTTAATATGTCATATTGCGAAGAAGAATTATTCAAAAAACTAAATGACGGTAGCACGTAATTTAAAAACAACAAATATAAAACATAACATTTTTACCAATCGGAAAGTTCGAAATAAAAGAAAAACACGAAGCTGACTCGAAACCAACTGTGATAGTGGAAAAAAAGCAAACCAGGATTAAGGGTAAAACAACTCGAGCAACGAGTGTTGGAAAAAATCGAAAACATTTTACAACCGGAGCTTCGAGTGTCGTTGAGCGTGACCTGGTTCGCGCAAAGAGCTTCCGATGTTTGCGAGTCTCGTAAAAAAAAACGAAAGCTAAGGAGCGAAAAAATTGCAGAAAAAAACGAGAACAGGGGTTGATCTGCGCCACTTTGCGCCTTCACAGAGGTTCATGCATGCGTCTCGCCCTTTTCGCGACACTTTGGCTCAACCTAGCTATGAGCACTCGGGTTGGCCTCGCACCAGTAGTCGAGTACCGACGACTTTTGTCGAGCTTCGAGATTTCCAAGGACGATACGAGCTCCCCGGCCAGTATCGTCCTTAGAAATCCTTGGAAGGAATTCACACTCGATTGTATATTCCCACCACTCGTACAGGAATCAACCCTCGAAGTTGCTCCATTTTCAATTTTTTCAAAGATAATTAAGGCGGGAGCTTGAATTAGAAGGTACAAAAAAGCGTTTTTTCGAGATTTTCTTTAGAAGAGAAAAAAACAAGTGAGCTCAATAAACATTGATGTATCTTTTCATGTACATTTGAAATGTATAAAAAAATTCAACATGAAATTAATAAATGACTGCAGATTTATTAGCCATGTGTGTCTTGCCAGTCCCCAATTGGCGGGAAAGATGCAGCTCGTAATTCTTGACTGAACCAAATACACCAATGAAATTTTCAATTGTCATATATTTTTCTTCTGGATGAACGAAGAAAATGTTGAAAAAATCGTGAAATTATAAATTTTCTCAGGTTTGAAAAAAAAATGTGTTAAAAAACACTTTAACGCGGTATAAAAATTATTGAAAAAGACTTTTTCAACGACTCTTTTAATTCACTTTGAAGAGATTTTCATACTGAAGAAAATAAACTTTGGTTTCATTCAATAGGTCGTTTAGTTTTTTTTGCTATCACGCCCGCCAATTTGGAAAAACCGTGAAAATGAAAACTGAAGAAAACGCGCTTCAAAGTTTCCAGCACGAGGAAATGTCAATCGCTTCTGTGCTTTTGGCCTTGTATATTCAAAAATATTTACAATTGGCTTCTGTGACTTTGTACATATATTCTTGGATAGTTTATCTATCAATTTGAGCAATAAAGAAAAGATTTTTCGGACCTACTTAATCTTATTGCGCGCTTCGCATTTTTTTTTTCGTTGACGCAACGGCTCTTCAGTAACCGCAATAATATGAGTTCAAAGTACTCGCCGAACGCTGCACCGGATAATTATTTAACATTTTTAAGGGGTTACCCCCACTTGCGATTTTGAAAAAATCGATTTCTTTTATTGCATTTTTTTGAAGTATAAGTATCCGGGCCCATACTTCTGTATGGGCCCGGAATAGATGACTCTATGTAAGTTTACAAAAAAATATTTTCTTCGTGTAAACTGAAATTGAAACTTTAAACGCGTTTTTCTCAAAATGGCATTTCTGAAGTCGGTGACCAAGATTACTCGAACACTAATGAACCGATCTTGAAATTTTGCAGGCTTATTTAATACCTAAAAATGTAGTCTTTAATCGTTCGATTTTTTTTCGAAAAAATGGCCGTTTTATAGCCAAAAAACGGCCGTTTTTTTTTTCGTTAAAATCGAACCATTAACTTTGACTGTCCGCCATTTTGTGAAAAATGAATATTTTTTAAAATCCTTCGATTAAAGACTAGTTTATACTTATATTTGACTAAATCCATCCGCATTTTTTTTTTCAGATGATCCACTTCGCCGCAATATTGGTCACCGCAAACCGTGTATATAAAAACATTATTTCATTGACGGCCATTTGCCACTAAACAATGTAATATTTTTCAATAAAAAAAATTACTGAAAGTTCTTCAAGATATGTAGTTTAAGATGGTATATTGATCGATTAAAAAAGTTTTGTAGTTTTCTTTAAAAAAATTCATGAAAAAGGCCTTTTTTTGCGCTACAAGTGGGGGTAACGCCTTAAACCAAAGGGTTACAAGATCAAAAAATAAATGGCGTACGAAGAGACCGGAAGAAAAAAAAATTGATTCCTTCTCGCCAATCGCGTAAAATCGATGTCGACTAACCTGGAAGGTTCTTTCGGTTGAAGTGGGTGGTGTGAGGGGCGAGTGGTGAATCTGCCTCGCGATGAGAGGTGTCGTCGTCGGTGAACCTCTGATCGACGTTTCTCTGGCTTCCCTCTCGCACACGGAGCCCGGCGACCAAATTTCGCTCTTTCTGCAAGAACTCGATGACACGTCGCTCGGCTTTGTGCTCAAATTGAGCGGAACTTCTTCCTCGACGAATCGCGCGGCTCCTTCCACTTCGGAACATTCAACGAGAACAAAAAATAAAAAATAAATACAAACGGAAATGTAAACGAAACAATTGTGGATGTCGGATTGTTTGCACGGAGTTTCAAGGGCAACTCAAACACCGCAAGTTGGGTCATGCGCGTTTAGTTAACTTTGTGTTTAGTTAGCCTCAATCAGTTGATAGATCGTGGAGTTTTGTTTTCTGTTCTGCGAGGGAGAAATAGTGAATAGAGGCAGGCGTACTCGTCATTTGGAAGTCGATCATCAAATGCCTGTTATTAGTTATCAGAGTCCCTTGCTCGATAAGGATCACCTTCGATCCCCCAGCAAGTCTATACCCCAGCCTGTTGTCTTTTTTCCACCACTTTGTCCCACCTCCCTCCCAGTTCGGAATTTCTTCCAGAACAAACAGCAAAGCTTGTAAGGAGCACTTATAATTGAAGTGACGAGAGGCTTGCCGTGAGTTTCGCGCAATAGCGCGTCGATAAGGATAACGCGCGAGGCTTTTATTGAACTAGCGATAAAGCGGTCGAGTGGTTAACCGGTTTTGCTTCGTGCCATTTGGCGCGATCGATTTGGCCTACTCGAGCACCCACGAGCCGAAGACATTATCATAATTGTTCTGGCCTACTTAGCTCATCGATGACTCTTGCTCATAGAAACCTCACTTGTCCACCCACCGTGAAATAGTGTCAAAGAGTTGATTGTTTATGCAGTCGATTGTTTCCCGATACGTGTAGTGTCGGATAAAAGCAAATAAATCTGAACGGGATGTGAATAAAAAAAGAAACTCACCGGCATATTTGGGTGTTTCGGGTGTGCATCTGACTGGCGAACTGGCCCTCGTGGGACTCGGGGGTTCCGGATGAATTGGCGAGGAATGTTCGGACGACACGGATGTCGTATGCTGCGTCGGTAGTCTCGGCGACAGGAGTGAATGTGGCAGCAGGAGTCCCACGGCGTGATGCGCCCACCACGCGGTACCGTACCCATTGTACATCAAGCCACATCGCATTTCTGTCATCAACAGACGAGAGTGACCCCAGTGTTAGCATCACGGATCATAGCGACGCGCGTGCTTGTCATCGCACGATGACAATGAAGTCACCATAGGGGAATGGGGAAGAGCACGGGGTGCTTCGAAGGAATGCGCAAGAGCGCCATAAGGTCCTCAAGGGGAATCCGAGGAATTTGTGATTCGTCGTGTGAAACTAACCTCGTGCACCACTCGTCGGTCCAGCAGCCGTGGCGAGACCACCGGCCGGTGGCAATTTCTGCAGTCGATGATCCGGATTGTTGTAACCGGAGACGAAGGTGAAGGCGCTCATACGATGGTCAAGTGGCAGTTGAGCCACCGGGCCAGGTTGACTGGTTGGGTTCAGGGATGAGACGGCAGTGGCACCGTTGCTGCTGGAGCTGCTGCCGGGACCACCTGGACTCCAGGGGGAAGTTGGCATTACGCAGGGACTGCTCGGTGGCGATAGCGTTGCCGGTGGGGACAACGCACCCGCGGGAACACCGACCGAACTGCAATGCAATTCCGGCCTCACCAGCCACGTC
Source organism: Ophion slaviceki (assembly GCA_944452715.1). Taxonomy (NCBI): domain Eukaryota; kingdom Metazoa; phylum Arthropoda; class Insecta; order Hymenoptera; family Ichneumonidae; genus Ophion; species Ophion slaviceki. Next base: position 15,450,018 of record OX101787.1, read on the forward strand.
CTTGGTACCGCTTCTGCCGGAGCGAGATAAGCATTCAATCATTTTTATCCCCCATCATTCCTCATCAGCTGTCCGGCGCCTTGGGTGAACCCGAACTCGTCATCGACGCGGCTCTCTTGACTATCGAGATGCTTTTTGGCATCGCGAGGTATCGTTACGTCGCATCTAGCCTCACGAATCAATAGTTGACGGTATCCTCATTCGTCTTGATGCTAATAAGCAGGTTGTGTTTGGATTCTCGGGGTACGTATTTACGACGATTGTAGACTGAAGCACATTTCGAAGCATCGGGGAAAACGTGCGTGACAACGTTTGCATTCTGGTGTATTTATTGGTGCTCTAATGCCGGACGCAAGGGGCTTGGTAACAGTAATTACAGAGGGGCTCCAACAGTCGCGCTGATAGTCTCGATAACTAACGGAAGAACAGCGCGACGGCTTCACGTACGGAAATATTAATTTTTGAGACCTCTGTATCAATGTTTCAGATACGCGGATCGATATTTTCAAGAGCGCAATATCGGATGGCCGTAGGAAATGGACGATACCCATTGATGTCGCCAGTGATATCCAACAGCGATTTGCAAGATAAATTAGAAGTCTGCCGGAGACAACGCATAATCGCCAGTCTCGACAATCAACTTTATCGAACGCAAATAACGGGCTATGAGAAAATCGTAAAATCCGATCTTAAAGATTTCAAATTCAATTGGACGACTTGAATGTGAAATCTAGAGGCGACCAATAATTTTGCCCAGTGAACACGTGTCTATAAGTTGTAAAACGTGCCTGGGTACTTGTTTCTTTCACCGACAGAGGCATAAATCACGTGCTTGTTTTTTTTTTATTCAGACAACGAACACCACGATAAAGGCAACGTTATAGCAGTCAACCGGAAAATTATATTTGAACAAGTTTCTGAGCTACGATAACGTACTACTTATCAGATATTTCCCGTATCCAATTACTGTGATTGTTGATGAAGTGGCAATCAAACTGCGATCGAACCCTCGTTTATGTTTCAACTATACCCGCAATACCTTAATTCAATTATCTTTCAAAATGGACTGGCACAAAGAGGCTTATCGCGCGAGAAATTGACATGCCCTTATCCCGTTCGGCAAAACTCAAAAATTTACGGCGAGTTGAACACAACTGGTGTTACTGACTCAGCCACCTTGACTCATCGGGAAATTTGATCAAAATTATGGAGGAAGACTTGTCAAAATTGACAACGGATATTTGTTCAACGTGCCAAGACCCCCGAATGACAAGATCCATTCAAGAACTTCGGGTTAAGAATATCGCAGTGTCATCTACAAATGAAGAACCTCCACTTATCCATCAAACTCAAGCGACTACGGCGTTCAATAAAAATTGATAAAATACACAACGTTGATCATTGGCGACTTCGCCACGGCCGGAAATTTCAAATTCCACGGAGCAATAGAAACTCGCCACGTGGTAATCAAACAGAAGACACTTGTTACAACAACAACAACGAATCGAACGATAGCGTCCTGAAAAAGTACTTAAACATTGATCCTCAAAAACGTGTGGTTTTTTGCTTTTTTTCTATACTACCGATCACCATCTTCGCATGCATGACAAAGCGTGTAGGGTAAAGTCGCCCATAAATCCATTTGTGGACAAACGAAGATTGACGCTCGAGTCCTTGGTTGAGTTTGTATGTGAACAAGTGGCCAGTTATTTCGAAAACGCGATTCTTGCGAGATTACTTGTTCTTTGAATCGTGACGGAAGGGAAGAAAGACTGTTTAAACATCGATTTCGAATGACGGTGCAGAAGAGAAGGTTTAATGAAATTACTGATAACTCAAAGATGTTGCGATGATGATTTGTTGCTGCGATAAGGTCGGACAGATGAAGAAAGACGTTTTCGAAGACATGCTCTTTTGATCCTACCAAAAGGATGACAAAAGCGTTTGCAACGACCGAAGTAACTGATACCGTGACATGAGAAACTAAAACGAAATAACAAGACGGACGATGACAACCGTTCGGGTCCAAACAGTGCAGTAAGGAATCAACGAACTAACTGATACACGTAACCTTTTGAATTCTGTTCTGAAAACCGCCGCGATCAATCGCGAAGACGAAACAACGAAAAACGCTATTGGCCCATTGTTACTTTTCCTATTGAGTGCTAGTGCGAAGAGTCAATGAGAACATGACGTTAAACGGATTTCAATGATGGGTGGTCGCAATCTTCCGGATGGGGTCGTCAACTATTAAGTACATTTATCAGGAAAACTCACCACACATTCCGATGCGATTTGGTGTTCGTCGTTCTTCCAGCTAGTCCTCCAGTTCGCTCATCGAGAGCCACACGATGAACAACGAAAAGAAGCGTCAAATAAAAAACAGCCGGAACAGTACGTAAACACTGAGATGACGTGACGCGAACCACGTGCGTTTCACAGTAACTCGACGATCTATTTGGATGTCAAAGTCTCGGCGCGATTGGTAGAAGATATCCGGCGCACGCGTGGCGATCCTGCGAGGACGACGATCGCGCGATGGTGTTTATCGAAGACACGTGATATCCAACATCAGCGAGAACATTGAAACTTTAGCCGACGAAAATGAAACCTCACTGTCGGGAGAATCGTCGCTCACTTCGAACCGATCAAACGATCCAATTGGTGAGAAACGATCAACGGATCGGTCGTTCCGAATCAAAGAATCCGAGACTGCTGTGTTTTCTTTGTAATTGCAATGGTAACCGAAGATGTTTGCGCGACACGAGGAATCTCCAAAGCTCGCGGAACTTTTGATTGCTGTCTTCGCTGATCACGAATCAAGAGCACAGATCGAGATTCGTGAATCGCGGTTGAGAAACCTGAGTTTCGTTGGGAAAAAGAAATCGGTAGTCTTGGAATCGAGCGGAGTCACTCTCGAGCGTCCTGACGTAAGGCAGGACCCTGACTGAGCTCCACTTGCCCTGGAAACTGGAAGCCGCGTGGTCGAGAGTAGCCGGCTCTCCTTCTTGCTTACCTGAGGCAAGGCATACACACACATACACACACACACACACACACACACGATTGTGCTACGAGGCGCGCTACCTGCACGTAACCCCTCCGCTCATCTCACCTGTGAACGATGCGCGCGTTCTTCTACTCCACCGAACGTCCAATGATGGCAACGCCCATCACCCGCACAACTCGCTAGCACGAGCATCGGAGTAGGGGAATCAAACGCACACACTCACGAGATCGCGGCTCTGCTTTTCACATATCACAATCTTTCCTCGTTATAAAACGGTCGGCAACCACTGCCCGAGTTTCCCTGCGATCAGTCATATTACGAACAAGAAAAAAACCCTCTTCATTCCTGCCACTCTTTACGTCCATGGCCTGATCAATGTTTCATCGTGTCATTACGTCTAATGGGGTGTTTCGGCGAAGGCGGTCCAATTATACGTTCCAATTATTTCATTACGAATCTCTTCATTAATGAACAATTGCAGTAATTCTTTCCTTGATCTCGTCTTAATGATAACTGAAAAAGCGCCTAGAAGACGTATCAAAGCTGGGTAACCTGATTCCTTGCATAGCCATAAAGATTCGTATGGTAACTAGAGATGTAACATGTGAAAGATGGAACCTTGCTGATTCCAATTTGAAGGATTTCGTATCAACACCCAGTGGAGTTGTCAAAAACGATGTAGGTCTTTGATCTTCTAGGTCCAGCTCAATCAGATCCAGCTCAATCAGGTCCAGCCCTCATTGGAAGAGACGCTGCGAGCCCCAAAAGCAACTTAGGAAAGCTCATAGACAGCTCCACAGACTTATAGAGGATGAACTAGCTTTGGAAGTCATTTTGCTACTTCATCACTGCGGTCTATAGTAACGATGCAAAATCATACTGATGTCTAAATTATCTTAAAACCCAAGAACCTCAAATCCTCGAAATGAAATTGAATGGGCCCTGCATTCAATATCTGCCGTATGGTGCTTCTTTTCGGAGACTTCCGTATTGGACGCCCCCCAAGCAATGACATCACAGCAGCTAATTTTCCAAACAAGTTGCGTACAAGACTCTCCTGTATACCGTGAGGAATCCGATCCAACCGCATTCGTTCCTCCGAATGATCAGAAGATAAAGAAAATCCGATTGAGATTGATCGATCATAAAATGATTCGCATGGATTGCTATTGGCACGAATGCCTACGCACAACACCGAATCACTATACGGCGGCAAATGGAATGAGTGCAGCGCCAATGGTGTATCAGCTAGATTCTGGTTGGATCGTGGGCGTCACGGAATCTAGGTGGAAAGAGCGCAGCCGCAACAGCCGGCGGTTTCATTGGCTGGCTCGGTGAGTGTTCAAGAACAGTCTGCACGGCTCTATGACACGCTAGAATAGCTCTCTGTTGGCCTTCCCGAAGCGTCGAACGTGGGCAAACGGATTCCCCTCCACTGGCTTTGAGCTCGAATCGCTTCTGCATTGAATCCAAACGTTGGAATCATACGAGTAACGCACTCGGAGCTCAACCGCAGCTTTGATTCCATCTCCGTTCAACCCTATCCTATCAGGTCGTGATTGGGGAATTGGTACAGCCAATGACGTCTTTCAGGACAACTGAGACCGGAAATCGAACGGTTTCTGCTAATCTAATCCCTCCCAGCTCCCGATAGACATCGATACGATTTTTCCCAAAGCCTGTCTTCTCAACAATCAATTTTTCTTTCCATCTTTCCAAGGCTGCCATCGCCTATCGTTTTCACTTGCTGGCCTCGATCGAGCTGCTGTCGACAATTATCATGCTAATACAACCAAACGCATTCGTTGTTGCCTCGTTCGCCTTCCCATCCCCGGCGATCCGCTTACAATAAACCTCAATTAAAATTCGCTTACGTGCATAGAGCCTCGAAAAACGATATCGCGGGGGCTTCTCATTCACGAAACTGGGTGACAGATGGTTCGCTCGACGCAAGAAGAAGAAGAAAAAAGTGGAGCCTCCTTTTCGCCTCATCGCGCCGGTGCAATTAATGAACAAAGCTTCTGTCCCTTTGTTCGCGATGCGTTTTCAAATTCGACTCACTTCCGGCTGTTGATATAATTCCCTTTCATGGTAAAACAGTTTCCGCAGCTATTTTTCCTCTTTCGTTAATTACTGATATTTTTTCCTTTCGATAGAATGTAGTTGATGCTGATTGCACTTGCAAACATTTCGAGACATTTCAGAGTCGTGTTCTTCACACTCACGCGGGGACTTTTGATTCATTTTCGGGTGATCATTGTTGTTGAAAAATCGATAGATTTTTTTTTTCTAATTCCACCAACATAAAATGGAACTGTGTGTGTGCGCTTGCGGAAAAAGTTTATACTTTTTTAACGGCCTCGTTTCGCGTAGTACGAAACAATTAAGCGCGCGTAATTATGTATCCTCGAAAGAATTCGCGTGTAGTTTTTCATTACACCTCGTTCGGTCCAATTAACTCTCTCGCTGATAATAGTTGAGCAGTAAGGAAATTGGCGGTAATTCCTTTCGAACCAAGTCACGCATTTGCGCCTGTATTTGTCGTCGAGCTTGGCCCAATCCTTGAAGCTTCGTACGCGCAACAAGCTTGTCTCGTTTAGTTTTTTCCGCAGTGCCCATTACAGCCGTCTTTACTCTACAAGCAAAGTGCATTTTTCATTTTATTATATAATATCCTATTAGATTTTTATTTGTACTTTATTATTATGGCGTCACCCCCACTTGTAGCGCAAAAAAGGCCTTTTTCATGAATTTTTTAAAAGAAAACTACAAAACTTTTTTAATCGATCAATATACCATCTTAAAGAACACATCTTGAAGAACTTTCAGTAATTTTTTTATTGAAAAATATTACATTGTTTAGTGGCAAATGGCCGTCAATGAAATAATGTTTTTATATACACGGTTTGCGGTGACCAACATTGCGGCGAAGTGGATCATCTGAAAAAAAATGCGGATGGATTTAGTCAAATATAAGTATAAACTAGTCTTTAATCGAAGGATTTTAAAAAATATTCATTTTTCACAAAATGGCGGACGGTCAAAGTTAATGGTTCGATTTTAACGAAAAAGAATTGAACGATTAAAGACTACATTTTTATGTATTAAATAAGCCTGTAAAATTTCAAGAAGATCGGTTCATTAGTGTTCGAGTAATCTTGGTCACCGACTTCAGAAATGCCATTTTGAGAAAAACGCGTTTAAAGTTTCAATTTCAGTTTACACGAAGAAAATATTTTTTTTTGTAAACTTACATAGTCATCTATTCCAGGCCCATACAGAAGTATGGGCCCGGATATTTATACTTCAAAAAAATGCAATAAAAAAATCGGTTTTTTCAAAATCGCGAATGGGGGTAACCCCTTAAATGTACTATTAAATCCTTTATATTTATTATTAAATATACTATTTTCTCCTAATAAATATGTACTCACGTAAGTGAAGGAAACGAAAAATATTCCACCGTCAGTCAACAATATATCGATAAAATAATTCACCAGATCCAATTCAATTGCAAGGACGTATGCGTCGGATACGACACATAAATTATTATGTCTTCTTGTGTTTAAACGTTTCCGTGTAAAATACTTTCTCAGAGGAATAGAACGTGAAAATGTTCGTTTCGTGTGTTCATTTTATGAAGAAGGAGAACATTATTTTTTAAAGCCCATATTTATCATCGTAGTCACGTTCGTAGCAGCCGCGGACTTTTTTTGTTTCATTACACCTATTATGCGAAAGATTGGGAACAACACTTTTTTTTAGACAAAAGCCTCTGCAACATGCAGCTCACGATAAATATTGTTGCATAGAGGTTGCATTTCCTTGTCGACGCCCCTCGCCTCCTTCCTGGCCACATTGTTTTCCCCTTCCGTCTCTGTCGTTCCATGTAATTTATTGCGCCCCAACTGAGAGCGCTAGACCCATCACAATGATAACGATCGTTGGAGGTCTTATTTGGTTTCTTATCATAATTATTTGAATATTATTTCCATTTTTATTATTTTTTATGAAATACCAATTATTATTGTAAAAATTAATATTAATAGGAATTGCATTATAGTAATAATAATCATTCGTGTTATTTTATTATGATAAAAAGAATGGTAAACTCGTTTGTGAAACTAATCATGAAAATAAATAGTAACAATGGCTATTGTTATTATTATACATTTATTATGTTATTTTTTATGATAATATCAATAATGAAGGATAATCATAATTATTATATGCATAACATTTTTACTTATTAACGTCCTTCTATTAGTACTGTTATTGTTATCACTGTCGTTCTTATTATTATGATCGTTGGTATTGTCGTTAAGGGGTAAGGCGACAGAGGAATTTTCAAAAAATCGATTTTTTTTCTCGCTAAAACGGTGCTTTATCATCATAAGAATAAGTTACTACTCGATTTATAGCAAGAAAATTTTTCTTCACCGACTTTGAGCGTATAACGTATCTAAAACTTTAAACGCGGTTTCTCGAAACAGCTTTTTCCAATTGGCGTACAAATAACTTCAACAATTTGCACTCGATTTACTTCAAATTTAAAAGTTATGTTCCTAATTGCATTTCGCAGAGAAGTACGTACGGAATTTATGATTAATCGAAAACTTTTCATTTTATGAGCAGTTTTATACGAAATTTTGCACTGAAAATTCATTCAAATACCTACAACCTTTGAGTAAAACAATATTTTTTAAATTCCGTACGTACTTCTCTAGGTATTCTAATGTAGATTGACGAGAATTTTTGTTTTTTGTTCTAGGTAAAAAATTGTGAATGCTAAATGTCACGCCGCGGAGCGCCTAAAAAAAAGACACCAAAAGAAAATATTAGTAGTCGGAAATTTTGTACATCGAAAAAAAAACAAATTTCTAACAGCTTCATATTCATACTAAATAGATGCGTAATTAATTTTATGAGTGAATCACTTTTTCATACGAAAAAAATTGATAAATGCGGACATGATTTTAACCCGTTACTGTGGCCTAACCCCTTAATGTGGTTAAAATCATAATTATCATCAAATCACAGTTATTGTCGGATGTATCATCAAATCATAATCATCAGGATAATTATCATCATAATTATCACAGTTATCGTCACCATGATCCTTATAATTAACATCATAATTATCATCGTAATTATCATTGTAATTAACATCACAATGATCCTCGTGAATGTCATCATAATTATCATAAAATTATAATCATCGTCATAATGAATATCACAATGATCATCATCATAATTAACATAATAATTATCATCATAATGATCATCGTCATAATTAACATCATAATTATCATCATAATTAACATCATAGTCATCATCATAATCACCATGATAATTGTGACAATTTTTATTTTCGAAAAATTTAGGGTTGAATCTAGGGACTAAAGCACCAATAGGGGTACCACATCACCCTAACTTGCGCCTACGTTCGTCCGTGTGTACGCACAAGCTGACGTGCAGGTACGCCCTTACGTAATGACGGATCGGTAGGCTCCATTTCCGGAGACATTAATGGCGATTTCTGGCTTAACATCAGCACATATCCCTCCATCATGGCTTTCCGTCGTTTTACGAACGCATTGCGAAACATCCCGTTTCCATCCCGAAGAAGGATCAAACTGCTGGAGAAACCAGCGAGGATGAGTTATCCGTGGGAGTGGATGAGGATCCGGTCGATGCATGCTGTACATGAAAACCCGGTGCAGATCCAGGACAAGCGAGTAGGTATCGCGTGTGGCCCGTTTATTGGGTCGAGGTTTTCTTTTCATTTCTTTGCCGTTCTTCTCTTGTTTCGTTCTTTTTTCTCCCTTCATACCGTTTCACCTTTTCCGCATCTTTCTCTCTCGTCGTACCGGACTCCTCCCACTTCTTTTTTCCTCTTACGGGTTGATAAGAAAGAGCGCATGAGATTTCGCACTTCCTTTCTCGATCCGACTATCGACGCGTTCCTCCTCCTTTTCTCTTTTTTTTTTGACACGCAAATGTTTCGGACACGAGGCGTTCGACGAAAAGAGGACACGAAGTTCCAGTCGCCTCGAGATCGTAGACCCAGCCTGACCACGTTTTGTCGTTGATGGAGAACGGTCAGGATCGAATGGAATAGGTTTCCCGAAAAGGTTTCCAGCCAAGAGCCAACTTATCACTGTCGTCGAATATCCATACGTGAATATGCAAAATTCGAATATCCATAAGTACGAATATCCATGAGTATGAATATCCATAAGTGAGTATAGAGTAGAATGATTGCCAGAAATGGCGGGAGGTAGAGGAAAAGTGAGTATCGAGGAACCCAAACAAACCCAAACAAATACCCAAAATCAAACTCAATACATAAACCCAAACAAACTCACTTATCTCTACCTGCCGCCATTTCTGGCACTCATTTCTACTCTACACTCACTTATTATATATTCGTACTTATGAATATTCGACTTATGGATATTGGCGCCTATGGAAATTCGACTTATGGATATTCTGCCCCAATCCAACTTATGGTGAGAGAAAGATTTGCAAAATATCGATCCTCGGATGGTCAGCCATCCGGGACGGCTTTCCATGGACTAGCCTATATATACGTGGCGAGATATATTTTTGATCGATGTGACACTATTCTCACGGAGTCTGGCTGTTATTCACGGCGTTTACTCCGACAAAGAGGACCCTTTAACGGTATTTTAAGTTGACGTACGTTCCAACGGCAGCAATTTGTGGTCTGGAGCTCGTCATGACTTTGGACATACAAAACTGTCCATCTCTCTCTCTCTCTCTCTCTCTCTCTCTCTCTCTCTCTCTCTCTCTCTCTCTCTCTCTCTCTCTCTCTCTCTCTCTCTCTCTCTCACTCTCTCCCTCTCTCTCTTCCGAAAACCGGCTCTCATTCGCAACATTTTTCCAATCGGCGGGGTATCTGTCGAATTTCTTTGTGTCCGAACAAAAGCGTTGACACAGATACGCCCGAGATATTTCTCTCCCTCTCCTTTTCCCCCGCCTGTGCACGCAAGACAGCATTACCAAAGGTATCACGTGTGGGGGGCCACAAGTGTCCGTGGACCGCTTATGCCATTTTTGGCGAGGCTTCTCGTTCGCGACCCGATTTACTTAAATAAATTAGCTTGATAAGATCCAGTTGCGAATCCCATCGCCGGGCTGTTGAAATCTTGCAGGGAAGATCAAGCAACTAAGGCACTAAGCTACCTGGAATTTTTTTGGTGCCCTGAATGAGGTGAACAGTTGATCAAGCGTTCCGAGCTTGTCAATTGGCCCGGTCGTTTTATTTCTCTCCATTGGGAGCTGTTTAAACTGTACAGAGTCATTGCGAGATGGGTAATTGCGATATATTCAGGTTCGATAATGGTCCAAGTTGGGGTACCGTTATACACTCGAGGACAAGAGCGAGCAACATAAAAATCCATTTGAGCCCGGGATCGAGGTAACTGTTATTGCCCGTTATTACGGGCATCCAATCTTGCCTTCTCGCATTGCAGAACCGAAAATGGAATCGTAGGATCGTGCAGAGCACGAGGAGTATCCCCGACGACACGTGTAAGTACCGTCCGATTGCGACGAGGCACGTGCCTCGGCAATCCCGACCGACCCGCCGAGGGTAGGATATACTCGAATGCTCAAGCTACTCAGACCCCGTCCTCGTCTCCCCCCTCCCTATTTGAATTTGTAATTTTTTGTTTAATTCTCGAAGAAGCACGCTGACGCGGATGAGATGGCTTGGACCTGCAACGAAGACAGGCTAACCCACCTGCTCATCGCGATCTTTTCCCGTTCCACTCTATTCCCTCCCCGCGCTCCACCTTCCCCCCTGCATTGGGGAGCTCTTTCGTGGCGAAGATTGAGTGGTTTCCATTAAAGTTTCGGACGATACCAGGCTGTGGTACGCTTCCCTCGTTGCTGTCGTTTTATCTCGACTGGTCATCTGATTGGGTATTGGGGCCTTTGAGGAAGGCAGGCGCGGGATGGTCGATGATACCGGTGGAATCAGGCACACACGGTCAGCGTGAATCCTCCTGGGACAGGATGCCCAGCCGCTGTGCTGGCTCTTCGGTTTTACGTTGTTCGGCTTCTAGTTGGCGGTGTAGCAGAATTTAGGCGCCATCCAGGCCTGATGTCACTCTACAGGGACACTCGTTGATGTCCTTCTGTTCTTGTGTCAGGGCTGTTCCAACAGGCCTAGAAAAACTTAGGTCTCGACCCTATGGGTGGCTCGAGACTTGGCTCTCCTCTGCCCAGTCTGATGACATCTCGTTCGAGCCTCTGTATAGCAGAAACAGAAAGAAAGCGGTCATCATTCTTCCTTGCCAAGATTCCAATTGTTTGCATGGAAGCTCTATCCGAGAGCAATCCGAGGAATCTAGCAGGGTGTCTGCTGCGTCCGGGTATTTGACTGACAAAAAAGTGTCAGAAAAGGCTCGAGGGATTGCGTGCCTGCCTGAGGCCTGCCGCTCTCTACTAGAGAACTCACAGCTCCGTTGCCTCGTCCATAGCAATATCATCACACACACAGACACGCAAACACACAAGGAATACTTGTACTCGTGCGCCCGCCCGTCGCGGTCACGCTTCGTCGGCAAGACACCGGTATGAAAATGACGCGTTAACCGGAACGGCGATGCTCGCATACGCGAACAACTATCCGCTTCCCCTCTTTGCTAACTCCCACTTTGCTCGTCCGGGTGCTCCCTGACCAGTAAGCGCATCTCCCATGGGCGTAATCAGTACGAATCTCTTCGAATTTTGCCTTCGGCGCAGATGTCAAGCTAGCATTGGCTAACGGCCCAACGGTTCGAACGACCTAGCCTCCCAAGTCAGAACGACCTGGTTACAGAAATCAAATTGATCCAAGTTTGATGCAGCGAACCTGGTTCTGGTTCTTTCGCCTCTTGAATCCGAATTACCTCAAGTTGCGGTATGAGAAAAAAAGCCAAACCCTTTTCTCCTCACTCTCCCACTGTGATTGACACTAGATTTGTTTCGTTGTTGATTCGAAATCACCATCAGATCATGATTGCTGGATTTGTTTGGGTTATATGCAAGCGTTCATCACCTAGAAACGATCAAGCTTCATCAAGTGCTGATGTGCCTGGTTCCGATCTAACGATATCATCCTGTCATGGTGATTGGCAAAGGTAGGATCTTGGAATACCTTACGAAATTCAAGTTGCCAAAATGTCCAACCGGTATTGGATCCGGCGCCCACGCGATCCTTGACGACCGTTAAAATTGATTCGGGAATTAGAGTGGCTATGGCTACGCCAATGGATGAGGGTACGAGAACATGGGGCACGCGCCGGCACGCGCCACGGTCCCACGAAGGGGCACGAGTGTGCCTCTTTCTCCGTTTCTCAGCCGTTCTTCTCTCTCTCGCTCGCTCTCTCTTCCATCTCCGCCTGGCTCTCCTCTTTTACTCCGTTTTTCTGCTGCTGCTGCTGCTGGGGCCGCCAACGCTCTTCTCCCACTCCACTTGATAAACGGCTCTGACTTCTCATCGTCGAGTCGCGCTACTCTGTTCGCGTCACTTCTAACGACTTCCACCGCCTGGCGGCCAATCGTGATCGTGTGCCGATGATTCAGCAACTCCTCATACACCCGTCTGACTACTCTTTTTGGCTTCTGGCTACAATCCACGATCCCTTACACTGCAACACTTCCCTCATGGTTCATCTCCCCTGTGCCTACCAAAGTCCCCATTGGTGTGTTCAAGTCAAATTTGGCCTAATTTGTGCACTCTTACTCTTGGATTTATCGATGTAGGTCGAAACCAAACCTAAAGTTTGGTTTCGACTTTGATCCAAGCATTTTCTGAGTTTGAAACTGCAAACCATTGTGGAAATCTTCCACAAACCTTTCATCCCGCACGATCGCGACGTGCAACCTTCAAACGGATTTTTTTTCGAAAAAAGCACCTGCTGCCCGTTTTGCACCACATAACATCGAGTATTTTCATCCTCGTTATGCGGAACAGAGGCTCGTAAATCGTTGGCTGGGCCTGTCAACGAGCCCCGATGGTGGAACCGCGGTCGAAGAGTGCTCGGCCTTCTCCTCCTCCTCCTCTCAGCTTCTCGGCCGAGAACTCTGAAAAATGTGCGTCGAACCGGATTTCAAAAGGGAATTCCGAGCAAGAGCCACAAAGCGGGACTTGCACCTACTACCCTCACTCATCTGGTCTATATCTTACGTCGTGAATGAGATCGGAGGGCCAAATGCGTTCTCAGAAGTCGAACCCTTCGTGATAGTTTTGAAACTCCTCATGGGAAACTGAAAAAGAACCGGATTGGAGTCTAAAATTGTTAACCGTGTGTTAGATTCCACCTTGGGTCTTTCTCTAGATGTTATTGCAAATCTACCAGGTCTTTTGGAAGACGTGCCAGATGTGCCACATCATATGGAAGATTTACCAGACGCATCAGATCTTCTCGAAATAACGACCAGTCACAAAGTTGGCCAGCACATTGAAGTATGCATGGAAAACATCCGATTCACAGTGAACCGTCATTTGGATCAACTGTTTGAAATGGAAGTGTAGGTCGAAATCTGTGGACATGGTTTTTCTAATTGCGCCAACCAACTCATCACCGTTCATGAATAATTCAGGAATAGAGAGACAGAGAGACAGAGAGACAGAGCATTGGTGGAAGACAGACAACGTGTTCGTTCGAGTAAAGCGGAAGGAACGGCTGTGCGAACATTGTACTCGTTCTCGATTGGTGTGCGTACCCGTTCTCGCAGGTTACCAATCTACCCGTCCAGGCACATGCACAAGAGGCAACAGAGATCCGATACGTTGTGAAGAGCTCGTGTGTGAAGAACTGGTGCATATATATACGAGTCAAGTCAAAGTAAGGTTTGCGGCGTGCAACGGAGAAGGAGAAGGACGTATACCGGAACCTCTCTCACCGTACTTGCCACCACTTGCACGAAACTATGTAATAGTGTACATATCGCAGCAGCTGCTTCTGCTGCTGCTGCTGCTGTTCCCGCCAGGGCTGCCTTGCTGCGGCGTCAACGGCCGAGTCTACCGCCCGCACACGTTATACCGTAAAGCCCAAAACGATTTAAACCAAAAGAACAGAACAGAGCTGACCAAAGAAAGAGGTAGACGATTCGCGTGCACGTTCCCAACGACGATCAGTCTGGATTGCAATGACCGGGTAGCCGCCAATTTGAGAACAAAGCCAATACTCAACTATAATAAGAAACGGATGCCTTTCGTGACCCAAAGAGACACCAATACGGACGTCTTCAACATGACGATCAGGAGCCCAATGTACCCCATTCGGTTGTACGGTCTTTTACCCAAAATCGATGACGCACGTGATCATCGATGACCTGAGAACTTGATGACTTGATGACCAGCCAGCTCTTTTCGCCTGGTAATGAAGCCAGCTCTTTTCGCCTGGAATGATCAAGCTCCGAGCCCATCAATGATCATCAACGCATTTTGGCAACCGGACTACCTATACCGAATGGCTCGTCCGCACGGAGGTCCCCACGCTTATCGTGATCTTCCGGAACGAAGCCAGGAGTCACAGGACAGAGCCGTTGCGGCTCGCCGATGCACCATGGAATACCTCGGAACACCTGGTACCAGTGCGAGTGGGAGATGGTGGGCGCGTGTGCACCGTGAACGCAGGGCGGCTCACGGCGTATGCGCCGCTCGTACATCCCCTGCAGGGTGATTAAATGAAGCACCACACGATTCATAAGGGCGGCCAACCGTAAAACTGTTGCCTTCTTCGGAATTGTTGATACCGCATGTAACGAACGAACACCCGTCCATTGAAACTCTAGACGCAAATGCGGATCCACCCGGCCCGCGTATAAACTTCTCGTATTATTGCAGTAAGGGAGTTGCGTGGAAGTCAGGTTATTATTGTCGCTTGCCCTTCGCTTGCTGGTCTAGCTGTTCAACGATCGGGTCGGCATATTTTATTTGACGTTTATTTGCCGTTTATTCGCGTTTTGAGGCAGACTATCAGGCTGGGGCCTGGAAAAAGGTGCATTTCAACCATTCTTTACTGATGCGCAGATGATAAAATGGAAATTCCATTTAGTGGCGGTTGATCTAGATATCTTTAAGGCCTTAGGCCACAGTAACGGGTATCAAATCATGTGCGAATTTAACCATTTTTTTCGTATGAAGAAGTGATTCACTCACAAAATTAATTACACATCTATTTAGTATGAATATCAAGCTGTTAGAAGATATATATATTTTTTTTCGGCGTACAAAATGGCCGACTACTTATATTTTCTTTTATCTTTTTTTTAGGCGCTCCGCGGCGTGACATTTAGCATCCACAATTTTTTACCTAGAACAAGAAACGAAAATTCTTGGCAATCTACATTAGAATACCTAGAGAAGTACATACGGAATTTAAAAAATATTGTTTTATTCTAAAGTTGTAGGTATTTGAACTTAAGAAATGAATTTTCAGTGAAAAATTTCGTTATAACTGCTCATAAACTACTCACGAAATGAAAAGTTTTCGATTAATCAGAAATTCCGTACGTGCTTCTCTGCGAAATGCAATTAGGAACATAACTTTTAAATTTGAAGTAAATCGAGTGAAAATTATTGAAGTTATTTGTCACGCCAATCGGAAAAAAGCTGTTTCGAGAAGTTTCGAGTAGTTGACCATTTTGCACATCGAAAAAAATATATATTTTTTCTAACAGCTTGATATTCGTACTAAATAGATGTGTAATTCATTTTATGAGTGAATCACTTTTTCATACGAAAAAAATTGTTAAATTCGCACATTATTTTATACCCGTTACTGTGGCCTAAGGCCTCAAGTATCTTAACAATTTTGTCCACATGATTTTGTAACACAATGGCGATGCTGACGCTGGACGAAGAGAGTCACGTTTGTCCGATTGCGGCCGGCAACATTACATCGCCAATCCTCCACCGGTTGACTTGAATTTCTTTTTCAAGCCTCATAGCAAAATTCTGCATCTAAGTATCTATGGGCTTTTACAATTTGTTGACGACTGTTTCGGAAAACATCATTTTCCGCGATCGTTTTTCATCAAAAGCAATCCTTTTTTTTCAAATATGCACAGTTTTATAAAAAATCGATATTTTTCGATTCACTTGCGTAGTTCGAACTCAAACCTAATCTAGAACTATAATTATTTTAAATTTTCGTTCAGGTAAAAAATTAGATCTCTCGGCGGTCGCAGGACCCTGTATGAAAGTTGACTCACTTCGTCCAGCTTCAGCGCCGCCATTTTTTAACCAAATGTTGTGAAAAGATGTGTAAAGATCCTTGAAGATATGTAGGATAAAGGCCCTGGAACGGAATTTTCATTCCATCAATTGGGTATCCTTAAGGGGTTAGCCCCACTTGCGATTTTGAAAAAATCGATTTTTTTTTATTGCATTTTTTTGAAGTGCAATTTGAAGTGCAGTTTTTTTTTTGATGCCCGGAATAGATGACTCTATGTAAGTTTACAAAAAAAAATATTTTCTTCGTGTAAACTGAAATTGAAACTTTAAACGCGTTATTCTCAAAATGGCATTTCTGAAGTCGGTGACCAAGATTACTCGAACACTAATGAACCGATCTTCTTGACATTTTGCAGGCTTATTTAATACATAAAAATGTAGTCTTTAATCGTTCGATTTTTTTTCGAAAAAAATGGCCGTTTTATAGCCAAAAAACGGCCGTTTTTTTTTTCGTTAAAATCGAACCATTAACTTTGACTGTCCGCCATTTTGTGAAAAATGAATATTTTTTAAAATCCTTCGATTAAAGACTAGTTTATACTTATATTTGACTAAATCCATCCGCATTTTTTTTTCAGATGATCCACTTCGCCGCAATGTTGGTCACCGCAAACCGTGTATATAAAAACATTATTTCATTGACGGCCATTTGCCAATAAACAATGTAATATTTTTCAATAAAAAAATTACTGAAAGTTCTTCAAGATGTGTTCTTTAAGATGGTATATTGATAGATTAAAAAAGTTTTGTAGTTTTCTTTAAAAAAATTCATGAAAAAGGCCTTTTTTTGCGCTACAAGTGGGGGTAACGCCTTAAAATGTTGTCAACTACTGAGATCTAATTTTTCCCGTTGTATAAAACAAATCAGCATTCAATTCAGCCGAGGAACAAATCCATTTTCATCTTCTCGTATTTTCATCCCCATTCGGATTTGGAATTGCCATTTGACGTTTGCCGTTCGAGGAATAATCAGCGTGGAAGTTAAGACGAAATTGGAATATCGAAGTCTTCCGTGAGCTCGGAATTAGGACGCAGAAAACGAGATTGACCCGGGGCGGAGAAAATCGGTACTCCGGAAATAAGATTAGATCCAACTGAGATGAAATCAACATTCCCTTATTGGACTCGCGGGTTTTACAATTGGATTTGCGCGTACAGTTGCAATCTGTGAGATCGCTGTTGGATGGGGTACCTCGTATACACCTGCATCCCCTCGTGCGCTCAAAAGCCACGAGGATCGAGAGAAGGAGGAGGAGGGGGAGGGGAAGAGGCGAAATTCCGCAGGGGCCTCGCCGACAAGATTCTCAAAGATTATAAAGAGAATCCGAGCTATTCGAGTGGCCTCGCGCTCCGTATACAGTCCTCGCGTAAAATACTTCTTTTTTATTTCCCACTTTCCTTCCGGAGACACATTGGTATAGCAACGCATCGAAATGTGTTGCAGGGCATTCAGGTCTCCGAACTTTAAACGTACCGGATAGAGAGGGGAGAGAGAGAGAGAGAGAGAGAGAGGCAAAAGTGACGATAGGAAAAAATTGTTGATACGGAAAAGACAAGTCCGAATGACATACAAGGAGCGTCCACCCGACACCGGGGACATTAATTCAAGCTGCAGCCGAGAGAGACCCGATGAAAAACGCGGCTCTTCGGCGCATACACATTGATCGACAGAGAGCGAGAGAGAGAGGGAGAGAGAGAGAGAGGAGCAAGAGAATCGCGGACTCGCGCGCGTTCAAGCTTTTGCCGCGAGGGAGAGCATAATTGTGGAGCGTTTAATAAAGAAATGACACGAGATATTCGGGCCACACAATATAAGCGTGCGTCGAATAAGTAACGAAGGGGCCCTCATCGCGCGGGTCGCGTCCCTGAATAAAGAAACGAGAAAGGAGCGAGTTCTCCCGATCGCCGCTCGGATGAGGAACGAAAGTAAAGTAGTCGGGATGACGACCGGCAACGGCGAGTACCCGGTGAAGCTTCGTCTCGTAACGAGACGGTATATATACCGCGCAATTAATGTCGCTCATCTTTCTTCATTGCGTTCCCCATTCCCATATTTTCCTTCTTGCTTTTATCTTCACTACCCATCGGCAGGAGGCGGCATTCTCCAATATTTGAACGCGCGCCTGACATTGACTATGTGTATCATTCGGCGGGATAGATAAAAATCTGTGCAATATCCTCAAAGCATACGAGCGTTCACCATCTCAATCGCTTTGGGAGAGAGCGGGGTTCGTAAAACTTTAGGGGCAAT
>OX101787.1:15471036-15587380 GCA_944452715.1 Ophion slaviceki
CACACACACGCGCGCGCGCGCGCGCGCGCACGCACACACATACATACACACACACACACACACACACACACACACACACACACGCGCGCGCGCGCGCGCGCGCGCGTGTGTGTGTGTGTGTGTGTGTGTGTGTGTGTGTGTGTGTGTGTGGTGTGTGTGTGTGTGTGTGTGTGTGGGGGGGGGGTGCGATTTCGGAGGCATTTGACTTCGGGGCCTGTCTCCATATTGGCATATTATCCACATGTATATATACATATATAAACATACACAAAAAGCCTCGCACGCGCTTTCTCATTGATTGCTGTAACAACCAAAAGGGCACAGCTAATTATCCATCAGCAAATTGAATCCCGCGCGGATACGCCCTTTCGCCGACTATACGGAGATATCGATTCTCGCTGCAGCGAGAGAGAAAAATCGACTCGAGTGTGTGCCTCGCGGCAGGGGTGGCGCGTATAAAAAAGGTGCACGCGGGCGGGAAAGGAGGCGGAGGGAGACGCGAAGCACGCGCTGTTGAGAAGCGCAAGACGCGCGTACAGTTAATCAGTTAACCGTACCGTGTATATTCTCTCTCTCTCTCTCTCTCTCTCTCTCTCTCTCTCTCTCTCTCTCTCTCTTTCTCCGTGTGTCCAAAGGCTCGCGAGGCAGAGATCGCTTTTAATGCCCTAATTGAAAGAGCCCCCGGATGAACCGTCGCAAATTGGTTACCACATTTGAGGTTACCGCTTGGACGTGTACCGTTGAAACGGGGGAAGTGGAAATAAAAATGAACGTGACGTACCGGGAAGTCGAGCAGAGGCCCCTACTGCGATTAGATCGCTATTATTCCGGACAGTTCTGGGCCTTTTTCTTCGACATAATATTTTAACGCTGGTGTGTATCCGTTGGTGAACATGAAAGTTGTCAGGTATGTATGGCAGGTCGGAATCGGAACGAGCAGGATTTTTAAAAATATTTGAGAATTTTTGTAAAAAAATTACTATTGATATATATATGTATGTATGTATATGTGTATATATATGTGTGTGCGTGTGTGTGTGTGTGTGTGTTTGTGTGGAGACATAAATAGTCCGCTTTTGATCGAAATTATTGAAACATTTAAAATTCTGCTCCCCTCGATTGAGCCCTCGTTATTTTTTCGGTGAAATTTACAAAATCGAAAATTTCAATAAAAAGCCCAAGATTTATAAATACACACACACACACAACACACACACACACACACACACACACACACACACACACACACACACGCACACGCACACGCACACGCACACGCGCGCGCGCACACACACACACACACACACACACACACACACACACACACACACACACACACACACACACGCACGCACGCACGCACGCACGCACGCACGCACGCACGCACGCACGCACGCACGCACGCACGCACGCACGCACGCACGCACGCACGCACGCACACACACACACACACACACACACACACACACACACACACACACACACACACACACACACACACACACACACAGCACACGCACACGCACACGCACACGCGCGCGCGCACACACACACACACACACACACACACACACACACACACACACACACACACACACACACACACACACGCACGCACGCACGCACGCACGCACGCACGCACGCACGCACGCACGCACGCACGCACGCACGCACGCACGCACGCACGCACGCACGCACGCACGCACGCACGCACGCACGCACGCACGCACGCACACACACACACACACACACACACACACACACACACACACACACACACACACACACACACACACACACACACACACACACACACACACACACACACACACACACACACACACATAAATGATAAGCCTTTCAATCGAAATTTTAGAACATTTTTTCTAATTTGCTTGCTTTGATCGCGACCTGGTTAATTTTTCAAACGAACTTAGAGTCGCACCCATTGGAATAAGATGTAAAAAACCCAATAAAATTGAACAAGACTTTTTTTCATTCAAACATTCAACAGATTAACAACCGTTAATATTGAGATATAAAAAGACCAAGAAATCAATACACGCACACACACCCAGGCGACGCTTTCGAAAACTTGCATAAAAAACTAATCAGGTCGCGATCCAGATGAGCGGAACTTTCGAAAAATGTCCGATTTCAAGCAGAAGTACATAAATATTCTACCCTTTTGATCGAAATTTCCAAGGACTTTTAAATTCTGCCCGCCTCGATTGAGTCTTGGTTATATTTCCGGCGAAATATTTAAAAATCGAAACGTTCAATAGAAAGCCAAGATTTATAAATATACCTAAAGATAAGTATATAAAAATTGTACGCTTTTGATAGAAATCTCCGAAGCTTTTTTAAAACTTGCTTGTCTTGCTGGCGAGCTGATTAACGTTTCAAACTAATTTAGAATCGCCTCAATTGAAACGACAAAAATAAGATCCCAAAAAATTCAACGAGATTTTTTTTCACTCAAAGATTTAACAGAGATTGACAGCTGGTTAAAATTAAAATATGGCAATTTTTTGGTTATTCAAAATTGAGTAAAAAAAGAGAAAATAAAATCGGAAAGAGCCAAATCGAGTGATTCGAAAGAATAATCTGTTTGGTCCAACTAAGTCGAACTTGTTCCTCCTCGCATATTTCTCGTCTCCCACGAGCACCAACTTAAACAAAACAATTATTTTTTCTTTTTCATTTTTAGTTCAGGAGCTCCGCATTTTTTTTCTTCATTTTTCGATGCGTTCGAATTCATTCAAATACTTCAGAACATATATGGCCCATTTTTTTCAAGAATATATATACTTGATTTTTTCATTTTTAGTTTAGGAGCTCCGCATTATTTTCTTCATTTTTCGATGCGTTGCCTTCCCGCAGGAAAATTCCCTTTCCGAACGGAATCGTCGCTCGAGACTCTAAAAAAAAATCGCGATCATCCAAATTCACGGATTAGCTCTTGTTTAAAATATATAATTACGCAAAGTTCGAAAGTTCGGTGGATCGCAAATATCGCACAGGATATATCACGCGAATAAATATCGAAAGTCGCGCTCGCGCGCGTTCGCGATCTCCATCTGCGTCACGCACGCGTGTGGACCTTATCAGAGAATCGCGCGTGCAACTCTCCCCGAAACGGTTTCGGGCGCGACAGGTGAAAATAAATAAAGTTCGGGGCCATCGTAAATCAAGTAGTACCCGCGGACATGTACGATTCGCTGGGCAAAACGAGCGTGCGCGAAAAAGCCGGAATAACACTTCGAAAGGGAATATATATCGTTGCGGCGCGCAGTCCAAGACCATACACGCAGTGGACTCCATCGAGACGATGGACCAACTGCGGGTACCTCCGACTTGAATGGCTACTCACTAAACTAGCTTTTTCTCGCCAATTCGTCCCCGCGGATCTCCAGTACGAACAGGACCGATTTTTATAGCGCGCGATTATGGTTTACCCAAGTTTTTAAATTAATAATTTATTAGTAGAAAACTGAGTCCAGAAGTACTCCCATTTTAACGTGCTTTTTTTATTGTTGGTTCACACCGAAGGGACATCTATTACAGTCGAACCTCGATGTAACTAATCTCTAGGGAAGTTCGTTATATCGAGACCATGTTTCTTAAAATGTTCTTTAAAAAAATATATTAATACCCAAATAGGGTTTTACAATCGGCACAGTAATGGCCCACGACTGGTTGCCAGAGAACAAACGATGGCGCGGTAATGGCTATACAAACGGGCTAGATCCGCACCATGCATGGTTGGTAATGGTAAACCATGAATGGCTGCTAAGACTTGGCCAACTATCATACGCCCATATTGGCCCAGCAACGGCTGCCGGATCTTCTGCCGGAAATGAAAAAAAAAAAATTGACAAATTATGAATATAAAAATTCTAGTAGTATCTTTTTTGTTTGCTTATGCTTTACTTATGTCCATGTACATAGAATAATTGCATTAAAAACGCTTTCGGGATTGTTCAAGTTTTTACCTTTCATCGGGATCGAACCTGTGCCTTTCGTTCTAGTGTCGAGCGCCCTATCCACTTAGCCATTCTAACACTTACAGAATCAATCGTTTGTTCGTTCCTTACTTTTATGCCGATAATTTTATTCGTGACATTAAAGTTTACCGACAATTTTTTCGGTCCATTTAGGCTGTAAAAATAACACGCTCGTTTTGGGTGAAGTTCCGAAAAGCATACTCCTCTGATCGAGCTGAAATTTTGCAATGAACTTCCTCTCATTATCCTAAGAGAAACCGTTAACGGATTTTTGACGACTAGCAATAGTTTTCGATGTATCGCATTATAAAGTTTATTATTTCACGCCATACGAGTATATCTATATATCCGATAGACACCCCCCACTCCTCCGGCCGCGCTGCTTCCTGGCAAACAGTGCTCGCCCGTATGTGCATATCACTTGCCATGTGGGATGGCTTTGTTTGGGTTTATTTAATATAGTAGAAGCGCAGTACAATAGATAACTTTCGATATACGATATATCGAAAACTATTGCTAGTCGCCAATATCCTTTTAAAGGTTCTCTTAAAATATTGAAAAGAAGGTTGGTGCAAAATTTCAGCTTCATCAGTGGGATATGCTTTTCGAAACCTTATCCCTTGTTTTTACGTGTTACAGTTTAACGACCTGCATTTGCAAAACACCCAAAAACAAACCATCAATGCCTGGAATAGATCTGGCAAGCCGTTCATCCGCCTACGATACCCCAATGATGATCGCCACATTATCGGCGCGATAGTATTGGCCCACGAATGGCTGGCATAGATCTGGCAAGCCGTTCATCTACTTACGATACCCCAATGCTGATCGCCACATTATCGGTGCGATAGTATTGGCCCACGAATGGCTGGCATAGATCTGGCAAGCCGTTCATCCGCCTACAGTACCCCAATGCTGGTCGACGAATCATTGGCCGATTATCAGCAACCCGTTTAATGGCTGAATGCTGGCATTTTTGTTACGACAGGCGACCCTATATGGGTACTGTGAATATAGGGATATTTTTTAAAGAAAGAAACGTTTAAATTAGTTTAAATCTGCGGTTTTCCCGCAGATAAAAAAATACGTGTCTATAGTTTTCAATCCTTTATCACGTATATGCGTTTCAACAAAATCAGAGGCGGAAATTTAAGGGGTTGGGCCACTCTGGAGGCCGAAAAAATACGCTTTTTGGAGATTTTTTTTCAGAAAAACTACAAAATAAATCGAGATTACAAAAAGGGTGTATATCATACATATCAGTGACTGTATACAATAATTTTTTTGAAGCGATTAATTTCAAAATAGCGGCTGTGCAGCGTTTATCTCAAAACTGCATTTTTTATGTTGGCCGGAAACATAACTCAGACAATTTTCAACCGATTCACTTGAAATGTTAAATATATCTTGAAAAATACATTGTCTATGGAAGCACGTAGAATTTTTTTATATTGCATATTTCATTTGTTATTAACAATGATCTGACAAAATTTTTCACTTTCCAAAAATTTGCCTAAAAAATCGTCAGATAATTGTAAATAACAAATGAACTATGCAATATAAAAAAAAAAATCCTACGTACTTCCATAGACAATGTATTTTTCACGACATATTCAACATTTCAAGTGAATCGGTTGAAAATTGTCTGAGTTATGATTCCGGCCAACTTAAAAAATGCAGTTTTGAGATAAACGCTGCACAGCAGCCATTTTGAAATTAATCGCTTCAACAAAATTATTCTTTAAAGTCACTGATATGTATGATAAACACCCTTTTTTGTAATCGGGATTCATTTTGTAGTTTTCCTGAAGAAAAAAATCCCCAAAAAGCCTATTTTTCGGCCTACAGAGTGGCCTTAAGTGATGTTTCTTGTCGGAAAGATTGGCCACTATGAGGACGTTCCTTGCAATCGACTATCCTTAAATTCACTTGCAAATTTCCGAAGCGAATTAAAAAATTCTCGTTTCCAAGGACCGTCCTCACAGCGGCCAATTGTCATCATACTCAACATTAAATAGATAGAACCCGTTGAAAATAACCTTTCCACCATATATGTAATATATATCGCCACTTTGAATACCGAAAACCGGCGCGCAGCCTGTACAGCGCGAAGCCTCGTAAAAACAAAGATGAAGTGATCCCTAAAGTCAGGACGAAAAAGTATAGTTTGTTACGTTGGAAAGCCGCGTGTGTGGCCGCGCGAGTATCGATGAATAACAACGAGACTCGCAAAGCGTATTCGCGAATACCGCAAAGAATAAATTGGTCGTAAGCTTATCCTCCGTACCGACAATTACCGTACAAATTGTATCGCACGCGCATGTATGCATTCCTTTAATCACGATATTTATCGATCTATCGTAACTCGCCACTGTATACACGTGCATTTTTTTTTCGTTGTCTTTCAATTGACTCCGGAGCCATAACATTTTTGGTCAGTTTGAACGACACTCTGGGAAGTATCTCTCGAAAGTTGACGCTCAGCTAGGCTCGAGTCCTTAATTAATGAAAAAGCGAAAATACACGTGCGCGGACGCAGCTGATTATTTCGACGTTTCACTCGGATTCCCGCGTTTATGGAAAGTTTGATAAGGCGAGTGGCGAACCGCGGCCGGCAAGCAGTCGAACAAAGTTTAAGGGGTTACCCCCACTTGCGATTTTGAAAAAATCGATTTTTTTTATTGCATTTTTTTGAAGTATAAGTATCCGGGCCCATACTTCTGTATGGGCCCGGAATAGATGACTCTATGTAAGTTTACAAAAAAAAATATTTTCTTCGTGTAAACTGAAATTGAAACTTTAAACGCGTTTTTCTCAAAATGGCATTTCTGAAGTCGGTGACCAAGATTACTCGAACACTAATGAACCGATCTTCTTGAAATTTTGCAGGCTTATTTAATACATAAAAATGTAGTCTTTAATCGTTCGATTTTTTTTTTCGAAAAAAAATGGCCGTTTTATAGCCAAAAACGGCCGTTTTTTTCGTTAAAATCGAACCATTAACTTTGACTGTCCGCCATTTTGTGAAAAATGAATATTTTTTAAAATCCTTCGATTGAAGACTAGTTTATACTTATATTTGACTAAATCCGTCCGCATTTTTTTTTCAGATGATCCACTTCGCCGCAATGTTGGTCACCGCAAACCGTGTATCTAAAAACATTATTTCATTGACGGCCATTTGCCACTAAACAATGTAATATTTTTCAATAAAAAAATTACTGAAAGTTCTTCAAGATGTGTTCTTTAAGATGGTATGTTGATCGATTAAAAAACTTTTGTAGTTTTCTTTAAAAAAATTCATGAAAAAGGCCTTTTTTGCGCTACAAGTGGGGGTAACGCCTTAACCGGGGATACCTTTGGGCGAGGCAAAAATTGCTGATTTTCATGATTTTGTTTGAGAGTAAAGATTTTATCATTTTTGAGACTTAGGGTATTTTTTATTACTACTTTTGGCTGTGGCATGGTATTTTTTTAAAATTAATCTGTAAAAATGGCCGAGGTATGGCACGTTCTCCTAAACGGGTTGGGGTGGATGTTGTCAGACGGCATAACATTTAGCGTCGGCGGGATTAATCTAAAAAAAAACCAGCGAAGATTTTTCTTTCATGAAGGGGTCACTATAACAGTGTGACACTTTAAAAAAATCGATTTCCTTTTGCTTTTTTCGACAGTTTATACTTTCAAGATTTTTATACTTTCAAGAATGTGAAATGAGATTTTTCAAATTTGCTGACATTTTAAGTCAAAGAGCAATTATCCGATTAACTTGAAATTTGAACTGAGTACTCTTGAATACATTCACTCCACAATGACCTAGTATATTTTTGATTGGATGAAAATTGACGATTTGGCATTGAAAAAAACGACCATTTTATATGCAAGAAAACAGACTTTTTTCATAACTACGCCATTTTGTAAGATTTTGATATTTTTCGAAAATCCTACGTCATTGTACAGGGGAAATACCTACCAGTTTAATGACAATTCTTCCTTTTTCGGTTTCAGCTACTCAATCGACCGAAGGCAACGCATAAATCGCTTGGATCTCAATATTTTTCTATGAAAAAATTATGTAACATAGATCAAATATAGCCAAATATATTCTTAATTTTCCGAAACATTTAATTGAGTACTTTTCTTCCAAAAAATTCCCGAAATTCACTCAAATTTTCAGCGTCCACACTGGTATAGCCCCTCAATACTCGTACGCAGAATATGAACCAAGAAAAAGTGAGAAAAATGGAAAATCGATAAAATGGTACGTTTAGAAACTAAAAATTGAATTTTCCCAAAAAAATGGCTTCATTTGGCAATAAAAATACTCGTTTTTTCATTTTCAAAAACATTTAGGGACACGTTTTAGACAATGAAGTTAGACAGATTTATACCAAATTTCATCAGAATCGGTTCATTAATTTTTAACTATACGTCACGCCAGTTTTGAAAATGCAGTTTACAAGATTGTGCCATACCTCCGCCATTTTTTAATATCAGTAGAAAAAATACCATGTAACAGCCAAAAGTAATAATAAAACTTATCCTAAGTATAAAAAATGGTGAGGAAAACTTTCCTAAAAAAATCATGAAAATCGGCAAATGTTTTCCTCGGCTGAAGGTATCTCTCCCCTTAACGCATCCTGATAATCCGCGATGTTGCGGTGAGAAGAAGAAAAAATTACGATCGGCGCCGCGTCATTAGCGAGACTGGAACATTGGAAGATTTTACGATACCGATTTGGGTTGTACTCCTCCATCCGGCCAAAATTGAACACCTTCATTTTTATCCATCCACTTCTTTAATTAGACGCTCGCGTGTATCACACGCGCATCTGCAACAACGGTTGCAATTTTCGCTGTCCCGAAAAAAGCCTTCCTCGCCTTGTAAATACAAATAATAACGCGGCGCGCGATGTGTATACAATTTAACGTCCTCGTAAACGATCAGAGCCGGGCTCAAAATGGAATGCTGATTTGATCCTTTACGATCTGACCTTATTATTCTTCGTCCCAAGTCCTGTGCAGAAATTGTCGTAGGGATTCAATCGGATTGCCATACTTGTTCATGCTTCCTAATAGAGATCCAATGGACTGAGAAAAAAACCAATTGAATGAAAAAAATATATTGGTTGATCCAAACAAATGTGCTGCTGCAGAGTGCCACCGATATATGAGATTGTTACAATACTATAAAATATTGGAAAATGTGATTGATTAAAGTAACATTTTATTTTACTTGAAAAAGCTCTCCTGTTCTCTCAATATCTACATTATCCTTCAAATGAAATTATATTCTTTCGAAATCATTCTATATACAATCCGTAGATGCATGGATGAAATAATTAAGGGGTTGCTACAACATTTTTTATTTCGTACAAAACTACAATCAACAGAACTAATGATCTCTTTACTGCATCGAAACGAATATGCCATGGGACGAAGTTTTTCAATTTTTTAAAAATCTTAAATGAAAAGTGAGCATTAGAATGATCATCCACGATAATAGTGGAGAGAATATCAGATATCGAATGGAATATCCATGGAGAGAATTTTAAATCGTTCGAAAAACGCCATAGATTCGGCACTAATAAAGAAATCAATGTCTTTATCGAGCAGAAAAGTAAAGTCTGACTGGAAAACCTGATACCGTTTGGAACCGCATCGTAAAATCGAAATAAATTTGCAGCAACGTCAAGATTTCACGTGTTATATTTTTTTTCTATGTCCAACAATGGCAAACCAACTCGGTCGGTAATGCTCGCGAGGTAAAAATGAGCGGACGAAGTGCCACAACCAAATTTCGAACTATTTATCTTCACTATATTTTGTATTATCGCCACTATAGTTGGAAAATCTTCTCGCAGGCTCAAGAAAAAAAATATCATTTTGAAGCATTCAATACACGATTATTATATTATTATTTGCACAAAAAATCCGCTCCGATAATGAATTCACTGCTTCGATTTCCCGCCACAATGTGGCCAAACCGCCACGTCCGTTTTCAAATTTTCTATTAATTTTTCAATCTATTCACGACTGTACATAATTGATGGAAAAAGATCAGTAAATAATATATTTTGTACCTCTTAATATGTATAATCAATGTACCCAATTCCAGATTTTTAAATTAATATTTTGAGACTAATAAATATTTCGGTGCGGCCTTTAAAAAATGCATGTATTTTTAAAAATTAAACTGCTCGGTAGCACGTGTTCTCCTTATCCCAGCGCGTCCAATTTTTACAAAGATTTTTTTTTTCATGTCTTAATTAGTTTTTTTGCTGGACGTTAAATTTTTTTTACCGAAGCCAAAATAACAGCCACCCTAATATATATATATATATATATATATATATATATATGTATGTATGTATGTATGTATGTATGTATGTATGTATGTATGTATGTATGTATGTATGTATGCATGCCTACATAATATTCTTTTATAGGAAGAGAAAGGCATTTCGTACTCGATCGGAAAGTATCCGCGACACCAGCTGACTTTAGGTAGTGTATGAAACGACCCGCACCCCCGAGAACTCCAAATTACTACACGCGACCCTGACTTATTGCTAATTGAGTTATCGGGAATGCTCCTTTATGCTTTTCGAGAGGCTAATAACGCGGTGGCGGTTGTAACTTGACCCTAAATTCGCGACGCTCATTTGCTCGGTGCACGCGACGTACCGTTACATACTCACATTCGCGCACATAGCCAACTGCCAACTTACACAAAGTGTCGCGTCCCTCCACACACGCATGCACGCGGGCATGTTCGAATCCGGCTTGAGCTGCTCCGCCGGAATTTCTCGCGAGAATATTCGCGCTACGACTGTACTCTTCGTGCACGCGCTCATCAAAGAATAAAGCCCGGTGCCTTTGCGAGATCCTCGGGAGGATTCGATGGCTCGCGAAATGACATTTGCAGACTTTTCGACAAGTGCATCCATAGTCGGCGAATACGATGATACGCGCGAGCGAGTCAGGTGAGCGCATCGTTTATATTATTGCCACGCGTGTGTTTATGAGAGAACGGATGCCGAATGATCGGGGCAAACCTGAATATCATCAATGTCACCTGCGCGCGTGAGCGGCAATTATTTGGAAAGTTTCACGCTTTATTGAAGTCGTGAATTAACGGGGTATTCAGAGTCCAAATTGGACTCTGGAAGCACAATTTGAAGGGTCAGGATGATGCATTTTTTTCTAGTAACACATTGGTTGGAATAAATTAATTTTTTCCCAGCATGTTGTACACATGTTTGTGGTCACAATGTAATTTTTTCGGAAGAAAATCTTTCAACGAGTTCGTGGTAATGCAGTTGGCGTTGCAGTCCTCCAGCGGCGAGGCCCGAAACGGCAATTTTCGAAAAATCGATTTTTTTTCTTCATCAAGCAGAATAGAAATGCAAGAGCAGGGCGATAATCTGGAAGGCCAATTGTATGGTGCAGGCATCGCAGATTAATGGTATTGCAAAATTATTCGTGATTTTCTACTACTCTAAACTTCAAACGCATTTATCT
This sequence comes from Ophion slaviceki, assembly GCA_944452715.1. Lineage (NCBI taxonomy): Eukaryota > Metazoa > Arthropoda > Insecta > Hymenoptera > Ichneumonidae > Ophion > Ophion slaviceki. Next base: position 15,482,568 of record OX101787.1, read on the forward strand.
CAAAACCGCATTTTTTAAGTTGGTCGGAAACATAACTCAGGCAATTTTCAACCGAATCACTTGAAATGTTGAATATATCTTGAAAAATACATTGTCTATGGAAATATGTAGGATTTTTTATTTATGTTGCCTAGTTCATTTGTTATTAACAATTATCTGACGATTGATTAGGCAAATTTTTCACCTTCCACTTTAGAAGTGCGGTATTTGGCCAAAAATCAATATATCTGCAAAATCCTACGTACTTCTGTAGCAGTTATTATATATAATCGAAAAAACGCATTGGCTTATTATAATTAAAAAATTACCGGAGCTGTTTGTCCGGCCGTGGACCCTGGAAAAACGGAGACGTTATGGCAAAAACGCTGTACAACCGGCATTTTGAAATTAATAGCTTCAAAAAAATTATTGTATACAGCCACTGATATGTATGATAAACACCCTTTTTTGTAATCTCGATTTATTTTGTAGTTTTTCTGAAAAAAAATCCCCAAAAAGCCTATTTTTTCGGCCTCCAGAGTGGCCTAAGGCCTTTAAAGCGTTACCCCCACTTGTTGCGCAAAAAAGACCTTTTTCATGAATTTTTTTAAAGAAAACTACAAAACTTTTTTAATCGATCAATATACCATCTTAAAGAACACATCTTGAAGAACTTTCAGTATTTTTTTTATTGAAAAATATTACATTGTTTAGTGGCAAATGGCCGTCAATGAAATAATGTTTTTATATGCACGGTTTGCGGTGACCAACATTGCAGCGAAGTGGATCATCTGAAAAAAAAAAATGCGGATGGATTTATTCAAATATAAGTATAAACTAGTATTTAATCGAAGGATTTTTAAAAATATTCATTTTTCACAAAATGGCGGACAGTCAAAGTTAATGGTTCGATTTTAACGAAAAAAAAACGGCCGTTTTTTGGCTGTAAAACGGCCATTTTTTTCGAAAAAAAATCGTACGTTTAAAGACTACATTTTTATGTATTAAATAAGCCTGCAAAATTTCAAGAAGGTCGGTTCATTAGTGTTCGAGTAATCTTGGTCACCGACTTCAGACTAGACTTCAGAAAGACTTCAGACTAGCCGGTCGTTTACACAACGGATTCTTCTCTATCAACGCTCATATCTCAGTCAATTTTGTTCGGATCGACTTGAAATTTTCAGGACATATTCTCAGATACTTATACTTCAAAAAAATGCAATAAAAAAAATCGATTTTTTCAAAATCGCAAGTGGGGGTAACCCCTTAATGTAATCTGAAACGAAAACAAAAAAATGTCTGTTCAAATATATAATAAACTGGCTATGGGTTGCCGCTCAACTTTTTGAATCTTCGAAAAATACGAAAAATGACAGCTTCTCCATAATAACCTTATTTTTCTCTTGAATAACAGCATGCTGAAGTCATTGTTATTAACAAATGGTTCATCCAATTGAAAAATGCGATCGTGATCCGACAATGACTACTGTTTGAATGCTAACTGTGCAAATTGAAGTCAATAGTGTGATAGTTACTCAAGATATCAATCCCGCCGTGTCAAGATATGTAGTTTCGAGATAATCGCGTTCAAACTCGACGGATTGCGGTAAACCGGACACACACCGTTCCACTAAAATAGGTGTAACTTCGTCAAAAAAAAAAGATAACTAAATTTACCGAATGGCGTTTTGAAGGGAACAAATTTAGCATTGTTTTGCTTTTTTGAAATATTTTTTATGATTTTTTTTCGACCCGGTACGCACTTTTGTACGTGACTGTTTTTCGGTTTTTTTTCGACCATCGAGATTGGGCCCATGACTTATAGATTTTTTTTTGTCGTGTTTATCCATGATAAACTTGAACGGGGTAGCAAGAGCTCTATATTCGCTTTTAAGAAAGTTTCGTACGATTTTTTTCGCAGTTATTTCATTTCTTGGCTAAAAAAGACAAATTTTGGAAAATGTAACGTTATTCAAGAACTATAGGGTTTAAGAGGAAATGTCCGAGATGTAAAAAGTTGCATAAGTTTGAACTGGATCGCCTGGAATTTTATCAAAATTTTCCTCTGAGATTTTTTTTGGACTATTTTTGCTCGATACTTCGATGAGTAGGATGGCTTAACTCGAATAGTATGGCGTTCATAACAAAATATCAGGAGCAGAAACATTTTTAATTTTTTATTTTAAATTTGCTTAAATTTTTTTCTGAATATTTTTCTGAAATTTTTTTGGCCGAACCTCGGAGAATCGTCCGAACAATTGATTGGCGTATGTCGAAAATTATTGTGTTAGAGACAAAATCTCGAGAAGGGAAAATGTTGCAGTGTTTCCTGCAACCCTGCTGGCCAGAGCCACCTACACCGATTGGCCGTGCAGCAACGGCAGCGTTTTATTAATAACAATAAAAAATATACGACGTGGACGGGTGAAAAGATTATTGCACGCCTCGTTAAAAATTCGTGACAAAGTGAAGCTCCGAAACAAAATTCCGAATATCAAAACACGTATTTCCAATGTCGCGAAAGTTTTATATCATCTGGAAGGAAAACGATGATCTGTACATTCTTTATATGGATTATCGACTGATCGAACAGCATGAAACTTTGACGAAATAATTACGGCCGGCGGGCAGGTGACATTGACGAGACACGGATGATGAGGTGGTTGTTCGCTATCGTCTCCCGGTTCTCCAAAATATATATATATATCACGATTTCGATGCACCTGACTCCTGTCATTCGCGCTCGTCGCCGCATTCACAAGACTGCGCACGCGTTACAAACTTTAAAAATAATCTTTACGACATCACCCTCGCAGCCGCCGAAATACGTGTTCCCAATTGATCATCTTTGGTGTCCGGAAACACCACGGACAGACGCGCTGCACTCGTAAATTCTAATGATCTTGACTTTTTCTTCTATTTTCAACTTTGTTCGCTATACCGATTTTTTCTCTTCAAGCCGCCGAATCTTTAACTTTCTTCGCTATACCGATTTTTTATTTTACCGTCGCCGAATTTTCAACTTTCTTCGCTACACCGTTTTTTTCTCCTACCGCCACCGAATCTTCAACTCTCTTCGGTGTACCGATTTTTTCTCCTGCAGCCGCTGGATCTTGAACTTTCTTCGCTGTACCGATCTTTTCTCTTCCAGCCGCCAGATCTTCAACTTTCTTTGCTGTACCGATTTTTGTCTCTCCGAGCTGCTGAATGTACAACTTTCTTTGGTGTGCCGATTGTTTGTTTTACCGCCGCCGAATTTTTAACTTTCTTCACTGGACCGATTTTTTATTCTTCAGCCCCCGAACTTCGACTTTCTTCGGTGTACTGATTTTTTCTCCTCCAGTCGCCGGGTGGTCAAGTTTCTTCCCTGTACCAAACTTTTCTCTTTCAACCGCCGAATCTTGAACTTTTTTTACTGTACCGATTTTTTGTTCCCCAGCCGCCGGATCTTCAACTTTCTTCGGTGTGCCGATTTTTTCTTCTGCCGTCGCCGAATCTTCAACTTTCTTCACTGCACCGATGTTTGTTTCTCCAGCCGCCGAACTTCGCCTTTCTTCGGTGTACCGATTTTTCTCCTCCAGCCGTCGGGTCTTCAACGTTCTTCGCTGTGCCGATCTTTCCTCTTTCAGCGCCCAAATCTTCAACTTTCTTCGCTGTACCGATTTTTTCTCTCCGAGCCGCCGAATCTTCAACTTTCTTGGTTGTGCCGATTTTGTCTTCTACCATCGCCGAATCTTCAACATTCTTCACTGCACCGATTTTTTCTCCTCCAGCCGCCGGATCTTCAACATTCTTCGCTGTACCGATTTTTTTCTCCTCCAGCTGCCGAATCATCGATTTCCTGCGCTGTACCGATCTTTTCTCCTCCAGCTTCGCAATCTTCAACGTGTTTTACTGTACCGATTTTTTGTTCCCCAGCCGCCGGATCTTCAACTTTTTTCGATGTGCCGATTTTTTCTTCTCCAGCCTCTGAACTTCGACTTTCTTCAGTGTACCGATTTTTTTCCCTCCAGCCGCCGGATCTTCAACTTTCTTCCCTGTACCGATCATTTTTCTTTCAGCCGCCGAATCTTCACCATTCTTCGCCGTACCGATTTTCTCGCCTCCGGCCACCGAATCTTCAACTTCCTCCGCTGTGCCGATCTTTTCTCCTCCACCCGTCCAATCTTCAACTTCGTTCATTCAGTCACCATTGTTCTCCTGCATTCCCCACTCCACCTCAAATGTCAACACATTCTGGTGCTATCCAGTATTAAAAAAAGAGGATAATAATATAACTAACTCAGCTCGTTCAGCGGATCGTATAAATTTTAATCGACTGCGACCGGCTCACTTTTTCATGCAGAAATGTAATTCAAGCTTGCCTGTAGTCCTTGTTTGGCGGAAGTGAGAATCGAGAGTAACGGGTTCCCTCAAAAAAAAGCGGTACTGATTTATCGAACATATATATGCGATATGACTTGTACGACATTACGAGATGACCGTGTTAACGAGCAGCCTCCGGATATGAAACTCAGCAAAGATTAATTATCGCACCACGTGTCCGTTCCTCTTTTGCTCCCTCTCGTTCCTCGTCGCGAGTATTACCGGCGCTTTGTGGTTTGTAATTATTCGGAAGCATCGCGATCGCCGATTGCGGAAGATAAATCGCGTAGGCGATTTTATGAAAAATATAGCTCAACGGGACGTGAATCTATACGACGTATAATATAATAATCCCGAAATAACAAACGTAAGAAGCAAAGGATAGCCATGGGAGCGTTGCACGGAGCAGCATGTGGGTAATATGTTGATCGATCGCTTACAAAATCGCTGAGGCAAAATCGGTCAAAGATGCTATCACAATCGGCCTTAAATTAGGATCGATCAATTTGAATGAGTCGTAAACTTTAACGAGGTCTAGTTTCTCGTACATCGTGAATCAGGTTTCCCTGTAGTCAGGCCATCGTGTCGTGCAATCTGAACGTTCCTGCACACACAAACCCACACATGTACATGTGTGTTTTTACAGATGTACGTAGTCGTCTACGAATCGAGTTTTCTGTCCATTTTTTCATCGAAATAGATAAGACCAATTCGATGAGAAATTATAATATATTTTTATTTAATCACACCGCAACGCTATCATGTTTTAAGGCGTTACCCCCACTTGCAGCGCAAAAAATGCCTTTTTCATGAATTTTTTTAAAGAAAACTACAAAACTTTTTTAATCGATCAATATACCATTTTAAAGAACACATCTTGAAGAACTTTCAGTAATTTTTTTATTGAAAAATATTACATTGTTTAGTGGCAAATGGCCGTCAATGAAATAATGTTTTTATATACACGGTTTGCGGTGACCAACATTGCGGCGAAGTGGATCATCTGAAAAAAAATGCGGATGGATTTAGTCAAATATAAGTATAAACTAGTCTTTAATCGAAGGATTTTAAAAAATATTCATTTTTCACAAAATGGCGGACAGTCAAAGTTAATGGTTCGATTTTAACGAAAAAAAAACGGCCGTTTTTGGCTATAAAACGGCCATTTTTTTCGAAAAAAAATCGAACTCTTAACGACTACATTTTTATGTATTAAATAAGCCTGCAAAAATTTCAAGATCGGTTCATTAGTGTTCGAGTAATCTTGGTCACCGACTTCAGAAATGCCATTTTGAGAAAAACGCTTTTAAAGTTTCAATTTCAGTTTACACGAAGAAAATGTTTTTTTTGTAAACTTACATAGAGTCATCTATTCCGGGCCCATACAGAAGTATGGGCCCGGATATTTATACTTCAAAAAAATGCAATAAAAAAAATCGATTTTTTCAACATCGCAAGTGGGGATAACCCCTTAAAACATCGACAAAAAGCATGTATAATATAGATATATGCATACAGGGTGGTTCACGTCTATGAGGGTTCCCTTAGTGAGCATATGGGGTGTGTCATTGCAAGCAAAACGGTTTTTTTTTAAATATCGTGCAGTCAAAATTGACCGAAATATTTGCGTTCGAAGTCCGTGGATGAGTGAACAGACGTTCTCAGAAAAACTGAGAAATGTTAAAAAATCGATGAAATCCTACGTTTTGAAACAGAAAGATTGCCTTTTCCGAAAAAAAATTTGCAGCATTTGGACACGTTTTTTTTTTCATTTTCAAGACCATTTAGGGCTATGTTTTGGACAATAAGGTTAGAATGATTTATACCAAATTCCATCAGAATCGGTCGTTTGGTTTTTTAGCTATATGTCACGCCAGTTTTGAAAATGCAGTTTAGAAGACCGAGCCACTCCAGCGCCATTTTTACGTATTAATTTTTTAAAACTAAGTAACAGCGAAAAGTAGTAATAAAACATACCCCGAGTCTCAAAAATGACGCAGAAAGCTTCCCTTTTTAAAATAAATCATGAAAATCCCTCTAAATCATAACATTTTTTCCTCGCCTAAAGGTATCTTCCCCCTTAAGAACATGGACGAGGTCAACATAACCTCCCAAATCTTCGAACCGCGTTTTCTCATAGATAATCAAGTTTTTTTTTTAGAAAAAACAAAGCATCAAGCTCTGGAGAATTCCTTGACGCAAAGCTTGATGATTTTCTTTTGCCCTAAATATTATTCACCTTTGAAAAAACTCTGTTCGAAATATGCATCTATCTTTCTCGCACTCGTATGTCACGAGGTACATCTTCCACTTCGCCTTGAATAATAAACGAAAATGATCGAATCATATTATCGATTTGTAAAGCGAATTTCTTTGTTCATTTTTTTTTGCAAAAAAAATATTAAGAAAAAAAATCACTTGTCTGAACGTGGATTCGAATCCACGCTCGATCCGGCTTGGACGTTCCTTTACTAAGAGGTCGCAGTGTACTTGAACTTTGAACGCGAATATCTCGGCCAGTTATTGTCGCACGAAATGTTGAAAAAAGCGTTTTCCTCGCGATAACATATGCCCACAAAAGGAACTCTAGTAGTTGTAAACCACTCTGGATATATGTTTATTTCCGATCATTTTTGTATTAAGAGATAACACCACTCTAGGATTTTTGAAAAATCGTTTTTTTGCTTAAAAAATACTTTGGGGTCATCAAAACAACTTGCAAGTGGTCCTGTAGCGAATTTTTTTTTTTGTTTAAAGGTGTACTTATCGATTTTGCCGCAGCGCCTCGGACTTTTTTCAGGCGCCTCGTACAACTTTAAACGCGTTTTTCTCGGAACCACTTTTTTCATTTTCTCGAACACCTTTGCATGGATCGTTTTGCAATTTCGATAGTAGCTGTACAATTACATTCTCTATATGAGTACGTAGCCGTTTTTTGATTAAATGTAAACTTTCTTTTATAAACAATTTACAGCTCATTTTTTGGGCAAAAAAATCGATTCATTTCTTTCAAAGTGCGCCATTTTTCCAAAATTTGATAAAAAAATCCCTACGTAGTCCCATAGCTAATAATACATAGATTATAATTTTTTTGGTTTTTGTTCCAGGTCTTATACTTTACGAGAAAACCGTCCTCCTCTGACCTTATTTGTAAAAAACACGTTTTTCAAGATGGGTTTTGTCGCGTCCATTTTGTATGAAAATTACAATACATTTTTTTAAACTTTAATATGTGTTAAATAAACCCTCTCGAAAAAATACTATTCCTTTTTTCATACTCCCAAAATAAATTGTCAAAGTTAGGCCGTATTTTCTGCCGCTGGAGTGGTGTTATCCCTTAATCTAATAGATGGAAATAAGGCTAATGATGCATGTGGAGCTAAAAAGGAGGACAGTGACGAAAGAGGGAGGTTTAGAAAGTAGAGTAAAAACGGAAAATTACGGCCAAGGTCATCGAGTTGTGTACCCTTTTGCCGATAAATCTGATGGGCGCCGTTTCACGTCGTTTTCGCTTGCCCCCGGAGCCCTCCAACGAAAAGAAGACACGAAAGGAACATCGCGCACGGTACACGACTATATATAGGACCCTATATATATATATATATATATACACATACATATGTATATCGGTGTGCCTGCCAATATAGGGTCCTATATATACATACACACACACACACACACACACACACACACATATATGTATATGTATATATATATATATATGGGTCATTCCATGTCAAATCGACAAATTTTTTACCTGACCCCCTTTGATTTCGCTGAAAATTTTCTATCTTTTTCTACCCCCCGAAAGTTATTTTTCAGAATTTTTTCAAATTTTTTTTCCCGACTCAAAAAAAGTTATGAATTTTTGAAAAAAACCGCTCTTTTATTTTTAAATTGCCAGAACTTTTTCAAAAATTGACCGTTTGGGAACTTTTTTTTTCAAAATTTTTGTTTTTAAATGTAGTTTTCGAAAAAAAATATGAAAAAATTTTCAGAATCCCAGATATATGAAATATTTTAGTTTTTTTGAAAAAACCGTAATTTTCTCAAAGTCCGACCGTTTTTTTTTTTTTTTATTTTGCTCTAAAAATACTTCAACTAATTCTGCAATGATCCCCGTTAATCAAAAGATGTGACGACAATCGCTTCTAATTTTTTTTCTTGATTATAAAAAAATTTTTGTTGAATTTTTGCTGATTTTATATAACTTTGTTATGAAATTTTTTTTATTTCCTCGTGAAACCTCAAAAGTTAAAAAATAAAATTTTATTGGAGAATTTCAAGTGATTATCGTCCAAGAAATTGTTATTTAAAAAAAAAAAAAAAATTTTTCTCTCATTGACGTTATTTTTTTACTCTTATGGACGTTTTTTTTTGGTACTGAAATATGACAACTTAACGTCATTTTGGTACTGAAACATGACAAAATAACGTCAATGAGAGAAAAAAATAATTTTTTTTTTTAAAATAACAATTTCTTGGACGATAATCACTTGAAATTCTCCAATAAAATTTTATTTTTCAACTTTTGAGGTTTCACGAGGAAATAAAAAAAATTTCATAACAAAGTTATATAAAATCAGCAAAAATTCAACAAAAATTTTTTTATAATCAAGAAAAAAAATTAGAAGCGATTGTCGTCACATCTTTTGATTAACGGGGATCATTGCAGAATTAGTTGAAGTATTTTTAGAGCAAAATAAAAAAAAAAAAAAAACGGTCGGACTTTGAGAAAATTACGGTTTTTTCAAAAAAACTAAAATATTTCATATATCTGGGATTCTGAAAATTTTTTCATATTTTTTTCGAAAACTACATTTAAAAACAAAAATTTTGAAAAAAAAAAGTTCCCAAACGGTCAATTTTTGAAAAAGTTCTGGCAATTTAAAAATAAAAGAGCGGTTTTTTTCAAAAATTCATAACTTTTTTTGAGTCGGGAAAAAAAATTTGAAAAAATTCTGAAAAATAACTTTCGGGGGGTAGAAAAAGATAGAAAATTTTCAGCGAAATCAAAGGGGGTCAGGTAAAAAATTTGTCGATTTGACATGGAATGACCCATATAGAACCCTATATCGGCAGGCACACCGATGGATCTATCTGCGCGGATGGATTATTAAAACGGTACACGAAAGAACTGGGCGGGACCATGCTGCAAAATTACTTCGTTCCTCGAGCCAAGAGAGCTGCGATTTAATTGATAGTCTAGCCGTCGTACCAACCGTCCAAAAATCGTCAGTGAGTACTCGCTCGCATTTTGAGGCTGTTCACTTTTTTACCGTTTTTGTTTCGAGGGGCTCACTTCTTTTTTCTTCTCTTTTGTTTTTTTTCCGCTTCTTTTCTTTCTGGTGGGTCAGTGCGTGCGCTGAACGGGCTCGCCGCTGAAACATGCCTCTCTCTCTCTCTCTCTCTCTCTCTCTCTCTCTCTCTCTCTCTCTTTCTCTCGCTTGCGGAACGTCAGCTGTTGCCGAGCCGATCGCGCGGATAGCAGAAGGTCGTTCACCGATCGCCAATCTCTCCGAGACGTACGGGCGGCTACGAAAAAAAACGTAACACAAAACCCAAAAAGAAAAAGCATTTTAAAAAAGCCGAAAAAAATAGCAAAGGCAACAAGGCTATGTCCGCAAAACTTCAACTCCGTTGTTGCTTTTCTCTCAAAGTGGACTTCAATTTTTTTCGTCTTCAAAACGATCCAGTCAAATTTACGAAAAATTAAAAGTTGGTATTTCACTGGACGTATGTGCCTCTAAAACAATATTCCTCTATCCTTCAACTTTCATTGGTAGGCAGTAGTGGGCAAAATTTAATTGCTAGGGCAGCTAAAGATTGACAATTAATTAATTAATTGTAATTGTGAAACTCACGATTAACAATTAATCAAACGTCATTGTGAAAAATCGCGATTAACAATTAATTAATTGTAATTGTGAAAACTCACGATTAACGATTAATTAACCGTTAATTGCTGTAGTCGCAATTAACAATTAACCAATTATTAATCGTGACTTTCCACAATTAGAATCTAATCAATTCTCAATCTTTTTAATGTATTTGATTTAAAAATAACAATTTAAACTGATCATTGTATAGGGCGCGGCGTCGCGTCAGAATAAATGCGAAAGTTATTGAAATACGTATATGAAGTTACTTGTTAGTTCTAATTGTTTCTTAGAACATCTAGAAAAGTCAATTACAATTGTTTCAATTGCGAGTTGCAATTAACATAAATTAAACCCAATAAATTAATTGCACCATGCAGTTAATATTAATTGCAATTAAATTAAGTGCAATTACTTTTTCAGTCAATGAACGAACTAATTGAACATTTAATTGATTAACGCCCAACACTGTTGGTAGGTAAAGAAAAAAAAGAAAAAAATCATGAGAAAAAAAACTCGACCGAAATGTTTCACACCAAGTACAGAAGCTCCAAGTACAGATGCTCTTTGCTGTGCAACAACTCGCGGCCGCCAAGTGTATTATGAATGTTTAGGCCCTTTGCGATAAGCCGCGCAACTTTCGACGCGCGTGTCTACGATCGCGGCTCCCGGTTTCGTTCGCAATATATGCATAATAATAAACGTGGATGTCAAATCGAGAGCGGTAAATTTGTCGAAAAGCAGGCGCGCGCGCGAGAGAGAACATGTCGCGTGTGACCGTAAAGTGGTCGCGCGCGGCTATTCGTTATCGGACGCGTGAAAGCGAGAATGAAAGCGCATTCTCATGTATCTGTGTATATATATATATATATATATATATATATTTATATATAATAGCAGCAGGCTGCGCGGAGCATATAAACGCTCTCGCGCGATCAGACATAAATAAACATCGGCTACCGCGCGTCTTCCGCGAGAGAATCATTCACGGACAACTACGGAGGCGGAGAAACGAACGCGGACACAGCTGGACCATGCCAAAAAACGACAGCCGGCCGCAAAATGAAGATTTACCGCGATCGCTCGATTTCGCGCTTATGTCACGGCGAACGAGATATGGGTTTAAATGTGTGTGCATATATATATATATATATATATATATGCATACACATTTCACACACACACACACACACACACACACACACACACACACACACACACACACACACACACACACACACACACACACACACACACACACACACACACACACACACACACACACACACACACACACACACACACACACACACACACACACACACACACACACACACACACACACACACACACACACACACACACACACACACACACACACACACACACACACACACACACACACACACACACACACACACACACACACACACACACACACACACACACGAAAAAAATCTAGTTTTGGTTTTTTGCATGGCATTTCTACAAATGATATGAATCGACACTAACTAAGCAACTTTTGAAAGTCATTGGCACAGTGTGCGTAGTACGTTTTTTTTACTCCGTATGCTGTCAAAGTCAGATGTTCGAATTGGTTTGTATGAAAATCCTATCTAAGATCTTTTTTCATAAAGTTTCCTAAACATTTAAGGACAGAAAGAAGACTTTTCTAGATAAAACAAACAACCAAGAGTATTTTTTTTTTAACCGGGTCATATAAAGTTATCATTTGTAGAAATGACAAGCGAAAAACCAAAAGCCGATGATTTTTTTCGAAAAATAACATAATCCCCAGAATTATGAGCGCTTTTAGCGGCCATTGGAAATACGCCGAAATTGATCGATTGTTGTTGGCTCATGGGTACAATATCTTTATTTTATCACAAATAATGGAAATTGATCGGGCGAGCTTCAAAAAGTATTTACTTGTTTGGGATTGTTTGGGTTTGTTTAGTGGTATCATATGAATACCACTAAACATAGTATTTATATAATTTTCAACATAAATTCCGAGATTACAATGCTTTATTTAATTATCCCCTTTGTTAATTTATAACAATAAAAAGTGTTCCATATAATTACTACACCAAATTACTAAACGATATATTTTACATAAACTTGGAGCCTCACAAGTCCGAAGAGAGATGAACCGTATACTTTTAATGCCTCTTCGACCCCTAGCGATTAAAAGTACTTTACTCGCTGTCTGGTCGGACCTATGAGCGGAGAAAACATGGTGGTGGTATTTGAAATACATTTTTGACTTTTGAGACACTGTTGAAACTATATATTTCCAAGTTACCTTGCCTGATGTTCCTTGAAATTTACTGATTCGAAAAAATCGTCAGTTTCGATAACTAACGAAAAATTCTAATTTTAACGCAAAATAAGCGAAATACTAACTTCTACCTCTGTTCATATTCTGTTTATTTTGACTCGATAACCCTAAATTCACCGTCAAATCTTGGTCCCCCGGATATCGTACTCTTCTTAAACTGAATTTCCAGCATATAGTAGGACATGATTTGACTTATCAACAGTTGCAGGATTATCCATTCATTACAGGATACAATATATAATAAAAATAATAAAAATAATAATAATAACAGCTACTATATATATATATAATAATAATAATAATTATTATTATTATTATATTATAATTATTACTGGGTGATCGCTAATGAATTAAGAATTTGATGTGATGTTAAATAAATGAACAAATAATAATAACATTATTATGATCTTGACGAACCTTTTAATTTCGAAACATTAAAATTGGGAATTTTAAACCGTCGGCGCATTCGAAGTTCGGAACTTCAACCCGTCCCCATGTCAAGATCATGCCAGCGAAAGTCTACACAGTTGACTGTAAATGATGTAGAACATATAACATTGTCTAGATAAATTTCAAAATTGATGGAAAAACACTTCTCAATAAAAAAAAAAATTCTTGAAGTAATTCATCGATTTATTGAAAATTTTGAAACTTTTTAAACTTCCATATCCGAATTATTTTGACGGTGTTCAGATTTTCGGAGTTTTGGTCTGTCGTGTAAAATTCTTTTGGAGATTTGATCTTTCGGGGTAGTATTCTTACGGAGTTTTGAGCGTTCTGATCATTCTAAGTTCGGAATTTCAACCCGGCCCCATCATGAATTTCAGAACATTAAAATTCGGAATTTTAAACCGTCGAAGCATTCAAAGTTCGGAATTTCAACCCGGCCCCGACGTCTGAAACGCTGGACGAGATCTCACGAGGCAAAAAAACGGCTTGTACATAATTGTTGCGCGTGTGGCGTACACGCGTCGCTTTGGTAATGAATACAGAAGATGCTCGTGTGTAACACGATCGAGAGCAATAATAGCGAGAATATAGGGCGGCAGCAGCAGGTATATACATAGGTGCATCATACGGCGCGCGCACGTTTGTACGGCTGCACCGTTCGACATCGAACACCGGCTCTCGTGGCATACCGGGCACGCGCGCGCCCATTGAGGATTCCTCGCGCTGCTCTCCAGGCTTGTCTCCCCGAAGAAGCGGGCCCCGGGACCCTTAATTTTTCGGCTCAATGGCTGGGTCGAATCGGGGATCCGTTGCGGGCGTCTTCGTCACCGCACACGTGAAACTCATCCACTTTCCCTCGCCCCATGCTTCCTCACTTATGACAGGGGACTCCATTTTGGTACGGTGGTAGAAAAAAATGAAGTAGCTGGATTGAAGCCCCCTTTCAGGTACCTTCTTTATCTTCAGAGAAAGAGAGAGGGGGCAATAGGCGACATGTTCGACCAGCGCTGAGCCAATACTTGGATGGGTGACCGGCAAGCGGTTTCCCAGCGGTTGACCGGCGACCCAGTTTCGCAATCACGATTGAAAATCATTTAACCCTTTGCGGCATAATTCGATTCAGATATTGACGATTCAAAAGAGTTTTTAATTAAATATGGCGCTTGCAAATGCGTTTCAAGGTTCCTAGGGCTTCAATAACTACGAAAACATACCAATTAAGGCCTTAGGCCACACCAACGGGTATAAAATCATGTGCGAATTTAAGAATTTTTTCATATGAAAAAGTGATTCACTCATAAAATTAATTACACATCTATTTAGTATGAATATCAAGCTGCTAGAATTTTTTTATCGATGTACAAAATGGCCGACTACTCGAAACTTATCGAAACAGCTTTTTTCCAATTGGCGTGACAAATAACTTCAACAATTTTCACTCGATTTACTTCAAATTAAAAAGTTATGTTCCTAATTCCATTTCGCAGAGAAGCACGTACGGAATGTCTGATTAATCGAAAACTTTTCATTTTATGAGCAGTTTATGAGCAGTTATAACGAAATTTTTCACTGAAAATTCTATTCTTAAGTTCAAATACCTACAACTTTTGAATAAAAGAATATTTTTTAAATTCCGTACGTACTTCTCTAGGTATTCTAATGTAGATTGACGAGAATTTTTGTTTTTTGTTGTAGGTAAAAAATTGTGGATGTTAAATGTCACGCCGCGGAGCGCCTAAAAAAAGATAACAAAAGAAAATATTAGTTTTCCAAATGAAAAAAAATTGTTAAATTCGCACATAATTTTATACCCGTTACTGTGACGTAAGGCCTTAAACTTTTATCTTTTACGTAGCGGGCATCATCAATAACGAAAGTGCAAAAAAAACGTGCACGTAAAGAAAAATACTTGCTTCAAAGGGTTTAAGTATAGGCTGCTTGAACAAGTGTCGATTTAACGTACAAGAGACATGCCAATGACCCGAAAAAGGCAGCGCAGACTGTTTCTTCTACTTCTATTTTCTACACGAACGCCCTTGCCATCCCGGAATATCAGATTTCCGTGATCACCCGCTAAGGCTTCGCGCAAAGATCTTAGGAGGGAAGATACCTTTGGGCAAGGAAAAAGTTGCTGATTTTTATGATTTTTTTTTCAAAGGAACGTTTTCTTCACCATTTCTGAGACCTAGGGTGTGTTTTATGACTACTTTTGGCTGTTACATGGTATTTTTTAATTTTATTTATCTTCAAAAAGATCAGAGGTATGGCACGGTCTTCTAAACGGGTTGCGGCGGATGTTGTCAAACGCCGTGACACATAGCGTCGGCGGGAGTAATCTGAAAAAAAAACAACAATCATTTTTGTTCATCAACACTCATACACTCATATGAACCAAGAAAAATCGATGAAATGGCACGCTTTGAAAAAAAATATTGATTTTTCCGAAAACAATGGCTACCTTTTGCAATCAAGAATACTTTCTTTCGAATTGTCAAGAAAAATTAGAGTAATGTTTTGGGCAATAAGGTTAGAAAGATGTATACCAAATTTCATCAAACTCGGTCGATTAGTTTTTCAGCTGTACGTCACGCCAGTTTCGAAAATGCAGTTTAGAAAACCGTGCCATAACTCCGCCATTTTTAAAGATTTATAAAAAAAATCGTCATGTAACAGCCAAAAGTAGTAATAAAACATAACTTAAATCTTAAAAATGGCAAAGAAATCTTTCCTTTAAAATAAGTGAAAATCGGCAAACTTTTTCCTCGCCTTAAGGTATCTTCCCCCTTAAGGCGAAGTAGAAGATGTTCCACGTGACATATTAGTCCGAGAGAGACAGCTGCAATTTTCGAACCGAGATTTCTCAAAGATAAATCAATTTCAGGGGACAATAAAATCGTCAAGCTCTGCGTTGGTGAATTCTGCAAGCCCCGATGCTTTTTGTTTTCATAAAAAACTCAGGGCGGGATATACATTTACACGGATCAAAAAATCGATTTCTCTTTGTTTTCTTTAAACGGAAGAACTATATATGTTGAATATTTTCCCAAAGTTTCACAGCGAAATTCGAAAAACTTCGAACGTTACAGCCCGTCAAGGCTGTGCCTCACCGCTCGGATTCGGAGCGGGCGTGAACTTCAAACGCGTTTTTCTCATAACTGCATTATCGAAATTGGCGTGCAGGAATACTCATAAACTATTAAGCCGATTGAGTTAAAACTTGGTAGAAATATTGATAATATTGTTACCTTCTGCTTGACAAGAATTGTTTTTGAAAAATTGAAAAAAAACTACTTTTTTTATCCACATTTTGCAGAAATGTTGATTTTTTTTTGGTAAATGCGTGCCATTTTCTCAAGTTTGCATTTTCTTCATTTTAATTACCGTCACATAGAAACTATAGATGTTCTAACTGAAAAAATGTTTGAACTTTTTTGTAAATCAAAGTCTATGGGAAGCTACCCTCATGGAAATTTATATACGCAAAAATATACTGCAAATTTATTTTATTAATAATTGTAATATATGTAAAATGTATGCCATATATTGAAAATATATGTTGCAAATATGTGCCAAATTCTAATTTTCTTAACGTTTTTATATATGAGATGTATATGCGTAGTATTACTGTATATCAATGTATCATATATCAATGATATATGTAGCATTTACCCTGCATATATACCACATATATTTAGCATATATGTTGCATACACACTGCATACATACCACATATATACTGCATGAATGGTACATATATGCCATATATATACAGACATGCGTAGCATATCTGTATATAGTGTTTATATGTAATAGTGTACTTTAACTGTAAGTTAAGTTTTTTTAAGTTTAAATTTTAAGTTTTATTAAGTTTAACTGTAATAATGTTTATACACAGCATATATTTCTTGTCAGGAATATGTATCAAAAATGTATGCGTCATATATGACGCATAAATGACACATATATGAGTGATATATGACGCATACATTTGTGATATATTTTTCTGACAAAAAAATACATTGAAAACAGATCGAAAATATATGCGCCGTATATGCCTCATATATGCATCATATACAGTGTTTATACGTAGCATATATTTTTTTGGTCAGAAAAATATATCGAAAATATATGGGTCATTTATCATATATTCGGTGCATATATCTGAATATATACGTATTATTCTATTTTTCTTCACTATATATGCGACCGATATATATATACATGTAGCATATATTTTCTGCATATATTTTACATACATAAATTTCCATGGGAGTAGACTGCACGCCGATTCGCAACTCCCGCGGCGACCTTGCTGAAACACTCTGCCACAGCTCCGCCATTTTGATGGTGAATTACTTTTGAAAAATTGTTTCGTATACTTGAATACACTATTAAAGTATACCTAAAGTTTGATGATTTTTTCCTGTCTAAATGTATAACCCGCCTTAACCATCGATAAGAAAATTGTATTGAAACATTTGCGAGGTTATGTTCGTCTTGTACATGTCCTAAAGAGAACGCGTGGCGGGAGTGCAGCATCCGACGACGAGGCCCTCTCGTGTGCTGGCGCCAGCGCCCTCTTTGCGGCTGTACGCTCAAGGATTCGACACTAAATTTCGCCCGATCCTCTTTAGGGCTTCATTATGTCGCGATGTTCGCCACGAGAAAGCGCAGAAGTGGCAAGAGGAGGGGGGCATTGCGAAAAAAAAGACACGACCATTTTTGTACCCGTGCGTGTGGATATAAATATATGTGTGTGCAGTGGAGACAGGTGGCGGGATCAAAGCTTGGAAATAATCGGGACGGAGCGAGCAAGGCGCGGTAAAATTCGTTTCCGTCGTTTTAATATCGCTCGCGTCCTCGAGGGCTTACTTATTCGTTGTAGCCTGCCGATCTCCGTTCCACTCCCCTCAACTCCGCCTCGCTCTGTCGCCCTGTCGATATTCAAATTCCGCCGCGATTTTCGCTGCGTTCGCGAGTGCGAGGAGAGACACGCCACCGAGTTGAAAATGAGAGAAAAGAAAGACCCAAGTGGAAGTTCAAACCCGCGCCGTCTCATTGCCGTAGGACGTTTTGCACTTTCGGACACCTTATTACGACAACATAATGAACCGAAGGGACCGTCGCATGATTCGTCGTTAAAAGTGGCAAAAAGGAGAAGGATCAAACAAACGAAAAGGAGAAGAAAAAATGAATGGAGCGAATTTTTCGACGAAAGAATTCCTGTTTCTTCCTCGTCCCTTGGGCCTGCATACTGATTGTGAGAAAAAAGCGAATGGTATTTAGGGGCAATGCCCATGGTGAGGATAAATTTGTATCGTAAAATTGCGTGATAGTAGAAAGTTGCTGCGGTAAAAGTAGCTAATAGTAAAACAAGTCACGATAGTGAAAATAACTGATGGCCGGAACGAACTATAGTAAAAGTGAGTAATGGTCGAATCAAACTATAGTAATAGTGACCAATGGTAGAAACTAGCTATAGGAAAATTAACTAATACCAAAAACTGACTGAAGTAAAACTAACTATAGTAACACTGATTGATAGTGAAAACTAGATATGGAAAAACTAGCTGGTTGTAAAAACTAATTAAAGTAGAGCTATCTCAAAGTAAAAACTAACTATGGTACAATGAACAGTAAAAACTGACTATTGCAGATGACCTAATAGTGAAAACTGGCTGAAGCGAAGTTAATTGATAATAAGCACCAACTATAATAAAACTAACTATAGTAAAATTGAATCATCTTAATAACTAGCTTTGATCAATAACTGGTAATCAAAACCAATTTTAGTAGAGCTAACTTATTAGTCAGCTCTACTAAACTTTAAAAGTAAACTCCACTAATTTCTCCAGATCTAGCTGATTGGTGAGCTTTATTTAAAAATGTAACTTATTAGTTAGCTCTACTAAAAAAGCTGACTGATTAGTAAGCACTATTGAAAGAGCTGACTTATTGGTTAGCTCTAAGAACAAAGCCAACTTATTCGTTAACTTTACTAAAATTAGTGCTGACGGACAGTTACTGTTACTATGGCTAGTTTTTACTATTATTCGATGTTTCTATATCCAGCTTTATTGTTGTTGGTTCTGATTATTAGTTTTACCACAGCTAGTTCGTACAATTTGTTGGTTTGCGATTGTTAGGTTTTACTATTAGCTGATTTCTATTTTCAGGAGACTAGTTTTCCCATAGTTGGTTTTCACTTTGAGGTATTTTACTATGGCAAAACTAACGAAACCCGACTAATAGTAAAGCTAGCTATAGTAACGCCAACTAATAGTAAAAACTCGCTAGAGTAAAACCAACTGTAGTAAAAACTGTCAACAATAAAACTAGCTATAGCAAGGCTAACTAACAGTAAAACCAACTAAGCTAATAGACTATGTGCGGTGCAATCGTGATGTATACAGCCGTGTCACCCATATGAAGTGATTCGTTGAGCAATTATTCTTCGAAGCAATTGAACCCGGGCTCAATTATTCTAAAACGATTTTTACACTTGAATCCGGTTTCGCTCGAGAAATAAATGTTTCGTCGATATTTACCCCCGATTAAACGCTTCATTTCGATTTAAACTAATCTAATACTCGTGTTCATAAGCCCGATGAACAGTCCATTGAAGAGTTTCTTCAAACCGAATGAGTTGCTCGGTCTCCTATATGGTTGCCCACGAAGAAATGAATTCGGAAGAAAATCAACAGTCGCAGATTTCGTTGATACGAATATCATCACCCAATGAAAATGGAATAAAAGCTCATTAGACCTTCACTTCGACCATGTTCTTTTTTTCTTCACCAAACATACTTTCTCCGCAAAAAAACCCTGCACCCAATCAACTTGAAAGGCTAATGAAAATCACCAAGACCTCGGAGGATTGGCGCTAAAAAAATCTATCGAATCTTACCAGCGGGAAAGGGAACAGGTCGTTAAGTCCAATCGATCCGGTCGTTTTTTCATCGTAAATTCAAGTCTTGTTCTTCAGCCTGTTGGCTGTGCAAATTGCCCTTAATATCAATACTCGGAGTGCTCGCGATAGATACAGATCGCGAGGATGGCCAATGGTGCGACGAGACAACGACAAAAAAAACACCGGGAACGAGACCAGCACTGTTTACGGGAGCATCTGCTAGGTGCGCGAGTGTTTTTAAAAAGGAAAAGCAACATTTTCAAGGAAGGTGGTAAGGGAGAGAAATTAATTATCGGCGCGTGAGGCGTTACCGCTAACGACATCAAAGTACAGGGTATAATGTACCGTCTTGGGCTGGAGAATCGCTTAAATCAAGTGGCTTATCGAAGGCAAAGAAGACTCGAGATTAAACAAGCCTGATTCCCGTTGCTTCGCAATCTTTGGATCTCTTGGCTATTCAATTATCCTGAAACTGTTCGTTCCTCGAGGCTCGTACAGGCAGAAGCTCAACTGGACATAAGTGAAAGAAAACACAGTGTCATATCATCCGCACTACACAATTTGACATCTGGACTGTATCAATGATGCCTAAGGATCAGAAGTCTGGGAATCAAATGGAAAATCTTGAAAAAACTTCGAAGCTCACCAACTGCAGACTTCGTCTCATGTACTAACCTTGGCTTTGCCTCATTCTGTTTGCGATCATAGATCGTGTCTCTTGTAGTGACCAATTAGGATCACGCTGGACTGAATGAACGTGTTTCAACGACGCTGATACGACAGACGAGCCAAAGGGGTGAATGAAGAGTTCGGGGTGAAGGGAGTACTTGCGCCTGGGGTGGACTTGATCGTAAGTCAAAACCTAGCAGAAGTCTCGCGTTTCTCCTCAAATTTCGACGCTCCTCGAATTATCCGAGTTTACTGTCGAAGGAGCGTCAGCTATACAGGGATCATGGTCCTGCGTCTCGATTGCTTTTGCGACTTCATTCATGCCTCGGATCACCTACCTATTCATTGCGTACTTCTGGGTCTTCACGGTGTCTTGAATGAACGGAAATGGCTGCAACCCTTCTTTCGCGAACTACGGGTCTACGCGGAATAAACGAATAATTGGACCATTGTTGCTGTCAACCTCGAGCGTAATGAATCATACTTTTCCGCTATCATTTATAGTCCGTAAGAATTCCCTCAAGAATCGAAACGGCGCGCTAGCAGTAGACGGCGCCAGGCACACTTTTTTCCGCATTGAAAGTTGGCAATACACATGCTGATAAGTCCATACAGTCCCGCTATAGCGCCATATGTGACATTTGTGAGGCGGCCTGACATCATCTATTTCAATTGTGTTCACAACCTCAAATTTCCATCCAATTAAGTCACATTTGCGGAAAGTTATGCTCTATTATTTCCTCGCAAAGAAATCAGCCTCGGAAAAACATCGTATGTTTGAGAAAAAAACATGCTCCATCGAGTACACTGAGAAAAAACGAATCGAATCAAAAAAATATATTGGTTGGTCCAAATAAATGTGGTGCTGCGGAGTGCCACCGATATATGAGATTGTTACAATACTATAAAATATTGGAAAATGTGATTAATTTAAATGACATTTCATTTTATTTGAAAAAGCTCTTCTGTTCTCTGAATATCTACATCATCCTTCAAATAAAATAATATTCTATTGAAATCATTATATATACAATCCGTAGATGTATTGAATGAAAAAATAAAGCGGTTGCTACAACATTTTTTATTTCGTACAAAAATATAATCAATAGAATTAATTATTTCTTTATTACATCGAAACGAATATGCCATGGGACGTAAGGTTTTCAATTTGTTTTAAATCTTAAATAAAAAGTGAGCATTAGAACGATCATCTACGATAATAGTGGAGAGAATATCAGATATCCAATGGAATATCCATGGAGAGAATATCAGATATTCAACTGATAAGAACGGATATTACACTTTGATCTTAGCCACAGACCAAAAAGCGATACTCTTTAGAGTTTCACCGGCGTTTAAGTAGATTTTCGGTTCCCGCTACGCTTACGAGAAACGAGCACGCGTGCGGCTTCTAGCGGGTACTCCGAGAACTACGGGTTTCCTCACACCTATAATCTCGGTGGCGCTTGGCCATGATTTAATTGATTTTCTTCAACCAAATGTGCAAGAAACAAATTTTATTTTCGCATAATTTTTTAACCAATTCAGATATTTGCTCAATATTTTTCAATAAAAATAAAATATTAATATTTTAACGAATAATGTACTTGGAAATCAATATCGGATATGGTAAAAAAAAATAACGTATTTACTCAATAGAAATTTTATCGGAATCAAACGAGCAAAATTCAATTTTTCTTGTGTACTCGAATCGACAATATTCATGTTATGAATTGAAACGTTTTTTTTTGTTCGTTGCAGAAAATGCATTCAAAACTATATAATTTGTTCGCAATAATTTTTTAGATAGTTTCAATAATATTTTGTTCTCGGTTAACAATATATATTTTGAATGAACAAAAACTTCTAATTTTATCATGTTATTAAAGTCAATAGCGTTTTGTTTGGACTAATAAATCCGATTATTTACACCAACAATTTTACAATTGAATCAACGAAATTTAATTCAATGACACCAATGATATTGGATCAATGTTTTTTTCTCAGTGTACAACGTACAAAGAGTGCTGCCGGCGCTTCTAGAGTCGTGATTTTTTCTATGGACAACAATGACCGCCGATAACCATCCAGAAGAGGGGCCTCCTGGGTTACGAGCTGCTGAAACCGTCGGATACCATCAATGGGGATTGTTATTGCCTGCAACTGATGCGTTTGAAGCGAGCTCTGCATAAATAGAGACCAGATTATTGAACCGCCAGAAAAGGTGATTTTGCACCACGACAACGCCAGGCCACATGTTGCTCAATCGGTTACGAAGTACTGAGAAGAAGTGAGCGGACAATCCTACCTCATACACCACATTTCCCAGACGTCACTTCCTCCGATTATCATCTGTACCTTCCGATGCAGACAGCACTCCCGGCTCAGCCATTCACCTCATACGAAGAAAAAAAATGGCTAGATGTCTAGATTGTCTCTGAGACCCCGAATTCTTCCTGCGTGGAATCCGATTGTTGGCTGGAAGGTGGGCCAAGGTTGTTAGTGCTGATGGGCAAGACTGACTAAACCAGTTCGTCAATTTGCTACCGAACCACTATATCTTTTATTTCGCTCGAAAATGGACGATTTCCTAATAAGGATAATATTCAAGCTATTATCTATATTCGTAGTACTATTGTTTTCGTTGTTATTATTCTTACTATTGGGGTGTTGAATAAGTCTCGCTGTTTTTATTCGTCAAAATTGATGTTTCATTTTTAAAAAATCATTACTAATGCTTTCAAACGTTTGAAAACTGTTTTGAGATCTACTTCTAATGATTCAGCAAGTTCAGCTAGCGTCTGACATGAGTCTTCATGAAGTAATACCTCGAATTCAACACATAAAAATCATTATGTCACATCAAACACATCAAAATCATCAAGAGCATGATCGCCGTAAGTCTCAACAAGAATTCCCAAGACGAAATATTCTTTTTTGGCACGAAGTTTGACATGTTTAACTCTATGAAGGAAAAAGTTGTTTACACTTCGGCGAAATGACATAAACTGAATTTCAAGTTTGCTTATGGTAGGGGAGGCTGAGGTCAATTGGAACGTTTTTGAGAAAATCGTTTAGTCTGACTTCATTGTATACCTTAACTGTTTGGTGATGGGCTTACATTATAGCTAGATTATCAGGCTATATGATAGCATTATTGAGTTTGCTTCTACTATGCCCTGAACTTAGGTAGAAGCTATTTATAAACTCTTGGAAAACATTCCACTTGACCCTGTGTCGAGGTTAATCGAAACGGCGGCTGGGGTTGGTTGAAACAGGTGTTTTCAGCTGATTGGACTGATGTTTCTACTAAACCCAGGTACTGTTAACGATGTGTATGAAGTGATCAAGTATGTTTGTTGTGAATAAAATACACTTCTAATTAAAATAATCGGTTTTATTGCTTTTCATTCCAGTTTTGGTATCACCGAAGGCATATTGAGGTGCTTCAATATTATTTTACTTATCTAGTTTTAATTCCCAGTCTCTTCTTTTTCTGGGGTATCGGTGTATATTGTTGACTTTCTCTTTATCCTACCCCTATATAGCGTTTTAATATTTACATTTATATATATATTTTTTGGCATCTTCATATGCCTTTTTATAATTTTCGAGATCGCAGCTTCCGCGGTTCGTAGTTTCGAACGATTTCTTGGCATCTAAAAAAAAAACAAGATTTGGAAAACTTGCTTGCGTATAAAATGTTTGTTCGGGGTCAATAGAAACACTTTTCAATTAACCCCAAACCGTTTGTTTCAACTGCCCCCACACCCTCGCTGCCAATAATTTATCAAATAACAAAGAACCTAAATGTTGTAGGTAGGTGCTGACCACAATAAACTCACTGAGATATTCACAGTAATGATGATTGTAAACAGCGCTGAAAAAGGAACAATAGTTTTGGAGCAATACGCAAAATAATAGTAAGAAAAAAACTTACTTTTTGTGTCGAAAAAGCGATTCGTTATGCATCGTTCCGCTATGCAAAGCAGTTCCTTCCCCCCTTGGGTCCCCACCGCTATCAATAACCATCTTCGAGTTATTCAACTTGTTTCATTTGACCCGTGCTTCTATCGACCCCAGCCTCCCCTTCTTCTTTATAAATGCGTTACCGTCTTAAACCACAGGCACCCACTTCTAGTAACGCCATCTGTTGGAAAACAGCGAGATCTTATGCAACGTCCAAACATTATTGATATCTCCACCTTCGTATTCCAGCATCAATTTTACGATAATTCGTTGCGCGCGAGACAATCAAACAACTACATCAATGCAATCAAACCATTTTCATCATTAAAAAAAAAGTATTGACAATTCACACGAATCATGCCCAACCGTTCGGTCGAATTGAAAGCGAAAAAGGAAACGCCGAAGGCCGCACCAGGATCCTTGACAATCGAGCATGCGAGAAGAAGAAGCAGAAGAATGAAGGCAGCGTGCAAATACGACGGTAAGGTAAGATGCCTGTCGGATGTTTTATCGCGCGCTCAAATCGCAACACCGGCGGAAGAAAAGTGTCCCTCGCGAGTCTGAATATTCTGCGAGCAGTCTCCGCGCGCACTTGTTTATCGATATGATGATAATCGTGTAATTACGGTTATCTAAGTGAGGAGGGAGCTTACGATTGGCGCACGTGATCGCGAGCAATGCGAAACTCGTGGCGGGCTCGATCATGTTCGTTGTCAATGTGTCGTAAGTTCTCGGTGGTTTGTCTGATATATATACATATATACACGAGTGTATGTCGTTGCGTTTACACCTGCGCACGTGCTTATGGCGATTATAAGGGGCGCAACGGCGGTCGAAACGTCTCAGGGTTATCCAAGGAGAGCGGCAATCTCTCTTTCTCTCGTTTTTTTTGGCTCGCGCGCGACGATCTTGATTGTAATCCAACTTGCTCTCTGACGCGGACTTCGGTAATCCGATGGAGAAGGAAAACATCTCATTAGTTGCGGACTATGGGCACGCGGTAGCGCCTCGTTAGCGTCCCCTTTTACCCTTTTACCAATGAGATCAACGCTTATATATATATATATATATATATATATATATATATAGCATAAGACGTTCAACCGCACTTGCCCTTGCTCCCTTCGCGTTGTTTTTCATGCCCCTCTCTTTGCCCCTCGCGGTCTTATCGGCACTGAGTGCCTTATTCGCAGCACATACCCTGAACCCCAACAAGTAGTCAGGTGCAACGCGAAAACTCGGCCACTCATAAATATATATATATATATATATATATATATATATATATATATATATATATATTACTCAAGTTCTCAAGGATGATCGCGATTACTGCACGCGACTGGGTCAAACCACAATCTTAATCCGCGACGGACGCTCGATCGTATCAAGGGTTCCTGCGGACTTTGAACGGGCAGGCTACAAAACGATATATACGTATAGGAACATTTGTCCCCAGATCCTACCACATTCCTATAGGGATTTTATAGGGACGCCGCACGTAGGGACTCCACATTGCATCCAAGCAGATTCCGCGCTATTTCCTGATTGACATCGTTTGAGAATGTTTTTTTTTTACATTCTTAACCGGAATTCCTTGGATCTCCAACAAAAGTATCCTCTCGTGATCCCGTGCACAAAATTGTTCGGGCACCCCAAGATGCACCCCCATCTTTGTAAGGATTTGTTACACTGAGAAAAAAACCAATTAAATAAAAAAAATATATCGGTTGATCCAAATAAATGTGCTGCTGCGGAGTGCCACTGATATATGAGATTGTTACAATACTATAAAATATTGGAAAATGTGATTGTTTTAAATAACATATCATTTTATTTGAAAAAGCTCTTCTGTTCTCTGAATATCTACATTATCCTTCAAATAAAATTATATTCTATTGAAATCATTCTATATAAAGTCCGTAGATGTATGGATGAAATAATTAAGCGGTTGCTACAACATTTTTTATTTTGTACAAAAATATAATCGATAGAATTAATTATTTCTTTACTGTATCGAAACGAATATGCTATGGGACGTAAGTTTCTCAATTTGTTTTAAATCTTAAATAAAAAGTGAGCATTAAAATGATCATCCACGATAATAGCGGAGTGAATATCAGATATCCAATGGAATATCCATGGAGAGAATATCAGATATTCAACTGATAAGAACAGATACTACACTTTGATCTTAGCCACAGACCAAAAAGCGATACTCTTTAGAGTTTCTCCGGCGTTTAAGTAGATTTTCGGTTCGCGCTACGCTTACGAGAAACGAGCGCGCGTGCGGCTTCTAGCGGTTACTCCGAGAACTACGGGTTTCCTCACACCTATAATCTCGGTGGCGCTCGGCCATGATTTGGTTGAATTTTTTCAAACAAATGCGCAAGAAACAAATTTTATTTTCGCATAATTTTTTAACCAATTCAGATATTTGCTTAATATTTTTCAATAAGAATAAAATATTAATATTTTAACGAATAATGTACTTGGAAATCAATATCGGATATGGTAAAAAAAATAACGTATTTACTCAATAGAAATTTTATCGGAATCAAACGAGCAAAATTCAATTTTTCTTGTCTACTTGAATTAACAATATTCATGTTATGATTTGAAACGCTTTTTTTGTTCGTTGAAGAAAATGCATTCAAAACTATTTAATTTGTTCGCGATAATTTTTTAGATAGTTTCAACATTGTTCTCGGCTAACAATATATCCTTTGAATAAAAAAAAAAAACTTTTAATTTTTTCATGTTATTAAAGTCAATAGAGTTTTGTTTGGACTAATAAATCCGATTATTTACAGCAACAATTTTACAATTGAATCAACGAAATTTCATTCCATAACACGAATGATATTGGATCAATGATTTTTTTTCTCAGTTTCGGGACACCGCACATAGGGAGTTCTCATTAGGATCCAATTGGATTCAGAACTGTTCCCCATAAACGCCGTTTGAGTCTTCTTACCACGTTCAAATGAAAAATACGTGAAAAGTCACGAGAAAAAACTCCGAGTGTTGAAACACAGCGTGCACGATAATTACAGTGGATTTTTAGTGATGTGATTCAAATCGATTTGTGAGGTATACGTTTTTTTGTGATTTATACTTTTTTAAGAACCACTCATTTTTTTATATCTATATATTACGTTCAGAGAATTCAAGCTACAGAATTCGATGGGATCCATCAAGAATTGTATAGGATTCTGTTTCATAGAGTGGGAATCCTTTAGAATACAAATGGGAGTCGTACATTGGATTCCAACGAGGAATCCCGATTAGAATCCGATGTACGAGCGTGAAGTTTAAGTATCGGAATCCAATGTGGTGACCGGTTGGATCCCTATTAGGAAGTAGGACAAGTATGAGAATCCAATTGGATCATAAAATACGTATATGTACAAAACGCATTTTGTACGCGGGGCATTTCACACCACTTCACCTAGCCCATGAAAAATTCTCGCAAAGAAAGTCACTCATTCTATGATTTTTAAGACTAGTCTCATCGTGGGCTCATTTTCCTTCCATTTTTTCTCGAATTAATCATATTTTTGTGAGAAGATTTTATCATTTCAATCTCTAATAATGCTATTAATGATTTTGTGATTCCCGATTCGACTTCAACAGGCCTAAAACGGTCTATTTTTAATTTGTGCTGAATTTAGCGAAAACAAATTCTTTATTCAAAATCATTTTTTTTTCGTTAAATTCAGCACAAATTGAAAATGAACAGTTTCAGGCCTGTCGAAGCCGAATTGGAAATCACAAAATCATTAATAGCATTATTGGAGATTAAAACAATAAAAGTCTTCTAAAAAAATATGATTCATTCGAAAAAAAGGAATAATGGGCCCACGATGATACTAGTCTTAAAAATCATAGAATGGGTCACTCTATCATAGAGAATTTTTTGAAAAAAAATCAAAAAGTCGGTCTTTTTTTAAGTTTTCACATCAGAAGCAAAAAAAAAACGTTGACATTGTCATTGATAATTTTTTCATATTTTTTAACGAAACTATGCTCCAAAATCGAAAAAAAATTATACCGTGACATTTGTCGATATCTCAATTACTCCAGGAGTTATTACCGTTTAACGCGGTCCTCTAGTTTCTCGGCTGTTTTTTACGGCTTTTTCAATAATTTTTTACGGGCAAAGCATCGAAATAATCAATCTCATTGTTTTTGCATAATCTTTATTAACATTTAAATAAGCTTTACAAATTTTTTGAAGTCAACATATATAATAGAATAAAAGTTATAGTGGCCGACAGGAAGACATCAAGTAAAAGAGGTGTTTGACGGTGACCAAGATTGCGGCTGTTCTGCTTATCTGAAAACGAAACGGCATTTTAATCTTCATATTTAAGACTAGCGATTGAACTAGAGTGAATTCTAAATTACAAAAATTGACTTTTTTATACACTTTTGAAAATTACATTCTATTTTTTACTCATTTTTTCTTAAGTTTTTCGCTCGTACAAAAAAAACTATCGAAGCAATCATGATAATCCTAGTTCAATCGCTGGCTTATAACATATTAAAGATGCTGTATAAATATGAACAAGATCGGTGCAGTAGTTTCTGAAATATCGTGGTCACCGTTTCGAAAAATGGTGTTTCGAGAAAAACGCGTTTGAAAGTATACCTGCTCCGTATACCTGCTCCGTTCCAGGGCCGTAACTTGTGAACCACTTCGAATATCGAAAAATCCTTTGCCACACATTTTCTACACATGTTGTAGATGTGATTTATGAAAAAAAAAATCGATTTTTTCGACCCGAGAAACTAGAGGACCGCCTTAAACGTTTCCAAAACGTCCGAAATCGACATTTTTGGAAACTTATAACTCCTAAAAGAGAAGAGACTAAAATCTAAAAATTGATAGTGATATTCCTTTTATGGGGTACAATTTTACAACAACAAAATCACGAAAACCAAAAATGGTAGGGGTCACGGGCTAGATGAAATGGCGTGTAATGTCCCATATATACACATATACAAGCGCTCTTACATTGAGTATCCGTAAATACTCAACGTAGGAGTTTAATCATTATTATACCCTGCACTTTGCAAGTGAACGTCGCTATAAATGCGGAGGGCCATCGCGCGCCACTATCCGTTAGAAAGGAAAATCCCATCATGTCCAGTCCTACTCAACCGATCCGGATGCAACAAAATGCACGGTTATTTTGGGAGCGTTAATTTTTACATATCAAAGATTGTGGGAAAAAGTCTGCAGCCGCTTATATGGCAACTTCGATCAGACCGACGGAAGGAAATTTCTCAAAATGATAGGTGTGTTCTCGGCATCACATTCCAACGCTGCGTGATTTATTTCAGCCTGAAAAAATGATAATAGTCTACTGTTATGAGGACAGATCTCGAAGTGGAATCTTTTCAAAATCACCTTTGCGCGCGCGCGCACACACACACACATACCCATATATATTACAAAGTGCAATGAGATTGCAAACCCGACGAGACATCCGGCAGCCTGAACGACCGTCATATATACGTGTACATATATATAAACACGTCGCTTCATACATATACGTTGCGTCAATTTCCATAATTTCAGTACGCGCGCGCATACACCCCACTTACAAAACGCGAATTCGATGAGCTCTTGCGGGAGAGCAGCAGGCCGCGATATACGTTTTTACGCGATTCCTCGGCCGTATTCGTCATTCGCGCCTCTGATCTCTCTTGCTCTCTTTCTCCGTTTCTCTCTCTCTCTCTCTCTCTCTCTCTCTCTCTCTCTCTCTCTCCCCTTCTCCCTCTCTCTTTCTCCCTCTCCCTCTTCCTTCGGCGTTGCACATCGTCAGTGCTCATACGAGCGCATAAACGTACAACACATATCATATACCTTTCGATCGATGTATAATAAGGGACTTAATGATTCGTTCGTCTGGTGCAAAAGCGCGTCCGGGCCTTTTATAATGCACACATGTGTGAGTGTCCACATATATGAGTATAATATACATTAAAATGCTGATCATACAGTGTGCGAGGATCGTTTCCACGTATGAAAGCAACCCCTCAATCGGGACGACTACTTTGTAGCGAACCCACGTCACATCGCACTCAGTCCGCAGGAACCAGATGCTGAACCGCTGATGCTTCGTCTTCGTCTCTCACCGGTGGCACGATTTACGCAAGGTGAAGAAGAGCGAGGTTGGATTCGTGACACCGATGCGCTTTCATCGATGTCATATATACATGAATGTCCGTGCAGAAATTGTCGTAGGGAGCCAATTGGACGTTCATACTTGTTCCCACTTCCTGATGGGGATCCAATAGGTTATCGCATTGGATCCCTATGCTAAAATACTCCACCCTCGTACTTTGGATTCTAATCGGGATTCCCCATTGGCGTCCAATTTAAATCCTAAATGATTCCCACATTATCGAACAGAAACCGATACGATTCTTGACGGATCGCATTCTGCACGTTGAATTTTCTAAACAAAATATATAGATATCCAAAATGAGTAGATCTTAAATTATAGTACATCTTACAAATCGATTCGAATCACATCACTGACAAAACCACTCTAATTGTCATTTGTTATTTATTTTACTGCACTTTGACGTCATATCACCACACACGTACAAGTTTTCGACTTTTCCCGTAGCATAAGTTCTGATTTCTTTTCTTTTGGTGTATGTACTTTCCGCTTAGAAGTTTTTAAGAGCAATGGAGAGTCGTTCAAATTATTATAAATACTTTTTTCAATCATCTGAACTTTAGTGACTGATCCTCTCAAACCTATTTTTTTAACTTATGCTCAAAATCTAAGGCAGTTACGTTAGTGTTCAGTGGTTCATTTATTTATGGCTCATCGGTACTTCAAACGATAACATGAGTAAAAAATAGCCCCTAAAGTATATACACAGAAGAAAAAAAATTGAAAAATACTTTTTATTCAAAAACTAAAAAAGTTCGTAGAATAACCATGGGGGTCTTTCGGATAGGTACTGTGATACGAGACTTTTCCCCTTGCCCTGCAAACAAAGTACGTATCGAGTTCGAGTTCGAGTGTCTGGATGAAAGATGAATGAGGCAACACATAGTCTGATAGAAAGATGAAACGAGAAATGCGAGCAATAAAGTTGCAATTGCGTATCGTCACAGCTCGAACTGGAGCTGCCTCACTAAATGATGGTAATTATAATAGGTGAATAAAAAATGTTGGCTAACGAAAGACTGAGTGAGTGAGTGAGTGGGTGGGTGAGTAAGTGAGTGAGTAAGTGAGTGAGTGTGTGAGTGAGGTGAGTGAGTGAGTGAGTAAGTGAGGGAGAGTGTGAGTGAGTAAGTGAGTGAGTGAGTGAGTGAGTGAGTGAGTGAGTGAGTGAGTGAGGTGAGTGAGGTGAGTGAGGTGAGTGAGTAAGTGAGTGAAAAGAAACTCAAACCCAAACAGTGAAAGTGATGGTAATTACAATAGGTGAATGAAAAATGTTGGCTAATAAAAGACTGAGTGAGTGAGCGAGTGAGTGAGTGAGTAAGTAAGTGAGTGAGTGAATGAGTGAGTGAGTGAAAACAAACTCAAACCCAAAAAAACTCACTTAGTGAGAGTGATGGTAATTATAATAGGTGAATAAAAAATGTTGGCTAATGAAAGACTGACTGGGTGAGTGAGTAAGTGAGTGAGTGAGTGAGTGAGTGAGTGAGTGAGTGAGTGAGTGAGTGAGTGAGTGAGTGAGTGAGTAAGTAAGTGAGTGAGGTGAGTGAGTAAGTGAGTAAGCGAGTGAGTGAGTGAGTGAGTGAAAAGAAACTCAAACCCAAACAAACTTACTTATGAGGGAGTGAGTGAGTGAGTGATAGTAAGGTAAAAGACATCTCAGACTCGTATATCAAAATCCAATGCACTTTTCCTCCTTTTCTCGCTCTCTCCATCGATTACGCATTCCCTACATTGCATGTATGCACACACACATACACACAGACAGAGATCTCGTATGCGGAGCGAACAAAAAAATAACAAAGGTCCCGAGGACCTGCATCATTGAGATGAGTGCATCGCGAATGCCATAAATGGTGTACAGCTGCGGCTCTTGCGCGCAGTGTGTCGCATCGGACCGGATAAAGCGAACCCGCGAAGGGGAAGCGACACAAGCGCGCGCACATAACACGTAAGACACGCGGGGACACACGAGGCGCATTGCAACGATCGTGCGGTTGAACAGATCGAAGTCTGCGATCACTTTTATATATATATATATATACACACATATATGTATTCGATTGATCGACGTGCTCGCGCGCTCTTACATATGCCTCAGGATAGCAACTCGTATGTTTCCTCAATGTGTCGATCGCGATATATATAGATCGCGATCGGTTGCCGCATCTCGCAATGCCACCGATGCGATTTGTTCTCCACTCGAATCCCCGAGTCTCTTTTGGTCATACTTTGGACCCGATCAGCGACTCCACATGACGCGTCGTCGTTGTCGTCGAACTGGCCGAACCTCGATGACGACTTTGTCCAGTCGTTATAACCCATCGGACTTTTTCTCATTGGATCCAACTTATCGATAATCGGAGTCCGAACCTCCTCGCTCTACTTCATCGCCTCCTCATCCTCCTCCTCGGCGTTCTTTATTCCATTCACGCCCTTCCTTGACGAAAACTTTTTCCCTCGAGTGCCTTGGCTTCTTGATGCATGATACGGAAAACAGCGCAAAAAGACGTCGCAAATTTAGGTGTCCGCATGTCTATGTGTCTGCGAGTGTAGGTTGAAATATATATATATATATATATATATATATATATATATATATATATATATATATATATATATATATATATATATATATATATATATATAGGGTGTCCTGTACTTGATGGGTAATCCTGCAACTGCCAGATCATGTCCTGCTGCTGCTGGAATTTCAGTTTAGTCAAAGCCCCACGGTTTTCGAGATTTTGTGCTTTATGATATCTAAACAAAAAAATCATCTGCTTTTCGTTTTTCTCATGCCATTGCTACAAATGATATAAATCGGCAAAATCTAATCGACTTTCAAAAGTAATTGGCACGATGTGCGTCGTACATTTTTTTGACACCGCATGCTATCAAATTCAGATGTTCGAATTGGTTTTCATGAAAATTCTGCATAAAATCTTTTTTCATAAAGTTTCCTTAACACTTAAGGTTAAATAGAAGACTTTTCTAAATACAACCAATAACCTAGAGCTTTTTTTAAACCGCGTCGAAAAAAGTTATCATTTGTAGAAATGACATGCGAAAAACCAAAAGCAGATGATTTTTATCTCGAAAACCGTGGGGCTTTTACTAACCTGAAATACCAGCATATAGTACGGCATGACCTGATCATGAACAGTTGCAGGAAAAGTTGCACGGTTATACATTCATAACAGGATACCCTGTATGTATATATATATATATATGGATGAACAAAGTATGTTCTTTTCATCGAATCTTACGACTATGTAATTCAAAATATTGAAACACAGCATCGAATAAAGTAATCCATGATTCTTTTTTGCGAAGAATCACTTTTGTCTAGAGCTTGGACTATCGAGGCTTTTTCGATTACCGGTATATTATTTCGAAATCAACAAGCTGTAATATCGAAATACCGGTATTTTGATATTTTCCGATATTTGTGGGAAACCTTGATTAAAAACAATAGAAGCTTGAAAGTGAAGATGGAAGTTGTGGAAATAAAAGTGTATAGCTAAGTGAAACCGCAGTATTTATTAAAACCACTGTCTTTTATTGAGATCTGCATTTATTATACTTTTCTAAACATATTCTGCTATGTTCTTAAATATATCAAACCCAACATAAAACAAATCAACGAACAAAAAATGGGAACTTTTATGCAAATAAAAAAAGGAGTAAACAAGCAAAATGAAAATTAGGCAGTTCTGTGCAGGGCAGGGTAGTAGTAGCTACCAGAATACAAACAAATGGCATTGCTTGTGGCAGCCAGGCAACGGCATGGTAACTTTAATTAACGAGATTAAGATTGTTGAAACAATGATCGCAAAAGAAGGGGGCATCTGAAGTTTGGTCTTTCAGAGACAACCTTACCTTATTGCAGGTATAACTCGAGGAAAAAAAAATGGCCCTTTCTAATTCCACACTCGCGGATAAATCAGTTGACACCAGACATATTTAACGGGGTCCTCTAGTTTCTCGGGTCGAAAAAATCGATTTTTTTCTTCATAAATCACATCTACAACATGTGTAGAAAATGTGTGCCAAAGGATTTTTCGACATTCGAAGTGGTTCACAAGTATAAAACACATGCGCGAACTTTCAAACGCGTTTTTCTCGAAACACCATTTTTCGAAACGGTGACCACGATATTTCAGAAACTACTGCACCGATCTTGTTCAAATTTATACACCATCTTTAATATGTTATGAGCCAGCGATTGAACTATGATTATCATGATTGCTTCGATAGTTTTTTTTGTACGAGCGAAAAATTTAAGAAAAAATGAGTAAAAAATAGAATGTAATTTTCAAAAGTGTATAAAAAAGTCAAGTTTTGTAATTTAGAATTCACTCTAGTTCAATCGCTAGTCTTAAATATGAAGATTAAAATGCCGTTTGGTTTTTTGATTTCAGATAAGCAGAAGAGCCGCAATCTTGGTCACCGTCAAGCACAATTTTTTACTTGATGTCTTCCTGTCGGCCACTATAACGTTTATTCTATTATATATTTTGACTTCAAAAAATTTGTAAAGCTTATTTAAATGTTAATAAAGATTATGCAAAAACACCGAGATTGATTATTTCCATGCTTTGCCCGTAAAAAATTATTGAAAAAGCCGTAAAAAACAGCCGAGGAACTAGAGGACCCCGTTAATGTAGGTTATAATATTTTGAGACTGTTGAACGTGACAAAAAAAACAAGTAAAAGTAACTTAAATGGAAATAATCACAATATTATTTTTTCAACTCTGATATCGGAATATCGGTATTATTCGAGTCCGATATTGGATTTTTGGTTCGATATTCCGGTTTTTCGATATCATCGAAAACCGGTATCCATGCTCTACTTTTGTCCTACTGAACATAATATATATCCCACACGAGGGAACGATTTCCCTACACCTCGGGTGCAAAAATCCGCTCGGATTGAGTCGCGTTATTACACGCGGCCCGCCGCGGTGCGTGCGAGCCACGGATCTCGAATAAAAACAGAGGAAGACGATACATTGGCGGTTTTTGTGAATATAAGGCTTGCACCCCGAGGGATATGACTCGAATCAAAGAAGTTACACTTGGAGCGATACGTCGGACCAAGCTTCGGTGTATCGTGCAAAAGTCGAAGAAGACGTGTCATTAGCTACCCACAAATGCGAGCCTGCTGGGTATACAGGGAGGCTCGAGAAGTGACGCCCAAAAGGAAAACCCAGATGCCTCGCATCAGTACCTATCCGAATCATCCCCATGGGGAGTATTACGATATCTGTGGCCCCTAATTCTGACCACGCAGTCTTCACATTTGCCCTGAAATAAAACTTTTTTCAAGAATGGTAAGAATCGAAATTCGACCCTTAAGGGGTCGAAACGGGGGTTTTAATGTTTATATGAGACGACATATTTTTTTGTCAGATTTGCTTCAAACTTGGTACAAATACACTCTGACACAAATAATTAATCATGTATTTGTTTGGGTTTATTTGGGTTTATTCGTTGTATTTATGGCAACCCAAACAAACACAGTTTAGGGGTTTAAAGTACTACTTGACTGTCTACACGCCCCGAACAGTGAGGAAAACATTTAGTGTTATACAGTTGCATGCAAAAGAGTCCGGCCAAACATAATTTTATGATTAAGTAACGTTTAAAGGATGCAAAATGGAAACACAAATAAATCATCGTAAAGTTCTTTTATTATGCAATCAAAATATGTAATTCAAAAATTGTTCATAACGATTAACAATTATTTGTAAGAAAAACAACACGTTTTGCTGCTTCATAAATGTCCGGCCAAATTCCAAGAAGATATGCAGTAGCTTGCAAAAGTTTCGGGCTACCCTATTTTTCGTGGATATTGCATAGAAATACGATGGTACGGGAAATACAAACGAGTGATAACACTTATAATTGGCGTCGAGATGCTTGATATTAAAAAAAGTGGTATAAACAGTAATATCACTCTTCAACAATTAATTATCCAACAGTTTTTATTTAATGACTGTGCAAAAGTATTGGGCCATATACTATTGCGTATAAAAACAAAAAACAAAACATTATAAAAATAACAAAAACATGGTTTAGTTTTCTCTCTAGATTCAATACTTCGTTGCCATGCCCTCAGCAGCGATTACAGCAGCACATTGTCCGGGTATAGACGCAATTAATTGCGAGATGCGATCTTGTGGCATCTTTTCCCATTCATATTGCAAATGATCCCATAATTCCGTCTTGTTCGAGTGATTCTTCGTTCCAACGCGAACCTTGAGCTCTTGCCATAAATGTTCAATCGGATTTAAATCCGGTGACTGTGAGGGCCAGTCGAGAAGGCGCACTTTTCGGCTTTCAAGGAAATTCTTCACAAGACGCGAAGCATGTTTGGGATCATTGTCGTGTTGAAATATCCACCCATTCGGCGTATTTTTTTTTGTTCGCAAATAGGAGCATATGGTCTTGCAATATATTTCGATACAGTATAGCGTCCATATTGCCTTGGATTTCTATTAGCGGACCAATACCGTTATCAGAAAATGCTCCCCAAACTTTAACATTTCCGCCACCGTGTTTTACAGTTGGAATTTGATATCGTACATCGTATCTGGTACCTGCTGGACGTCTTACGTACTTGCGACCATCACTTCCGAACAATTGAAATTTGGACTCGTCGGAAAAAGAACTTTCCGCCAATTCGATGCTGTCCAATTTGATATTTTATGGCAAAATTCAATCTAGCCTTCTTATTCTTTGTGCTAATGAGTGGTTTCTTCACACCGACGCGCCAAATAAATCGCACAGCCTTCAGACGTCGGGATACCGCACTCCGACTGATATCGGTAAGGTTTTCACTGCGTAATTCTCGCGAAATGATTGCTGCAGTTTTTCGCGGATCTATGACGCACTTTCTTTTAATGATTTTGTCCACGCGTTTTGAAGTTTTTCGTGGTCCACCGCTTCGACTTTTATCACACAACAAATTTGTTGATTTATATTTCGCAATAATACGGTTTACTGTGCTTTTCCCAATAGATAGAGTATTTGCAATATCACGAGAACTCTTTCCTTTTTCAAATAGTTTTAACACAACTTCGCGGACCTCAATTTTTGTGTGTTTCGCCATTGCGGCAGAAATAGAACTGATTTTTTCACGGTTCTTTATGTTTCGAACTAA
This sequence comes from Ophion slaviceki, assembly GCA_944452715.1. Lineage (NCBI taxonomy): Eukaryota > Metazoa > Arthropoda > Insecta > Hymenoptera > Ichneumonidae > Ophion > Ophion slaviceki. Next base: position 15,520,491 of record OX101787.1, read on the forward strand.
CGCGAAAGAAAGCGCGGAAGAAAACGTAAACAAACCGTGCGGCTGGAGAAGGTGAGACAGCGGCCCAATATTTTTGCACACTGACCGAACGCGTTCTACGCTGTACACAAACCATACACTATACAAACAAAATAATATACCACGCTGTTATGCGTACCATAGCTTCCTCAAATATTTTAAATGATGGAGAGGTTCAGGCATTCAATATGTTATCGAATAACTGAGAAAAAAAGGTTGGCCCGAAACTTTTGCACGCCACTGTAATTCGCTTCGCTTTGTTTACGTTATCAGTCACGAAATTATGTAAACATTGAGAGCTCTGTTCTTTTTGCATTGTACAATTAGTAACGCTCAGTCAAGGTGTCGAAACGCACGTCTTTAGATATACGTGAAGTGGTTATCAAGTTGCACAACCAAGGAAAAGTTTCACGTGAAATAGCGAAAATTTTGGCGATTGGAAAATCGACTGTTAACGATATAATAAATAAATTCAAGACTACAGGTACTCTAGAAGATAAATATTGTCCTGGGAGACGTAGGAAAACAACTAATCGTGTCGATAAAGTGATGAGAAGAAAGGCTGTCGCAGACGTAAAAAAGAATGCTGCAATCATCGCAAGTGAATTACGCGAAGAAAATTTGGCTGACATTAGCTAAAGGACTGTTTTACGTAGACTGACAGAAGTGGGACTTTTTGGACGTGTTGGAGTTAAAAAAACCGCTCATCAGTAAAAAAAAAAATAAGAAGGCCAAATTAGAATTCGTGAAAAAATACCAGAGCTGGATTGTTGAAGATTGGAAACAAGTGTGGAAACAAGGAAACAAGAGAGGTACGTTCGATGACCGAAAGGAACTAGAAATGATTCGCGATATCAAACACCAACTGTGAAATACGAGGTAGCATTATGCTATGGGGTGCATTCTCTTGGAAAGGCATCGGTCCAATCTTTAAAATTGAAGGCACTATGATCTCTGCTATGTATAAAGATATTATATTTAAAAAAATGCTGCCTTATGCTCGTCAGAATGTGCCACGAGGATGGATTTTTCAGCAAGATAATGATCCAAAACATCGATCACAGCTCTTTCAGCAGGTTTTTAGCAAGAAAAAATATTCGAGTTTTAGAGTGGCCGAGTCAAGCTCCGGACTTGAATCCCATCGAATATTCATGGCAAGAGTTAAAACTAAGAGTAGGAACTGAACATTGTGCCAATAAAGCTGCTTTGTCGGGAAAAGTACAAGAAGAGTGGAAAAATATCTCTCAAGATAGAATCATCAAACTTATTGAATCGATGCCACGCCGGTGTGCTGCCGTGATAGCGTCGAAGGGTATGGCTACCAAGTATTGATAAAAATCTTACATTTATCACCGTTTTCAATTGTTTTTTCTTGAGTTACTATATTTTTTCTTTGTATATAGTGCGTAATTCGTACTTGGCCGGATAGTTATGAAAAAGCGAAAATTGTTATTTTGGTTATAAATAATTATGAATAGTTATATCTAATTTTTCAATAACACGTTTCGATTGCATAATAAAAGAACTTTACGATGATGTGTTTGTGTGTGCATTTTGCATCCTTTAAACGTTACGCCATCATAAAACTATTTTTGGTCGGACACTTTTGCATGCAACTTTATATAAAATAAATTTAGTCAGTTTCAAGTAAATCTGGTAAAAAAATATGTTGTCTCATACAAACTTTAACACCCCCCGTTAGACCCTCTTAAGGGTCGAATTTTAGGAAATGCTGAAATACGTGTTCAATTATTTGTATTGTAGAGTATTTACGCTAAGTTTCAAGCAGACCTTACAAAAAATATGTTGTTTTATACAAAGTTTAAAACTCCTGTTTCACCCCCTTGGGGGTCGAATTTCGATTTTAACCACTCTCGAAATACGTCTTATTTTGGGTCAAATATGAAGGCTGCCTGGTCAGAATTAGGGGTCACATATATCGCAACATCACCTCCCCATGTACGTTCTACGTTCTTTAATACTTTTCGAGAAAAAATCGTTTGTTAATTTTTCTCTTTCGTGTGTGTACTTTCCTCGCGATTCTTTGTATTTGTGTTATCGATATGAAGTGCACTGTTAAGTAATAAATAAATGACCAATCGAACACTCTTGTAAGTGACTTACATTTTGAACTGAAGTTTGAAAAGTAGGTTCACGAGGATCAATCACTAAAAAAGTTCAGATGATTAAAAAAACTTATGCTAGTCTGAACGACTCCCAATTGCTCTTAACGGGGTCGTTTAGTGTGAAGGCCGTTTTTTAATGCTTTTTGGGGATTTTTTTTGACAAACCATTAAAAAATTTTATTAACATTTAAATAAACTTTGTGATTTTTTTGAAGTCATTATACAGAATATAGTCGGAGATACACCGTCCAACAGGAGCACATATATAAAAAGAGGTGCTCCACTACTGCCATGATTCCGGCCCTTCTGCTTATCTGAACGCAAAAAACCAAACGCAATTTTAATCGTAAGACTTGAGGCTCTACATGGAACTAAAATAAAGTTAGAATTGCAAAAAATATTTTTTTACGCTTTAGAAAAAAAATCAATTTTTCGTATTTTTTGGGGTCTATATATCTGATAAAAAGAAAACTAACGAAGCAATCTTAATTATTTTAGTTCAACTTGTAGTGATATATGTATTGAAGATGCTGTATAAACTTGAGTAGAAATGAGTCAATCAAATAGTTTTTGAGATATCATGGCAGCAGTTTGAATAAATCGTGTTTTGAGAAAAACGCGTTTGAAAGTTGTTGTATATAATTCATAATGAAAAAATGGTCTCACCATCAATCTGTTATGCCTGGACCATAGAGTACACCTTCCTCTCCTTCAAACAAGTCATGCAAGGCCATTTTCTCTCCTTTTGATCTAACACACTAGACGACCCCCTTAAACACTTCTAACATGGAACATCACTCAAGTGTCTACCTTCGATTTTGTTAAAACTCATATATGGCATAAAGCATTGAAAACTATTAGACACGTTTTTTTTATCTGCGGAAAACCGATTTTAAGGGGAGAAACAACTCATCAAAGAGAGGCGTTCCGAGGGGTGATTTTGCAGTTTCACCCGAAAGCAGTCGACCGATTTGAGTGAAACAAAAACCAAAATTCTTGTAACGTAGAGTGATGAAAAATCCACTATAGAAGTATTGAAAAAAATTAAACTAAGGGGTGATAGGTCTTTCTTTGAGAGGTTGTTTTTTTCGCCCTTGAACCCGTCTTTCCGCCGTTAAAGAGAAATCCGTCTCTAATAGTTTTCAATGCTCTTTGAGGGGTGGTTCCCCCCTTAAAACCGTTTTTACGCGGATAAAAAAAATACGTGTCCTATAAATAGTTTTCAAAACTCATATGTATGAGTTTCAACAAAATCGAAGGCGAACATTCACGTCATGTTCCTTGTAAGGGAGCGTACACAAATTACGTAACGCAAAATTTCCCAATGTTTTACCCCCCCCCCCTCCCCCCACGTAACGGGACCGTAACGCTTGGCCAGACACCCCCCCCCCCTTTTGCGTTACGTAATGGGTGCTTTGTCGTCAATAATTGCGATTTTTTTCATAGACATAACTAACTATAAAAGGATCGGCTTTATACTCGTTTTATGAAGTATATATTCATCTAGTTTTATACCAATTTTTATGACAAAATCTTAAAAATCAACCGAGATACATGCATGATTTGAGGACGAAAAAAAAAATGTCTCTTTATTGTCCCGTCGATATCTTTATGAAAGGTTATCTGTAAATGAAAAGTCAACAATTTATCGATATCTATACAAATGAAGCTATCGTTATGCGTAGTCGTTTTTTATTTTGGTTTTTTTTTACAAAATGTCGATAGTTTGAACACTTTTTTCTATTTTCAAGACCCTTTTACTGTATTCAAGCAGTCTTTAAAAATAGTAATTATCAAATGTCAAAAACGCGGATATGTACAGCCTTAGTCACTGCAATTACAAAAATGTTTTCTAAAAAATTGGAAATCGGTTGATAAGTTTTTAAGTATTCGCTTTAAGTGTTTCTTGATATAAAGTTACGATTTTTTCTAGAATATTGATACTTACATTGAAGTATCTAGTCGCGGGCGATATGACGGTTCTTCATCTTCATGATAGTTCACAAAATAATAAAAGCCTGTACTTTATCTATTGTAAATGATGCCACACCTATAGGGACTGAGGGCACTAACCGGGCGCGCTACCTGTTCTTACTAAAGTGACTATAACTCCATCAATTTTCGGACTTGTGAATAAAAATGTTGCCAACATATTTTTCAATACATGTACTTTCAAGAATTATAAAAAAAAAATTTCCTTCACATTTTGCTTCGGCGATGTGGGAAAGCTACTGTCCAAGTTCTTGCAAAGTGATTTTCCCCCTTGACTGACATTGCGTATAGAGAGCTGTGAGCTGTACACGGTAAAATTTTACCTGAGGCTTAAATTAAAAACTTGAACATGCAGAAATTTTGCTATTTCTGGCACTTTTAATATCGTGACGTAACGCAAACCTTGATCCCCCCGTACGTAGACCGTAACGCCCGGCCGAACCCTCCCAATTGCGTTAAGTAATTTGCGTACGGCCCCTAAGAGGAAAACACATAACTCAACATATGAAAAAATAAAAACATGCTATAGGAAAACTCGAAAAGAACTAAAAATGCTTTTTTTTCGAAAAGGAAAAAAGATCGTGGAACATACATAGGGCGTGATTCGGATAGGTATTGATACGAGGCGTCTAGATTTTCTTTTTAAACGTCACTTTGCAAGCTACCCAGTACACATATCCAAATAATGTTGGCTACCAGGCCACCGCAGTCATTTTGCTAGCCCCCCCCGCCGCCCCTTATCATTCTTTCAACCGGCTCGTTGATTCCGGGGACTGGTCCTCGAAATGACCTTCGTATAAACATACTCACATTTATAAAAGAAATAATTTCAAAATCACAGGGGCTGTCGTGTAACGACGAGTACAGTCGGATTCCATGAGGAGGGTCCCCAAAGTTTGGAGTCCTCAAAATCGCTTTTCCACGCATGCGTAAATGCGCGTGTGCATACCTGCGAGTACGTATGTACACGAGTCATCCACTTCGCGACACGCACGTCCGTCGAGAGCCGTCAGTGAAAGCGAACCGAGTGCGAAGAGGACGGCGACCAAAAAAAGGGTAAAAAAATCATCGACCCACAATGCGGTGAGTCTCCTTCGACACGTTGTTCTCTTATTTTTCTCCTTTTCGTTCTTATTCTGCTTAATATTCTTGTCGATATCGTTTGGCGAAAGCCGAAACTTTTTAATCTCGGTCTCTCTCTCTCGCGATGTACAACACGAATGTACGCTTCTCGCAATATAATCGCCTCCGTAATTAATCTCGACACATTTTTTTCCGCGACTTTCACAGATTTTCGTCTCGTCTCGTCTAGTCTCGTCTCGTCTCGTCTCGTCTCGTCTCGTCTCGTCTCGTCTTGTCTCGTCTTGTCTCGTCTCGTCTCGTCTCGTCTCGTCTCGTTTCGTCTCGTCTCGTCTCGTCTAGTCTCGTCTCGTCTCGTCTCGTCTCGTCTCGTCTCGTCTCGTCTCGTCTCGTTTCTCCTCGTCTCGTCTCGTCTCGTCTCGTCTTCTCTCGTCTCGTCTCATCTCGTTGAACGTCAGATACTTTAGGGCGAATAAAAAAAACGGACCGAGCGATCTCGTAGCCTGAAACTCTTCCACTTGACTCGCCGCGGTAATGCGCACACGTGTCGCGCACTGCTACTTACAATATTGGAAACGTCAAAGTATCGCTCGTACGCACCTGACGAAGCGACACAGGTACACTCCTCGTTCAGTCGTACGAACCTTTCCTGTACACACTTTACAGTCGCACGTGATGTGGCTTTTCTCCCAACTTCGCAGGTGCGTTATCAGGAAGTGCTCGCCCCTCGTTGTAGTCTTCGCCTAGTATAATTTCAAACGGAATATCAACGATGTCCCTGTTTCAGCTCACGTGGACTTTGTTTAGAAAAAGGGACGCTGGAGGAGCCGGAGGCAGTGCGGAATTAACGGAGACTTTGTCCTTGAAAGCAGCGGGAGATGTTAGCGGCTCAATATAAGCAGCTAGAAGAAGAGGAGGGATGCCTCTATGGACCAGGCATTGCCGATTAGCGGTAATTATAAACACATTTGTGTAAACACATTACAAAACTTTAAACGCGTTTTTCTCGAAAACACGTTTTTAAAAATGGCTGACATTCTCCTGACCGCTGTAATTAACATATCGAACTGAAATTTGGAGAGCATACTCAGAAAATATGTCTTCACGGAATGACGGATCGTTTTTTCGATAGATACATTTTTGCATTTATTATTTATCTTTTTATACGAAAAAAACGCGAAAATTCGATTTTTTTTAAATTGCCGCCATTTTCCGAAATTTGTACTAAACGAAAAACCCATCCGTCATTCCATGACCAAAGGGTCACAGATTGATAATATGCTTTGAATTTGTGTTTCAGATCAACAAAGAGGGGGCAGTGATGTCAGCCGTTTACCTCCCGCGATTTGAGGACCTGTTTTTGCGGAGCTGCAACGGCCGCCATTTTGGTCTAAAAAAAAATTTAACGTTCTGTATATCATGAATAAAAGCAAGAAAAAAACCGCACTCAAAAAGCTTTACTCGTTTCCTTTAAAAAAAATAAAATGTAAACACCTGAAATATGGCACTCCAAGGACAAAGTCTCCCTTAAAGTACGCAAGTTCACATGTGTGTACATTCGAAAAAGAAAGAGCAAGAAAGGATGCCCGTGGCTCGAACTACCGTTCGGAAACTTAATTGCGAAATTCTACGGTCAATTCCTATAAAATGCTCAAGATCTCGTATATATACTTTTTAACTATTATTTAATTTGTAATTTGTAATGTATACACATAAATATGCATCTGAAATTACACATTCAATAATATACTATTCAAATCGTATGGAAAATAATATTAATGATATATAATCAAATTTATATCAATGTAACTCTGGGGTCAACTCGCGAGAGACGTCGAAAAAAGACGGGAAAAGGGATACAAGTGACTTGAACTGCGATTCGGAAATTTCATTTCTAAATTCTACGGTCAATTCGTATAAAATACTGAAGATCTCGTAAATAGATTATTCAATTATTATTTAATTTGTAATATATAGATACACATAGCATGCACACATAAACATATCAAATTATAAATTAAATAATAACACAACTAAAAACGTGTGCAAATAATATAAATAAAATACAATTCAATTTATGTCAATGTAGTCACGGAATTCGACCGACATTTCGCGACAATACTTATTGCTAATTGAATAAAAAAATGCAATCCAGCAATTTAATAAGTAAATACATGTAGGTACCATGGATAATCAATAAGAGCATAATTAAATTAAAAACATTGAATTATATAAATCCAGTGTAGCAAATTAATCAAATTTCAATTACAGAACTCTGCAATCCTATCTACGGTTCCAGTGTGTGTTTGTAGAAAGGGAGATTGATTGATTGATGGTTTATTAGTGTTTTCCAACCCTCTTGAATCTTCGACCAGTACTGGCAAGGGAAGCTTTGAAAATATTGGTGCCATTCGCCACTTCCTACCTATGTGAACTAATAGACCAGTAAAAGAGACGAAAACCCAGCAATTTTCATTTTTTTCTGAAAGTAACTCCAATGAAATTTTTCCCCTCAACTCCCCCCAACCCCAAAAAATGGCGGTTGAAAACTTAGGAAACGCCGTATCTCGATAATTAATAGGCCGATCAAAAAATGTTTGAAACAAAAGTTGTTTGGAATAATAAAATATGTATAAAGTTGTGTGACGATTAGAAAATTCGGGGTTGATGCGTGTGCAAGCGGAGTTTTTGTGCTGCTATTTTAAAAAATAGGGGATTGGATGTCAGACGACATTATACGTATTTTATTATCCCAAACAACTTTTGTTTGAAACCTTTTTTGATCGGGCTATTAATTATCGAGATACGGCGATTTTTAAGTTTTCAACCCCTATTCCTAAGGGTTGGGGCGAGTTGAACGGCAGAATTTCATTGGGGTTACTTTCAGTATGCAACGATCTAGCTTCAGTAAAACATTCTAATTCTGCACTAAAAGTGCTGGGTTTTCGTTCCTTTTACTGAACCATAACGTTCTCTTCAATGGTGAACATAAAAACTAAGAAAAATAGGCTTCAACTAGAAAATGATTTGGTTCTTTACGTCGCAAAAATAGAACCACGACAACTTGTTAAAAAATAAACAGGCATAGCCTTCTCAGTGAAATTATTGTATTTTTATTGTAGCGTAAGACCTACAACCCTTGCTTTTTACTCCAACCTGGCTTGCGACCCCGACCCCCTGAGCAAGACTTTGCGACCCCCCCTGGGGGTCGCGACCCACACGTTGAAAAAAACTGGTTTATTATAAGCCTTTAGGCAACAAGATACGTATAAAGAACAAGAATAAAAGTATAAAAATAAACAATAGTTAAATCAAAGTTAATAAGAAAGGATAGCCAGAATAAAGAAAGAAGGTATATAAATCCAAAATAAAAAAATTGCTCGACAACCATAAGCATGGAAACAATATAATAAAAATTTTTTAAAAACAACATAAAAAAACATAGGCAGAAGAGCAGTAAAATTTTAATAAAAATTAAAAAGTGAAGTATAGAGTGAATTAGAGACTCAGTAGCTGGACACATCATGGTCAGAGAGAGAGAGAGAGAGACAGAGAGAGAGAGAGAGAGAGAGAGAGAGAGAGAGATCGTTGATCTCCCTCGGACTTTCGAGTAGATGGATTTTCAATGTTTCCTTTTGTCCATACACTTCCCAGACTTTCCTCGCTCCACTCCTATCCAATAAAAATAAGGCCACTGTCACGTGTATTTGATAATGCTAATTTGAGAAAAAAAAAGAGAGAGAAATAAAAAAGAAACGTTTCCCATCGGAGTCCAAAAAGACGTACTCTTCCAGGCCATTAATTCCAGGCCAATCCATTTAATAAGATTACGTCGAAACTTTTCGTTCCTTATGCTAATGTCTTATTCGCAGTCGGCAGGCACGGTAGTGTGTCCCGAGCGATCATCCGATCTAAGGAATCCCCCGCTTCCTGTTCGTAATACCGGGACCATTAATTCGAACGACAATGATCGACGTTCGGGTCCACTTCGGTCTCGACGTCTCCGGAAGTTTCCCCGTAATCCTTCCTCGCGTTGAAAAAAAAAAACAAAACATAAAACAGTACGCGAAGAGCTCCGCCAACTTGGGACCCGTCACTGCGATCGAGGCTGCGATCAATATTCAATAAAAGGCGATCTTCCGTGTTCTTAATTTACTGGTAGATCACGATACTCATTTAAGACCATAGTAACGGGTATAAAATCACGTGCAAACTTAACAATTTTATTTCGTATGAAAAAGTGATTCACTCATAGAATTAATTACACATATATTTTGTATGAATATCGAGCTGTTAGATTTTTTTTTGTTCGGTGTACAAAAGGGCCGACTACTAATATTTTCTTTTCTTATCTTTCTTTAGGCGCTCCGCGGCGTGACACTTAGCATCCACAATTTTTTACCTAGAACAAAAAACAAAAGTTCTCGTCAATCTATATTAGAATACCTAGAGAAGTACGTATGGAATTTGAAAAATATTGTTTTATTCAAAAGTTGTAGGTATTTGAACTTAAGAAATGAATTTTCAGTGAAAAATTTCGTTATAACTGCTCATTAACTGCTCATAAAATGGAAAGTTTTCGATTAATCAGAAATTCCGTATGTACTTCTCTGCGAAATGCAATCAGGAACATAACTTTTAAATTTGAAGTAAATAGAGTGAAAATTGTTGAAGTTATTTGTCACGCCAATTGGAAAAAAGCTGTTTCGAGAAGTTTCGAGTAGTCGGTCATTTTGTACATCGAACAAAAAAATATATTTTTTTTCTAACAGCTTGATGTTCATACTAAATAGATGTGTAATTAATTTGATGAGTGAATCACTTTTTCATATGAAAAAAAATTGTTAAATTCGCACATGATTTTATACCCGTTACTGTGGCCTAAGGCCTTAATACATTCATTAAGGAAGTTATGGCGTTAGCCACAATCCAAGATTTAAAAAACAAAAATATATGTTATTGCCTAGCCTACACTGGGCTTCTACGAATTTTTTGAATTTTTTTACCACAAAACACCAGTGTAAAACATAGCGTAATGTATGTAATTTTACGTGCGGTTAGATGGGCGAGGCGTTCACACTATGGGTGATGTAATTTTCTTTAGCTGTTTAGCACCAAGATAAACCATTTCTAACAACGTGTTAACGCAAACTAAACCCTTATAAACATTTTTTTAACCCATCTTGCCCATCGAAACCATTTATATTCAATATTGAACCATCAATGTTTGATAAAAGATTACGAATCTTGGCTGGCTAATGAAGAGCATTTCTGCCGACCTCAATGTTTGCGCAGTTGCTGTATTTCGGCAACACTTACGGGGTATCCCTCTCTGGAAACTAAATAAAATCGTTTTTTTTGCATATTGTTTTAGTGTGAATGCTCAAGAATATTTTAAAACCAACTAGTTCAGTGAAGGAGACGAAAACCCAGGACTTTTAACGTAGGATATGAATTTTTGACTGAATGTAGATGGTTGCATACTGAAAGTAACCCCAATAAAATGTTGCTCCTCATACTCGCCACAACCCTTAGAAATAGGGGGTTGAAAACTTAAAAAACGCCGTATCCCGATGATTAATAGCTTGATACAAAAATGTTTCAAACAAAAGTTGTTTGGGATAATAAAATACGTATAAAGATATGTGACCTCCAATACCCTATCTTTGAAAATAGCAGCACAACGCTCGCATACGCATCAACCCTGAATTTTCGAGTCGTTTTTGTGCCGCTATTTTCAAAGATAGGGGGTTAGACGTCACACAACTTTATACGACTTTTATTATTCCAAACAAGTTTTGTTTGAAACCTTTTTTGATCGGGCTATTAAGGCGTTACCCCCACTTGTAGCGCAAAATAGGCCTTTTTCATGAATATTTTAAAAGAAAACTACAAAACTTTTTTAATCGATTAATATACCATTTTAAAGAACACATCTTGAAGAACTTTCAGTAATTTTTTTATTGAAAAATATTACATTGTTTAGTGGCAAATGGCCGTCAATGAAATAATGTTTTTATATACACGGTTTGCGGTGACCAACATTGCGGCGAAGTGGATCATCTGAAAAAAAAATGCAGATGGATTTAGTCAAATATAAGTATAAACTAGTCTTTAATCGAAGGATTTTAAAAAATATTCATTTTTCACAAAATGGCGGACAGTCAAAGTTAATGGTTCGATTTTAACGAAAAAAACGGCCGTTTTTTGGCTATAAAACGGCCATTTTTTTTCGAAAAAAAAAATCGAACGATTAAAGACTACATTTTTATGTATTAAATAAGCCTGCAAAATTTCAAGAAGATCGATTCATTAGTGTTCGAGTAATCTTGGTCACCGACTTCAGAAATGCCATTTTGAGAGAAACGCGTTTAAAGTTTCAATTTCAGTTTACACGAAGAAAATATTTTTTTTTTGTAAACTTACATAGAGTCATCTATTCCGGGCCCATACTTCTGTATGGGCCCGGATACTTATACTTTAAAAAAATGCAATAAAAAAGATCGATTTTTTCAAAATCGCAAGTGGGGGTAACCCCTTAATTATCGAGATACGGAGATTTTTAAGTTTTCAACCCCTATTTCTTAGGATTGTGGCGAGTTGAGGGGCAACATTTTTTGGTTTGCTGTTTTTCAAGAGAAACATGAGGTTTTCTTTGGAGAAGCTGTCATTTTTCGAAATTTCGAAAAGTGGATCGTCAACACATAGGCATTTGGATATATTTGAAATTTTTTTTTGCTTCCGTTTCAAATTACATTTGAGCCTTGTAGAGATCCCGCCGTTTCGGGCCTCGCCGCTGTAGGACCGCAACGCCAACTGCAGCACCAGGAACACTTTGAAAGATTTTCTTCCAAAAAAATTACACTGTAACCACGAACATATGTACAACATGCTGGAAGAAAACAAATTTATTCCAACCAATGTGTTACTAGAAAAAAATTCATCATTCTGACCCTTCAAATTGGGTTTCCAGAGGGGGATACTCCGTTAATATTAATTCATGGTAATAATAAATAATCTCGTGACATAAATATACACACGCATAATCATAAATAACTCAACATTTTATTCTTAGTTGTATAAAACATTCACTGTCGCCGTTTTTTCATAATAATCATCAACAATGTTATACTTTTTCAAGTTGGCAGTAACATAAAAGCTTTTCTTATTCACGTAATAAAAATACAAAAAAGCATAATTTTGCTCTTTAATTATATATTTTATAAAAAATGATCTGCAGAATAAATCTATACCTCGTATGCAGTTGGTTGAGGTTCATTGAGCATAAAATTCATGAACCGTCATTTGACTTAACTTGACCAACCTCCTTAATTTGCCGGAACAGTATTTATTATTTTGATCGCCGTTTGTTGCTTTTCCGGTTACTTTGCGAAATTCGTTAACTGGTCGCGGTTACTTGACCGAATAATTGTTATATTACCCCGTTATTGAATCGGGACATACCAGCACCAATCGACGCGCGATCGCACCCTCCTTGGGCACATCGAACCCAAAGGCCTTTGTTATGAGAAAATTAAAAACGAAAAAAAAAAATGTTTAAGTCGAGCGAATGTAATGGGTCAAGAACAAGAGTGAGATGTCTCTAATGTGGAGGCCCTCCCGGAAGCGGTCAGAACAGTACGCATCCAGCACGAATCTTATATATATATATATATATATATATATATATATATATATATATCGTTGAATGAAGAAGCCGATGAGGCCCTGAATATGCATGGGATCCTACATGCCCACGAATGATATTGCCCACGTTTCGCGAGACATCCTCGCTTGTCTACGAATAAAATGAGAAAGGAAAAGGGAGAGGGCGAGGTATGCTCTCCGACACCCGCTCGCGTTTAATTACATGCAAACCCTTGGCAGGTGTACCCATAGCGATGGTGGATTTTTTTTTAATTCCTCATCCTACGTTTTATTTTCTCTTTCTTTCGTTTTCTTTCTCTTCTCGTTGCTCTCGCGGCCCTTGTCTTGGCCAGCTTTTTTTCATTTCGTTTCGCCGGACGTCGGTGGGAAACGTGGGGAGACCCGATGAACCGTGTGAACCTCCCGACGTTACGGGATATGCAGACGAGAATTACACATCGTAATTAAATAACGACACGGAAGAGAGAGGGAGAGAGAGAGAGGGGGGGGAGGGAGAGAGAGAAATTTTGGATCGGACTGAGAGAGAGAGAGAGAGAGAGAGAGAGAGAGAGAGAGAGAGAGAGAGAGAGAGAGAGAGAGAGAGAGAGAGAGAGAGAGAGAGAGAGAGAGAAGTGGGAAAAAAGGAGTGAAGAATAAGTAAGGATGGCATGTCCGGGAACCCGCATGTACAAGCCGCCCGGGGACCTTTTGAAAGAGGTATAACGATCGGGACGCGCACCCGGACGATCGGGGCTAACTTGGGACGATCTTGCGGTGACTCGCGGGGTGCTATGGGAAAATAAGTGGACAAATAAAATTACTTCATTATTATCTGTTTCTTCTTCCTCGTGGGAACAAAAAATTACAGCTAACTACGACCCGGATATGCGATCACGCGATTCGTGGAAAAAGGGATGAAAAAAGAAACGAAAAACAATTGTAATGCGTCCTGGTATTGCTGCGATCACCGACCTGCGATAGAATTTGAAGAGACTATGTTTTTTTTCCCGCTCATACGGGGGCGTACACAAATTACGTAACGCCAAATTTCAACGCCTTTCCAAAGCCACTCAAATTAAGGGGTGAGGCCACAAGAGAATTTTCAAAAAATCGATTTTTTTCCGCTGAAACGGTGCTTTATCATCATAAGAATAAGTCAATATTCGACTTATAGCAAGCATTTTTTTTTCACCGTCTTTGAGCGGATAACGTAAGCCCACCTCTGGCACGGCCATAGAGTACCTAAAACTGTAAACGCGTTTTTCTCGAAACAGCTTTTTTCCAATTGGCGTGACAAATAACTTCAACAATTTTCACTCGATTTACTTCAAATTTAAAAGTTATGTTCCTTATTGTATTTCGCAGAGAAGTACGTACGGAATTTCTGATATATCGAAAAATTTTCATTTTATGAGCAGTTTTACACGAAATTTTTCACTGAATATTCATTCAAATACCTACAACTTTTGAATAAAACAATATTTTTTAAATTCCGTACGTACTTCTCTAGTTATTCTAATGTAGATTGACGAGAATTTTTGTTTTTTGTTCTAGGTAAAAAATTGTGGATGCTGAATGTCAGGCCGCGCAGCGCCTAAAAAAAAAGATAACGAAAGAAAATATTAGTAGTCGGCCATTTTGTACATCGAAAAAAAAAATATATATTTTCTAACAGCTTGATATTCATACTAAATAGATGTGTAATCAATTTTATGAGTGAATTACTTTTTCATACGAAAAAAAATTGTTAAACTCGCACATGATTTTATACCCGTTACTGTGGCCTGACCCCTTAAGCAATGTCTAGCGACGCTAGCGCCACGAAGCGACTAGAGAAGACTAGAGCCGGCGATCTGGCAGCGCTGCTAGCGTTTGGTGCGTTCATCCGTAGAAAATGTATCTGGAGACGCGGCAGATTTTTTATTTTACTATAAGTAATATATACTATATATATACATATATATTGCTAGGTCAAAATTAGTAAACGAAAAAACTTTTATTATCAATTCATCGAAGTGAAATTTATCAATTCAGCGATTCACGCCACGATGTCCCACATTTTCGAAGTTCCTAACCTCTACATGGTTCTTCTTTTCGTTTTCTCTTTTTCCACGGGTCATAATTTCGACCGCTTTTCTATTTTTGGCGATCGTTTTTCGTTTGGAAAGTTTGCCTTTATGTTTCACATCAAATTTTGCATTTCCGTTTATACTAAATATCACGAAAAAAATTCGCTGGGCTTGCAACGTTGCCACGATCTCCGCGCTCGCTAGACTCGCATATCCATATACGCAGAGTGTCAGTAGCCGGAATGGATAGTCGGATACAAAAGTGAGGGTTGATGGAGGGAAAGTTGTTATTTTTGAAACTCTAAACATCACAGTAGGTGTTTTCTTCATGACTAGATAAGTTTTTACATCCTGATAAGATTTACGACCTACATTATAAAGATATTTCGCTATAAATCGAAGCTTTCATCGATTGAGCGGAGAATAAACTTTTCAACGTGATTGTGGCGAGACTACTACCTTGAGGAAACATTTCTTCACCCATTTTGAGACTTAGGGTAGGTTTCATTACTACTTTTGGTTGTTACATGGTTTTTTATTTTTTTTAAATTAATCTTATAAAACGGTCTTCTAAACTGCATTTTCAAAACTGGCGTGACGTCTAGCTAAAAAACTAATCGGCCGATTCTGATGAAATTTGGTATAAATCTTTCTAACCTTATTGTTTAAAACGTGACCCAAAAATGTTCTTGAAAATTTTGGAAAAAGTATTTTTTATTGCAAAATGAAGCCATTTTTTCGGAAAGTTCAATTTTTTTTCAAAGCATAGCATTTAATCTATTTTCAACATTTCTCACTTTTTCGTGGTTCACATTCTTCGTATGAGTGTTAATGAAATCAAAATTTTTGTTGGTTTTTTTTCAGATTAAGGAGCCAGTCCACTTTGGAGCCACGAAAAAAGGCTGTTCGCGATTTTTTTTTGAGGATTTTGTAAAAGATATGAATATAAAAGTTGTTGGGCTTGATAAATAAAGTCTTGAAATACATTAAAAAATTTAATCATTTTTATTCATTTTTAAGTACAAAAACTTTAAATAAAAATATTTAAAATGTAAAAATATATTTAAAATAAAAAAAATTAAGTACAAAATATAGTTTACCGTAACGCCTCAAAAATAGATGGGCAGCTCCATCACAACTCGGCAACGGCTTGTCTGAAACAAAAATAATCAAAGTCCTTTAGATTCAGTATGACACCAGCTACAAAATGACCCTCGGATATAGAGTTTTATCAAAAAAAAAAAACAACAACAACAATAAAAACATGGCAGATGAAATACGAAAAAAGTTTTCAAAAACGCGTTTTTTTCGCAGTTGTTCGCAAAAAAAGAGTAAAAATCAAAATTTTTTTAACCATCGAGGGTCATCTTGTTTCCAATATGTGGTTCAAATTTCCAAAGAATCGGTTTATTAGTATTAGAGATACGATGGAGGTAGATTTTGAAAATGTTGTTTCGAGAAAAACGCGTTTGAACTTTGTACTATGATCGGCCGAGCGCGCTATATGCCTAGGTAGACGAAATGAGGTTCTGACGTTCAGGTAAAAAAATACTTAGAGAGCTCGGATTTTTATAAAATGTTGACACAATATTTCCCAATGTATGTACTTTCGAAAACAGTAAAAAAATCGATGTATTGAAATTTTCAAAGTGGACTAGCCCCTTAATCCCGCCGACGCTACGTGTCACGCTATCTGATAACATCCGTCGCAACCCGTTTAGAAGACCGTGCCATACCTCTGCCATTTTTGACGATTAAAAAAATACCATATAACAGCCAAAAGTAATAAAAGCCCCCTAAGTCTAAAAAATGTGAAGAAATCTTTCCTCTTGAAAATATTATGAAAATCAGCAGTTTTTTTCTCGCCTAAAGGTACCCCCCCCCCCCCCCCCAATAAAAGACTGTGATTTTTACTAAATATTGCCGTTTCCCTTGATTATACGCTATTACTTCTACAACTTCCCTCTCACTTTCAATCTTCCAACGGTATATTGCAACTTATTGATATCGTAATAATGCCGGCAATAGAAAAAGCTCCGATGGTGCAAGCGCTAAACATAACTGAAAAAGGGTTCGTGGTCCTGAACAAACGCCGGTTCATGTCACAGGAAAAATCGGGCATCCCCCCGGTTGTCCCTTTTCCACAAAGCGTCCAGTCTTGGCAAAAGCAACAACAAGAACCACTGCAAAAGCCTCTCAAGACAGAGTCAAAGCAGCTTCGCTTTCGAGCCCAAAACTGACGCGAGCGAGTGTCAATTGTCAATAGAGGCAACAAACGTTTGCTCGTTTTGTTCGGTGTGGAAACAGGTGGCGTGGTCGCCTCACAACGCCAAATGCTCCTTACAATCGAGGCCCTCCTCGAGCCTCGATCAAACATCCGACCAATCGCGTAGAAATTTAATTGCCCTTTCTTTACCTATCCCTTTGACGTATTCGTCGTTGAAATACAAGCGTGGCATCCACGTCTATACCCAAGATAATTCAGCACGGAGGGAAAGAAGATTACAAAAGAAGAAGAAAAAACGCTTTCTCGAGTATGTCGATGAAGAGAAACGTCGCGACGCTCGAGGCCTACGATCGTGCGTGATTCACTTTGAATAAAGGGAGTCTCGCAGCAATAATGCCCGGACCTGGCAGGGGGTATGTATATGTCGATAGAACAACAATTTTGAATACGAAATTACGAGATGAAGAAGTAGTATCATCTATATACATTTATATATATATATATATATATATATATATATATATATATATATATATATATATATATATATATTAGGGAAGTTAAAAAATATATTTTTTTTTCGCGTTACTCAACAGAAAATTTTACTATGTTATGAAAAAGTAATTCATACAAAATTTGAGAGGTCTAAACATTTTTTTGGGTAGTGCTCAAACGACTTTTAATATTTTTTCTTTCGATTTTTCGTCAATTTTTTTTGCCCGCCAATAGACATCATAATAATATAATTCAAATAATTTATCCAACTTATGTTGAAAGAGATTTTCGTTGAACGATTGAGTTTGATTTTTCCGTAAATAATTTTTTTTCAATGCTGCTCACTCCAATCGTAATTTTTGTAACCTTTTGCAATTGATGCAAGGTTGACAAATTCCTATTCCGGTTTCGCTCCAAATATTAGTTATTTTGTCGATAACGTTTTGTGTACTCTCTCGAACAGAAAATTTAAGAGTATTATGATGGTGAAAGAATAGACTTAAGCTTCCCTAATCGTGGGTAATTTTCGCTTCACAAATTCTTCCATTTCCGAACCCATTAGATAAATTTCGGTACTTTCACTATCGTCCAAACCCGCGATCATTTTTTCCATTTTTATTTTTACGTGTACTGTGGCATACCTCAATACAGCAACCACTGTAAACAGTCAAATGAATCGCGAAAAGAACTCACGGACAGTCAGAGAAACAAAGGTGCAGTAACGTCAACAGCGCCGCAGTTTGTAACTCTCGAATCCGTATGACTATTTTCTTACTCCAAAACAACATATTACTCCAAAAAAACACGCATACTTGTTAGACGTTCAGTGATTTAAGCAACGTGTTCTTGTTCATCAAGTGGTTGATATAATTTTCACAACCAAATGACATATATTGATTCTTAATCTGCACATACAAAGCGTTTATGAAAAAACAAAATATTTAAATAAAATTTGTGTATTGTTACAGAAAAATATTAAATCAAGACTTACATTGGATCACGCAATAACATTTTCTGCATCGAGATAAACAAAATTAATAGTCCGATAATCATGAAAAAAAAACATGAAAAACGCGTTTAAGCACTAACTAAAAAATTGTCTAAAACCCACAAATTTTGCCAAACTTTCTTTTTATTAACATACTTCAATTTTCTGTTGAGAAAAAAAATCGATTTTTTTAACCACCCTAATATATATATATATATATATATATATTGTAACGTTGCGTTACCATATAGTAGAGACTATCCGAGAAAGGTGAGGTAAGCGGGCTGGCGTAGCTCAGTTGGTCAGAGCAGTCGACCGGCAATCGAAAGGTCCCGGGTTCGAATCCCGGCCCAGAAGCGCACCGCATTTTTTTCGGATAGTTCTCTTGAGTTTTTTTCGGGGGATTATAAATGGCGCCCAACAGCGGCCCACGGCCGAATCAAGGATATACCGAACCAGAATTGTTCTTGATTGCCGTGGAAAAAAGAATCCCCTCCCTGAGATAAGAGAGTCTCACTGAGCTAGCCCCTCCCTTACCCTTTCCCCTTCCGTCCCTCAGACAATCCCCGCGTCTGTAGTACCCCTTCGCCCTTCCGTCCCTCAGACAATCCCCGCGTCTGTAGTACCCGTTGCGTATTGAGTTATATTGAGTAGTTTGGGCAAAAATTTCGAGTCGACCCTCCAGAGCCGGATCGACTCTGGCAGGGGGGTTTGTAACGTTGCGTTACCATATAGAGACTATCCGAGAAAGGTGAGGTAAGCGGGCTGGCGTAGCTCAGTTGGTCAGAGCAGTCGACCGGCAATCGAAAGGTCCCGGGTTCGAATCCCGGCCCAGAAGCGCACCGCATTTTTTTCGGATAGTTCTCTTGAGTTTTTTTCGGGGGATTATAATATATACACGATGAATTTGTGGGACACGTTGAGGATAGTCTACGTATATACAAATATATAAATGTAGATAGATATGTGTGTGTATTTATTGCAAATCATAATTAAATGATATAATGAATAACTACGTGTAAATGGAATAATATAATATAATAAATGAATCAATTACAAATAAATACAGTGTATAATATAATGTATATTCATATACTTGTTTTTTTATTTTATAAAAATCTAATATAACAATTTTTTTTAACTTCCATCTGTACAGGGTTCTTCCCCCTTGATACTTACCCTATATTCGAGGTGGGGATATAAACTGGAATATGGGGTATGTATCAAGGGAGAAGAACCCCGTGCAGATGAAAGTTTAAAAAAATATATACAACAAATAGAAAACATTATGTAACAAATACACGTAAACGAAAATATAATTTAATTTATACAAATTTAATCTAGCTATTGTACGTCCCCGTGTGGAAAATGCTGATATTTGTGTGTTTATATACAATGAAAATCGATATGCCTCTTATCAGCACCTATTCGAATTACCCCCATGTATGTTCTACGATTTTTGTTTAGTTGCCAAGAAAAAAAGCAATGTAATTTTTTTTTAGTTTTCCTCAAGCATGGGCCTGTTTCTTTCACTTTTGTGTGTACTTACCGCTCTGAAGTTTCTAAAACTATCGGGGGTCATTGATACCAGTATAAGTATTTTTTTACCATCTGAACTTTATTGACTGATCCTTTCGAACCTATCTTCTAAACTTTCGATCAAAATCTACGGCATTTGCGTTAGTATTCAGTTGGTCATTTATTTATTGCTTAACCGGGGGCACTACTGTTAAGGGCAAAAAAACGTTTTTTTTGCTTTTTCCCAAAGTTTACATATTCAAGAAGATGTGAAAAGGAATTCTAGTTACGATATTGAAATTTGAGCAAGTTACAGACGATTTAGTGAGTGCAGGTACCGCAACGATTTACATATCTATATTAAAACTTTGCATTGCTTTTTTCTCGAAATGACTTTTCTCTACCTGATCGGAATCATACCTCCAGCTGTAATTGTGCGATTTTCAATAAAAAAAAAACAAAAAAATTATTTAATTGCAGTAGTTATCGTTGTAGGAGGCTGTTTTTTCTTCGCAATTTCGGTTTTTCAAGCCCTCGAATATAAGTAAAAATTTCGCCAAAATTACACTTTTTTAACACCCGCTATTTTGTGAATTTTATTTTGAAAAACGGCTACCGAACTATATATATAGGTCTCAAAATGACCTGACATTTTAATCTATTAATAAAACCTTTTATTTATTTGAAAAGTACGAATATTATTATTTGAATATAAGGTACAAACATGAAGGTTATGTGTGGAACGCAATATCCGATAAATGGCCGCCTCGTCCCTGTTTGCAAACTTTCACTCTATTGACGAAATTTTCAATAAGATTTTGGCATAATTGCGGACTAATTTCATTAATGGTGCGCCCCATTGCTTCCTTGAGCTCCGGAATGGTATGTGGATCATTGGCATGCACTTTTCCTTTCAGAAAACCGCAAAGAAAGAAGTTCAATGGCGTCAAGTAGAAGATCTTGGTGGCAAATTCACATCGCCGCGGCGCGAGATAACACGACCATGAAACTTCGTCTGCAATAACTATGCGGTAACAATGTAGCAAATGACAATTTCTATGCACTGCTCGATCGTGTAATTCTCCATGACTAAACCTCAATACTTCCTGATGCCATGTCGAAGATTAGTAGTCTATGTTCGCCACAAAAAAATTACGCGCAATTTGAAATGTAAGGTCATTTTGAGACACCATTTATATGTAGATATATATATTTAGGAAAGCCCGAAATGTGACGTTCAAAAGGAAAATCTGGATGTCACGCTTCAATACCTATCCGAATCCCCAAGCTGCCCCCATGGAAATTTATGTATGTAAAATATATGCAGAAAATATATGCTACATATATATATATATATATATATATATATATATATATATATATATATATATATATATATATATATATATATATATATATATATCGGTCGCATATATAGTGACGAAAAATAGAATAATACGTATATATTCAGTATATATGCACCAAATATATGACGCATATATGACCCATATATTTTCGATATATTTTTCTGACCAAAAAAATATATACTACGTATAAACACTATATATGATGCATATATGAGGCATATACGACGCGTATATTTTGGATATATTTTCAATCTATTTTTTTGTCGGAAAAATATATCAAAAATGTATGCGTCATATATGACGCACACATTTTTGATACATATTCCTGACAAGAAACATATGCTGTGTATAAACACTATTACAGTTAAACTTAATGAAACTTAAAACTTAAACTTAAAAAAACTTAACTTACAGTTAAAGTACACTATTACATATAAACACTATATACAGACATGCTACGCATATCTGTATATATGTGGCATACATGTACCATTTATGCAGTATATATGTGGTATGTATGCAGTGTGTATGCAATATGCATGCTAAATATATGTGGTATATATGCAGGGTAAATGCTACATATATCATTGATATATGATACATCGATATACAGTAATACCACGCATACACATCTCATATATAAAAACGTCACGAAAATTAGAATTTGGCACATATGTGCAACATATATTTTCAATATATGGCATACATTTCACATATATTACAATTATTAATAAAACAAATTTGCAGTATATTTTTGCGTATATAAATTTCCATGGGGGTGGTATAGGAGTACGCAGGCGATAAGAGTACGCAGTTAAGCTAATGACGAAACGCTTTGCTAATGGAAGCTGACTTCATTTGTGTTTTGACCGCCTCACAGGGTAAGGATTTCTGACAAAAAAAATCCAAAGTGAAATAAAACGGAGAGGCTAGGTAAGTTTGAAGTTATGGTTGCAATTTCTTATTTATTTTTGACATTTTCAAAGCATTACAAGTACGATACACAATTTACATTCTTCAAAAACAACTATTCATTTCGTACGCCGGTTTACTAAGATTATTGTTCAAAATGAAAGTAATTTCGCATCTCATCAATAAATGGCAGTAACAGTCATGTTTGTTTTAAATGTGCAGGGGGTATAAGAGTACGCAGTGTTTGGGTGTGTAGGAGTACGCGCGTACTCTTATACGACAGTTGTTAATTTTTTTTTACAGGTATATAAAGTATAGAAAAAATATATTCCATATATATAAAATACTATGGAATACCATATATATATATATATATATATATATATATATATATATATATATATATATATATATATATATATATATATATATATATATATATATATATATATATATATATATATATATATATATATATATATTGTAACGTTGCGTTACCATATAGAGACTATCCGAGAAAGGTGAGGTAAGCGGGCTGGCGTAGCTCAGTTGGTCAGAGCAGTCGACCGGCAATCGAAAGGTCCCGGGTTCGAATCCCGGCCCAGAAGCGCACCGCATTTTTTTTCGGATAGTTCTCTTGAGTTTTTTCGGGGGATTATAAATGGCGCCCAACAGCGGGCCGCGGCCTCATAATAATCAAGATAAATATCGAATTATCGTTGATTGCTGTGGAAAAAAGAATCCCCTCCCTGAGATAAGAGTCTCATTGAGCTAGCCCCTCCCTTACCCTTCCCCCTACCGTCCCTCAGACAATCCCCGCGTCTGTAGTACCCCTTCCCTCTTCCGTCCCTCAGACAATCCCCGCGTCTGTAGTACCCGTTGCGTATTGAGTTAGAGTAATATAGAGTAGTTTGGGCAAAAATTTTCGAGTCGACCCTCCAGAGCCGGATCGACTCTGGCAGGGGGGTTTGTAACGTTGCGTTACCATATAGTAGAGACTATCCGAGAAAGGTGAGGTAAGCGGGCTGGCGTAGCTCAGTTGGTCAGAGCAGTCGACCGGCAATCGAAAGGTCCCGGGTTCGAATCCCGGCCCAGAAGCGCACCGCATTTTTTTCGGATAGTTCTCCTGAGTTTTTTCGGGGGATTATAAATGGCGCCCAACAGCGGGCCGCGGCCTCAGAATAATCAAGATAAATATCGAATTATCGTTGATTGCCGCGGAAAAAAGAATCCCCTCCTTGAGAAGAGTCTCATTGAGCTAGCCCCTCCCTTTCCAGTTCCCCTTCCGTCCCTCAGACAATCACCGCGTCTGTAGTACCCCTTCCCCCTTCCGTCCCTCAGACAACCCCGCGTCTGTAGTACCCGTTGCGTATTGAGTTAGCGTTATATTGAGTAGTTTGGGCAAAAATTTCGAGTCGACCCTCCAGAGCCGGATCGACTCTGGCAGGAGGGTTTGTAACGTTGCGTTACCATATAGAGACTATCCGAGAAAGGTGAGGTAAGCGGGCTGGCGTAGCTCAGTTGGTCAGAGCAGTCGACCGGCAATCGAAAGGTCCCGGGTTCGAATCACGGCCCAGAAGCGCACCGCATTTTTTTCGGATAGTTCTCCTGAGTTTTTTCAGGGGATTATAATATATATATATATATATATATATATATATATATATATATATATATATATATATATATATATATATATATATATATATATATAGTATTATATATATATGGAATATATTTGTTATATAAGGGACATTCCACGCCATTTCACCTAGCTCGTGACCCGTAAACCCGTCACGGGTATGCGGTATCCGCTTACGGTACCCATTTTCGGTAAAAAAGCAGCTGTCATTTTTCCCTTTTGTGCGTGTACATACTTTCGCAATTCTTTTTACTCATGTTATCGTTAAAAAGTGCACTGTTAAGGGAGGACACCACTATGACGGGTCGAAAAAGGGTCGTTTTCCGATTTTTTTTTGCGGGGTTTGGAAAAGAAGGTACGTTATTAAGCATACAGTGAACGTCTTTCGTGTGAATTTTTATTTAAAAAATTTTAAATTGTCAACGCCATTGAGGTATAATAGAGCCTCGGTACAAAAAATGTGGTTCAACGGCCGGACCGATAATTTGACAATGGATGGTTACAAAAATTAAAATTAAAAAGTTTTATAATCTATAAAATGTACTTTTCGTTTTCGGTAGCCGTTTTTCGGAATAAAATTCCCAAAATAGCGAGTGTTAAAAAAAAGTGTAATTTTGACGAAATTTTAACTCATATTCGAGGTCTTGAAAAACCAAAATTGCGAAAAAAAACAGCCTCCCACAACCATAACTACTGCAATTAAAGAAATTTCGGTTTTTTCAAATTGAAAATCGCACAATTATAGTTAGGTTTATGATTCCGGTCAGGTCGAGAAAATCGCAATTCAAAGTTTTTATATACGTAAATCGTTGCGATACCTGCACTCGATAAATCATCTGTAACTTGCTCTATTTTCAATATTGTAACTAGAATTTTTTTCACATATTCTTGAATTTGTATACTTTGAGAAAATGCAAAAAAACGTTTTTTACACGTCTCACAAGGGGACAGTACGGCAATCGGATTTTTGTAATTTTTCGTACTCATGGTACGTGAAGTTCAGAGCTCGAATATTAATATCCCAAAGCAGTTCGACGCCATATTCAGAAATTTTCGAGAAAATTGACTTTGAAGTTTTCGAGCGCACTCTTATCCCACAAAGATGCAACGATATTCGAACCAGGCTCGTGGCGTACCCGGTAGCGCTCGGTCTAGTAATCGCGGGGTCGCTGGTTCGAGTCTCACTTCGAAAATTTTTTTGGTTTTTTTTTTCATTTTTTTTTAATTCGCATACCTCCGTCATTTAAATATTCCGATAAATTTTTGTTGTATATAATCATATATTATTATATATAATTAATATAATATATCTATATATGTTTATATATGGACAAAATCCATATATAGTTATTTATGTACAAAATTCATTATAGTTATACATAATTATATATTTTCTCATATATGATCATATATTATTTATATATAACAATAGGTGATTATTTATAAAAAAATAAATAAATAATCCCGGGATAAAAATCATAAAATCTATGCTAATTCACATATATGTAATTATAATTGTCAATGATAAATGCAAGTTTTATTTTTGATTATCTCTTGCTTGAAATTGCGAATAGGCGACGTAAAAATATCCAGTAATAATATTTACATAAACTCCCTTGTAGATTAATAGGAATATAAATAGAAGAATAAATGTTGAAATATGTGAGTTATATTCACATATTTCAACATTTATTCTTCTATTTATATTGCTATTAATCTACAAGGGAGTTTATGTAAATATTATTACTGGATATTTTCACGTCGCCTATTCGCAATTTCAAGCAAGAGATAATCAAAAATAAGACTTGCATTTATCATTGACAATTATAATTACATATATGTGAATTAGCATAGATTTTATGATTTTTATCCCGAGATTATTTATTTATTTTTTTATAAATAATCACCTATTGTTATATATAAATAATATATGATCATATATGAGAAAATATATAATTATGTATAACTATAATGAATTTTGTACATAAATAACTATATATGGATTTTGTCCATATATAAACATATATAGATATATTATATTAATTATATATAATAATATGTGATTATATACAACAAAAATTTATCGGGATATTTAAATGACGGAGGTATATGAATTAAAAAAAAATTAAAAAAAAAAAAATTCGAAGTGAGACTCGAACCAGCGACCCCGCGATTACTAGACTCGAGCGCTACCGGGTACGCCACGAGCCCGGTTCGAATATCGTTGCATCTTTGTGGGATAAGAGTGCGCTCGAAAACTTCAAAGTCAATTTTCTCGAAAATTTCTGAATATGGCGTCGAACTGCTTTGGGATATTAATATTCGAGCTCTGAACTTCACGTACCATGAGTACGAAAAATTACAAAAATCCGACGCCGTACTGTCCCCTTGTCAGTGGTGTCCCCTGTTAAGCAATAAATAAATGACCAACTGAACACTAACGTAAATGCCTTACATTTTCATCAAAAGTCTAAAAGATAGGATCAAGAGAATCGGTCAATAAAGTTCAGATGATAAAAAAAATACTTATACTGGTTTAAATGACCCCCAACAGCTTTAAAAACTTCGGAGCGAAAAGTACACACAAAAGAGGAAGAAACAATCCTATGCTTGAAGAAAATTCGAAAAAAAAAATTACATTGCGTTTTTTCTCGGCAGCAAAAAAAGATACATGGGGAGGAACGTACATGGGGGTGATTCGAATAGATGCTGATAAGAGGCATATCGATTTTCCTTGTATATAAACACACAAATATCAGCATTTTCCACAAATGGACGTACAATATCTAGATTAAATTGAATCATTGTTTCGTTTACGTGTATTTACTTATTACATATTTTTATAAAATTTAAAAAAACAAGTATATGAATATACTTTATATTATAATACAATATTTAATTTTTTATTTATTCATTTATTATATTATATTATTCCATTTACACGTATTTATTTATTACATCATTAAATTAAAATTTGCAATAAATACACACACATATCTATCTACATATACATATTTATAAATACGTAGACTATCCTCAACCTGTCCCAGAAATTCATCATAAAATTTCAAACAAAAATATCGTAACTCAAACTTAAGAGGAACATTTAGAGGAACGCTCGATAGATCTATTTTGAGAGTCGAGTGTTGTCGAAGGTGATCGCTATGAGATATTCCAAATTTCTCTCGAGCCAAGAAGGCAAACACAAACACATACGTAGACACAAAGAATCTTTGCTGAGAATGCACGTCAGAATTTTCCTCGAGGAACCCCCTCCCCCAGCTGAGCTTCCTCTTCGGAGAGAATATCCTACTGTCAATAGGTTTATTGAAAAATTCGTTTCACTCTTTTTCGACGAGAACTCTTTCCTTTATACCCGAAATATTTCGACCATGTATATATGCGCTTCGTACTCTCTGCGAGGGCGGTAGTTTACATAACACTGGCTAATTGGTCGCTATTCACGTGCGGGAGATCCCGTCGGTTTCGTAAGACCGAAAATTCCGTCACTTTGGAAAAAGCGAGCGAAGCTGCGGGGCGGGGAGGGGGAAGAAAAGAAAATCTTTTGTATTAGCCAGGGACAAAGGTTAGGGACGATCTTAAATCATAAAATTTCAAGGCCAACCGCGAGTATCATAGCGAGTGAACGCAACAGGTATACGCGTATCTCGAATATAATTGCAGCGAGAGATGCGCACCGAGGGAAAGGGCTGCCCGAGGACGCAACCGCGCGCGATATGTGCGGAATATTTGGTCCGGTTGAACATTTCATCGCCGAGGACGTCTCATCGTTGCACCGAAGAGCAGAATAATGGTAATTAATAATTGCAATGCTTAAGGGCTTACACCTAAATCGGGGGCCGGAAAAAGAGGAATTTTCGTGAATTTGGACCTGAATTGGATGTGAATTTTTATGAAAAAAGATCTGACATTTTAATTTATTAATAAAACTTATTAGTTATTTAAAAAGTAAGAATGTTTTAATTTTAATATAAGGTACAATCGTGGAGGTTATGTTTGGAACACAATATCCGAAAAATGGCCGTCCCTGTTAGCAAACGTTCACTCTTTTGACGAATTTTTCAAAAACATCTTAGCATAATTGCGGACTAACTTTATCCCTCTCTGGAAGCCCAATTTGAAGGGTCAGAATGATGCATTTTTTTCTTGTAATAGTACAGTCGTGCTGTCGCTGAAAAAGCCCATAATCGAAAAAAAATAGAAGAAGGCCAGTTTTTTGACAGGTAATTCTGTTGGTGCCGCGGGTGCTAAATCCAAGTTTGCCTAAAAATCGGGGTGCAAAGTTCTTTTTTAGGGGATGAAGGGGTATGAGGGTGGATTGATGCCAAACTATAACCCCTGCAAGGGCGGCGCTGTGAGACAAAAGGTTCAGAAAAATCCGGGCTTTAGTTTTGTCCACAGCGCCCAAAACGTGGAAGTTCATTTTGGGGGTGAAATTTTGAAAAATGAGTTTTAATTCAATAACTCTTTAGGAAAAATTCATACACTTTTTCTCCAAATAGGATCGTTGTAGCCCTTGAAAAGACGTGTCGATCGAGTATTCAATCATCACTCTCCGATAACATCTTCACCGACAAAAAAAATGTTGAAATACTAAAAAAAATTCTTTATTGAATAACTCAAAAACAATCGATTTCTCGTGTATAGTTTAAATGTACGAAATGTAGAGAATCATTTTCTCGATTTTTTCGTTTCTATGGACCACCTTTGAATTTTGATTTCCCAACCCTTCTCGGGGGTTGAAAATTGAAAATGAAAATCTGGGAAAACTATTGACCGTACGTATTCGCCGCCGCGGAACAATATGTAGCTTGAACCCTCAACTACATTTTTGTCCACAGCGCCAAACTCGTATCTCTTTATTTTCGGTCAATATTTTCCCCAGAATTATATTTCGAATTTTTTGAACCCCCGAGAGGGATTGGAAAAAGCAAAATTCAAGGGTGGTCCATAGCAACGAAAATATAGAGAAAATTATTTTCTACATTTCGTACTTTTAAACCGTCCCCGAAAAAACGATTGTTTTTGAGGTATTCAATATACATTTTTTCTTCGATACTTCAACAATTTTTTTGGAGGTGCAGATATTACCGTAAAAAATTGAGTAAAACAACATACACAATCATTGAAGATGTATAAAAGAAAACAATGAAAATAGATCATGTCAAAAATCGAAATTAACATCGAATAGTGATTGACATCATAAAAAATTATTAAGGGGTTAACCCCAATGGCGATTTTGAAAAAAATCGATTTTTTTTATTGCATTTTTTTGAAGTGCAATTTGAAGTGCAGTT
Organism: Ophion slaviceki; assembly: GCA_944452715.1. Lineage (NCBI taxonomy): Eukaryota > Metazoa > Arthropoda > Insecta > Hymenoptera > Ichneumonidae > Ophion > Ophion slaviceki. The sequence continues at coordinate 15,549,890 of OX101787.1, forward strand.
TTTTTTATGCCCGGAATAGATGACTCTATGTAAGTTTACAAAAAAAATATTTTCTTCGTGTAAACTGAAATTGAAACTTTAAACGCGTTTTTTTCAAAATGGCATTTCTGAAGTCGGTGACCAAGATTACTCGAACACTAATGAACCGATCTTCTTGAAATTTTGCAGGCTTATTTAATACATAAAAATGTAGTCTTTAATCGTTCGATTTTTTTTTTAGAAAAAAAATGGCCGTTTTATAGCCAAAGAAAGGCCGTTTTTTTCGTTAAAATCGAACCATTAACTTTGACTGTCCGCCATTTTGTGAAAAATGAATATTTTTTAAAATCCTTCGATTAAAGACTAGTTTATACTTATATTTGACTAAATCCATCCGCATTTTTTTTCAGATGATCCACTTCGCCGCAATGTTGGTCACCGCAAACCGTGTATATAAAAACATTATTTCATTGACGGGCATTTGCCACTAAACAATGTAATATTTTTCAATAAAAAAATTACTGAAAGTTCTTCAAGATGTGTTCTTTAAGATGGTATATTGATCGATTAAAAAAGTTTTGTAGTTTTCTTTTTTAAAAATCATGAAAAAGGCCTTTTTTCCGCTACAAGTGGGGGTAACGCCTTAAGCCCGTTCAAAGGATCGCAAACTAAGCCGAACTGGTGAGGAAGCCGGCGAGGAACACCATCATTACGAAAATGTAAAGCCAATGTGTGGATGGCCTCGCGCTGACAGTTGGTTGAACTCCCAAGAGAATCAAACTTCGCCCGAAGATTCGCTTTGACGTTTACATTTGTACAATACGCGTTTTGTTTCATACAATGTTGCATGCCATTGCGGTCGGACCACAGCTGAGCAACGCAGAAGCTAAACCAAAAAATACCGAAAAAAAAAGAAAACCTATCCGAAACGGAAGGCAGACACCGAAAGAGGCACGACGATGAAAGTATAGCAGAAAAGAAAAAACGGATAAAGCGCTATGCAAATTAGCAGTTCGCACAATAGATGCACATTCATTTCCTACACATATATTTCCGGACGCTATCGAGCAAAGTGTTGGTTCCCATTTATTTTTCAGTTTTTCGTCGTCCTGTCGAAAGCTCTCGGCGTCGGCGAAAAAAAGTAACAATATATATCATTAAACGTAATTCAATGTCGAAAGGTTCGCGTGACTGGGGCACGAGGTGCCTATTTTCTCTATATGAACGAACGGGTCTGGGGGGCCGAACATTTCGCAAATTTGGCCTGGACGCAGCACAGAAATGCATGTGGATATAGGTATACAATACACATGTTTTTGAAGACATTAGACACACACATCTAGGTGTACGTATAATATATATATCAAGGTTGTTCGCAGCTGATTTTAAAGAGATTGCGGTTCCCAAACTATCGAGCATGGGGAGTACGGGGCTGTAAGAACCACAGTCCACGACGAATGTCGCAAAAATCACTATTTCCCATGCACATGTAGCGTGGACGAAAAGTTCACGCAGTCGATTTTTTGCTGCTGATCTAGCAACATTGCAAGTCTCTCCGCTACTAGAAATGTGTAGTGGGAAGCCTCCTCTGCCTCCCGTGCAGAAATTTTGACAGAGATACCCTATGTCCGATCAAATCCCGATCAGGATTTGTCATGGATTCCCCAAAACCGGTAACCCGGTTAGAATCCAACTTGCATCCGTATCGGATTATGTATGACGACGATAGCATATCTTTGAAAATTTTGGCGTCACGTGTATTTTCGGTATTACTATGAAATTCCTATCTATAGATAGGAATTTCCATCTAGAGATTCCTATCTATAAAATTCCTATCTATACCCGTGCAGAAATTTTGGCAGGGATACAGCTGGATTCTGACTTGTATCCCGGGCTCCCAGTCGGGATCTAGTCCGATATCGGATCAGATTCTAAGACTAAATGTAAGATCCGTAAACTGGATTCCATTATATTCCATAGTATTTACCCGTATTTACACCTGTATTTACCCGTGATCCTTCCAAGATTCCTCAATGATTCCATGGGGAATCTATTTAGAGTCATTAAGGGATCCGGTTCTGGATCCCTAATGGAATCCAGTTTACGGATCTTACATTTAGTCTTAGAATCTGATCCGATATCGGACTAGATCCCGACTGGGAGCCCGGGATACAAGTCAGAATCCAGCTGTATCCCTGCCAAAATTTCTGCACGGGCTTTAGTGCAAATTTCGTAGGAAATGCGCGGACATTTAGTTTTCCTTGATTTTTTTCGTGAAGCGAGTTCCATTGCATGTGGCGGATTTTTGAATCACCATAATATCATCGAACAAAGAATAAATGTGAATTTCTTTACTGAAATCGAAAAAAAAAAACGAGCCGGTTTTTCTTGAAGTGTTGAGAACAGTGCAGGGCAAGTGTGTTATGAAGGGGAGGATGGTATTAGAGTGGATTGAACATGAAGGAGAAAAGAGAGAAGAAGGAGAAAACTATGAAGAACAGAACGGTACTCAAGTGGATTGAACATGAAGGAGAAAAGAATAGAACTATGAAGGACAGAATGATATTCAAATGAATTAAACATGAAGGAGCAAAGAGAGAAGAGAACTGTGAAGAACAGAATGGTATTCCGGTGGTCTGAACATGGTGGAGAGGAAAGAAGAAGAGAACTATGAAAGAGAGGCGGCTTTTCAAGTGTATTAGACACGAAAGACAAAAGAAGAATGAAGTAGAAGAGAACTGTGAAAGACAGGACGGTATTCAAGTGGATTTAACATGAAGGGGAGAAGACAAAAAAAAGAGAAGAAGAAGATAACTACGAAGAATATAAGGGTATTCATGTGGATTGAACATGAAGTAGCGGAGAAGGGAGGAGCAGAAGAGAACTATGATGAACAGGACGATTTTCAATTGGATTGAACATGAAGGAGAAAACAGAGAAGAAGAAAAGAACTATGAAAAAGAGAAGGCTACGCAAAGAATGTCCGGTCCATTTTCCCCGAGCTTGGTAAGGAAATTCACGTTCACTCTTTTCTCGACCAAATTATCGCGATTCACTTTTCAAAAATCTGCCACACGCAATAAAACTTCATCCACGAAAAATAATCATAAACCCAACCCACCCGCGTTGCCTACAAAATTTGTACTGTAATTGAAGGAGGCTTCCTGCTACACGTTTCACTGGTGAAGAAACTTGCAATGTTGCTAGATCGGCGGCAAAAAAATTCACGAAATTCTTGCCCACATCACGTATACCCAGCTCACATACATAGGGTGTCTCAAAAATACCTGACATTTTGATTTATTAATAAAACGTATTATTGATTTGAGAAGTACGAATATATTTAGTTCAATATAAGGTACGAACGTGGAGGTTACGTGTGGAACACAGTATCCGACAAATGGTCGCCTGGTCCCTGTTTGCAAACGTTCACTCTTTTGACGAAATTTTCAATAACATTTTGGCACAATTGCGGACTAATTTCATTAATGGTGCGTCCAATTGCTTCCTTGAGCTCCGGAATGGCCTGTGGATCATTGGCATGCACTTTTCCTTGCAGAAGAGCCCAAAGACAGAAGTCCTCTGGCGTCAAATCGCACGATAATACGACCATGAAACTTCGTCTGCATTAACTGCATTGTTCCGTCCGCAGTGTGGAAGGTTGCGCCAGCTTGTTGAAAGAATATGTCTTCCAAGTCCATGCCGTTTACGCCATTTATGGGATAACACCCCCATGGAAATTTATGTATGTAAAATGTATGCAGAAAATATATGCTACATATATATATATATATATATATATATATATATATATATATATATATATATATATATACATATTTGATATATTTTTCTGACAAAAAAATAGATTGTAAATATATCGAAAATATATGCGTCGTATATGCCTCATATATGCATCATATATAGTGTTTATACGTAGCATATTTTTTTTGGTCAGAAAAATATATCGAAAATATATGGGTCATACATGCGTCATATATTTGGTGCATATATACTGAATATATACGTATTATTCTATTTTTCGTCACTATATATGCGACCGATATATATATATATATATACGACGCATATATTTTCGATATATTTACAATCTATTTTTTTGTCAGAAAAATATATCAAATATGTATGCGTCATATATGATGCATACATTTTTTATACATATTCCTGACAAGAAATATATGCTGTGTATAAACACTATTACAGTTAAACTTCATAAAACTTAAAACTTAAACTTAAAAAAACTTAACTTACAGTTAAAGTACACTATTCCATATAAAGACTATATACAGATATGCTACGCGTATCTGTATATATGTGGTATATATGCAGGGTAAATGCTACATATATCATTGATATATGACACATTGATATACAGTAATACCACGCATATACATCTCATATATAAAAACGATACGAAAATTAGAATTTGGCACATACATGCAACATATATTTTCAATATATGGCATACATTTCACTAATATTACAATTATTAATAAAATAAATTTGCAGTATATTTTTGCGTATATAAATTTCCATGGGGGACACCACTCTAGCGGCAGAAAGTAAGGCCTAACTTTGACAATTTATTTTGGGAGTATGAAAAAAGGAATAGGCTTTCTTTTGAGAGGGTTTATTTAACAGATATTAAAGTGTAACAAGTATTTTTTAATGATAATTTTCACACAAAATGGCGGCGACAGAGCCCATCTTGAAAAACGTGTTTTATACAAATAGCTTCACGGGAGGAAGGTTTCCTCGTAAAGTGTAAGACCTGGAACAAAAACCAAAAAAATTACAATTTATACATTATTAGCTATAAGACTACGTAGGGATTTTTTAAAATCAAATTTTGAAAAAATCGCGCACTTTGAAAGAAATAAATTGATTTTTTGCCCAAAAAATAGGCAGCAAATTGTTTATAAAAAAAAGTTTACATTTAATCAAAAAACGGCTACGTACTCCCATAGAGAATGCAATTGTGAAGCTACTATCAAAATTTCCAATCGATCCATGTAAAGGTGTTCGAGTAATCCGTCCTCCCAGTTTGAAAAAAGTGGTTTCGAGAAAAACGCGTTTAAAGTTGTAGGAGCACTTGAATCTTTGAAATTTTTGTTTACCTTTCATCGTCACATATTATTCATTATCACACATTATTATTATTATTATCACGTATATCACAGATAACACCATCCTAGAGTGGTGTTATCCCTTAGGGGTCGTGCATTAATCACGTGAGGTTTTTTGGGCCACTTTTTGAGCCCCCCTCCCCCATAGTGATATGTGGAGATACACGTGATAAGTCACAACACCCCCCCCCCCCTCCCCAGCATGATCAATCGTCATGATATCCAACCCCCCCCCCCGCCCCTATTTGAGCCTCACGTGATTAATGGACGGCCCCTTAACGAATAGTGTGTCCCGCATATAACCTTCATGTTTGTACCTCATATTAAAATAAAAATATTCGTTCTTTTCAAATAAATAATGCGTTTTATTAACAAATTTAAATGTCAGGTCAGTTTGAGACAGCCTTCGTAAGCTAGAACTGTCCTCCCTCAAGGCCTCAGGCCACAGTAACGGGTATAAAATCATATGCGAATTTAACAATTTTTTTCGTATGAAAAAGTGATTCACTCATAAAATTAATTACACATCTATTTAGTATGAATATCAAGCTGCTAGAATTTTTTTTATCGATGTACAAAATGGCCGACTACTCGAAACTTATCGAAACAGCATTTTTCCAATTGGCGTGACAAATAACTTCAACAATTTTCACTCGATTTACTTCAAATGAAAAAGTTATGTTCCTAATTCCATTTCGCAGAGAAGCACGTACGGAATTTCTGATTAATCGAAAACTTTTCATTTTATGAGCAGTTTATGAGCAGTTATAACGAAATTTTTCACTAAAAATTCTATTCTTAAGTTCAAATACCTACAACTTTTGAATAAAACAATATTTTTGAAATTCCGTATGTACTTCTCTAGGTATTCTAATGTAGATTGACGAGAATTTTTGTTTTTGTTCTAGGTAAAAAATTGTGGATGCCAAATGTCACGCCGCGGAGCGCCTAAAAAAATATAACAAAAGAAAATATTAGCAGTCGGCCATTTTGTACGTCGAAAAAAATATATATATATATTTTCTAACAGCTTGATATTCATACTAAATAGACGTGTTATTAATTTTATGTGTGAATCACTTTTTCATATGAAAAAAATTGTTAAATTCGCACATGATTTTATACCCGTTACTGTGCATAGGACCTTAAGGGGTTAGCCCCACTTGCGATTTTGAAAAAATCGATTTTTTTATTGCAGTTTTATGAAGTATAAGTATCTGAGAATATGTCCTGAAAATTTCAAGTCGATCCGATCAAAATTGACTGAGATAAACTGAAACTTTACACTTCGTGTAAACTGAAATTGAAACTTTAAACGCGTTTTTCTCAAAATGGCATTTCTGAAGTCGGTGACCAAGATTACTCGAACACTAATGAACCGATCTTCTTGAAATTTTGCAGGCTTATTTAATACATAAAAATGTAGTCTTTAATCGTTCGATTTTTTTTTCGAAAAAAATGGCCGTTTTATAGCCAAAAAACGGCCGTTTTTTTCGTTAAAATCGAACCATTAACTTTAACTGTCCGCCATTTTATGAAAAATGAATATTTTTTAAAATCCTTCGATTAAAGACTAGTTTATACTTATATTTGACTAAATCCATCCGCATTTTTTTTTCAGATGATCCACTTCGCCGCAATGTTGGTCACCGCAAACCGTGTATATAAAAACATTATTTCATTGACGGCCATTTGCCACTAAACAATGTAATATTTTTCAATAAAAAAATCACTGAAAGTTCTTCAAGATGTGTTCTTTAAGATGGTATATTGATCGATTAAAAAAGTTTTGTAGTTTTCTTTAAAAAAATTCATGAAAAAGGCCTTTTTTGCGCTACAAGTGGGGGTAACGCCTTAAGAGGTATACACTTTTTCGCCCTCACTTTTGCATTATCAAACGCGTCTGATTTTTTTCCCCTCTTTTTTGCCACCATTTCCGTTAGCTTCTCGCGATCGTTAGCCCCGGACTTCGTCCGACCGCACTCGGTCGGGATAATCTGTGGCACGAGCTATCCCCCCGCAAAAAAGAAGCGGGTTAAAGGCAGAGAGAGAGAAAGAGAGGACAAATAAAGCAACGAAGACGTAGAATACGCGACGCGCGGTTATATATACGGATGAGTGTAAGAAGAAGCGGGCCCTCCCGCGCCATCTGTCGCGGCCCAAGTCGGTTATACGCGAGCGGGGCCCAGCGCGTTGCCTCTATCGGGGCCTCAACCGAGAGACACCATATGCCGTTCCCGGGTATATACAGCACATGAGATTACCCCGTAGGACCCCGTCGCCTTATCCTGCGGGCCGCTTCCAGATACGCAGCGGATCTCGATTTTTTGTTTTCTCTTTTTTTCGGATTCATCGTCGCGATCACCTTCGTCCTTCTAATACCACCGCTTCTTTACCTTGGCCCTTCCCTCGTTGGGCTGGTGCGCCATTACAAACGGCTAGATAGAGCGTGGATACCGGTTTTTGCTGATGTCGAAAAACCGGACCATCAGACGAAAATCCAATATTGAAAAATCGATATTGGACTCGAGTAATACCGATAGTTCGATATCACAGTTGAAAAAATCAAAATATCATTATAATTGTGATTATTTCCATTTAAAGCGTCTTCTCACTTTACAATTTTCAAAAAATCGATTTTTTCTATTACATTTTTCGAAAGTATACATATCCAAAAGTATCATACTACAATTTTATGAAGATCGGAGGTGTCTAACTGTATTTTTCTCTGACCTTTACTTTACTACCTGAGCACATCCGTCTGCTCGTTAAAAGCTTTAAACGCGTTTTTCTCGAAACAACGTTTTTTGACGGCTTTTTAATAAAATCTTCGAAACTACTGAACCGATCCTTATGAAATTTTAACCACATATTTTTACAACTATAGCTATAGCGCATATAAAGGATTTAAAATTTTTTGACATTTACGGTTTGTTTTTGCCAAAAACGGTGAAAGAAAAACACTTTTTTTGGTATTTTCAAAAAAATGGCCGCCATTTTGTTTTTTGTGCATATATCAAAAATCGTATGATATGCGCTATAGCCATAAACATGCTGAATGTAAAACCGTTTGATTTTTTTGTTTCGGGTGATCCATCTCCGAGATTTCATCAACGGCGCAGATCGACAATTTTTTAGGACATTTTTTCAACTGCCATTTTCGTCTATAAATAGTGACTTAAATAAATTATTTTTTAAATGTATTTCGAAAGTGTATTTATTAAGTGTAACAACTTTTATATCAATAACTACAATATAAACCTATGAAAAAAATTCATGAAAATACCCTTTTTTAGCGTCTGAAGTGAGAAGACGCCTTAATCCTTAGACTGCACACTGGGTCATTTTGGCCCCATTTTTTTCAACTGACTGCATCGCAAAATGCGGAAATCAATTCGAACGCAGCGCGGGGCTCAAATGTTCCCCCGCTCCTACTCTATAGGTGAACACTCAGCCCCCATGTTACATCCTGCCCGTGCACTATGGACAGCTGTCGAAAAAGGACGCGGGGTCGAATAGACCCCGTTTATGCAGTAGTGCGGTGCAAGTGAAAACATTTTTTTTGTGAAATTTGGTATTTTATTACTGCACGTAAGTGAGTTACGATGAAAAATGCTCATAGATATTTTTTATTTCTCGCTCCTATAGTTAATTATGTATTTATAACAAATATAATAACAAAAAAATCGTTAAAAAATAATTTTTTATTAAAACTATTTTTTTTCGTTAAATTCCGTACAAATGAAAAATAAACCGCTTCAGGCCTGTCGAAGCCGAATTGGAAATAGAAAATCATTGATAGCATTATTGGAGATTACAATGATAAAAATCTTCTCATAAAAATATGATTAATTCGAAAAAAAATGGGCCCACGATGAGACTAGTCTTAAAAATCATAGAATGGGTCGCTATATTTTAAAGAATTTTTTTTTTAATTTAAAAAGGCAATCATCTTTTTAAAAAATAGTTCTCACTTTAAAAGCAAAAAAAAAACGTTCACAGTGTTAATTGATAATTTTTTCATATTTTTTAACGAAAGTATGCTTCAAAATGAACATAAATCATGTAGTGTCCTTTGTCGATATCTCAATTATTTGAGGAGTCATCAGCGTTTAAACGTTTCCAAAACATCCGAAATCGACATTTTTCGAAAATTATAACTCTCAAAAGAATTGGTTGGATATACATGAGGAACAATTTTACAAAAAAAAGTCAGGAAAACCAAAAATGGTCGGGGTCACCGGCTATGTGAAATGGCGTACAATGCCCCATATATATATATATATATATATTAGGGTGACCGTTATTTTGGCTTCGGTAAAAAAAATTTAACGTCTAGCAAAAAAACTAATCAAGATATGAAAAAAAATCTGTGTAAAATTTGGACGCGCTGGGATAAGGAGAACACGTGCCACCGAGCAGTTTAATTTTCAAAAATACATGCATTTTTTTAAAGGCCGCACTGAAATATTTATTAGTCTCATAATATTAATTAAAAGATCTGGAATTGGGTACATTGATTGTACATATTAAGAGTTACAAAATATATTATTTACTTATTTTTTTCCATCAATCACGTACCGCAAATTCGTACCTTTACATGAATTATTACATAAGTAATAGCAGTTCATCTATGAAATGATTGAAGTAGAGTACATTTGTCTACGTTCGGATTTTTTTTTTATATTCGGCGACAACTTGAAGAGCAAATTGTTTTTAATCTTCATCATAAGTCAATCAATTGTTATAATCGGTGATACGTTTGATACCTCGCTCCGCTATATCATTACAGACTCTCATTTTTTTATCAATTGCGCGCCCATTTGATAACTCTCGTTCGAGTCCAAACAGATATATCGGTGTCGAGAAAAGTACAATCAATTTTAAATCGTTCAAAAAACGCCATATATTCGGCACTAATAAAGAAATCAATGTCTTTATCAAGCAGAAAAGTAAAGTCTGACTGGAAAACCTGATACCGTTTGGAACCGCATCGTAAAATCGAAATAAATTTGTATATATATATATACATACACACACACATACACACACCAACGCAACTCGAGAAACGTGAGATACGTCATTGCGGTACTCATCGCGACCGCAGTACAGTGGGAGCGAAAAAAGCTCCGCGACTGCTTAATTAATCACATAGACAAACGGTAAGAACATCCGGGGGTATATATCCGGTGCCATCCTCTCCGAGACCGAAAAGTCCAAGTCAAACAAATGCCTTCCCTGCCGCCCACCTCTGTAATCGTAATTCGAGACAGCTGGGAACGCTCGGACGAGGTAGAAAAAAGAACCAAAATGAAACTTTAATACGACGCTAAATGTTTCATTGCTGTGTATACACGTACGAAAAGCAGCGGCAGCAGCACGTGTGTGCCACAAACGAGGGACAATTTCTGCATCAAAAACTTTCACGAACGTGCTTATATATATATATATATATATATATATATATATATATATATATATATTTGTAGGCACTCGAGAATACAGTTCAAGAAAAATTAGGATTGAAATAGGATTGCCGAGAGATCAGGCCAATAATTGCGAAGCGAGTAACGTTGATCCCTGTGATATTGCGAGGGAGAAAGAAATCGATCGATAATCCTCACACGCGTCTCTCCTACCTACCATCGATCCCACTTGTGCACCGATGACATCAAAGGTGTTGCGCACAGTTTTATCAGCTTTTTTCTTTCTTTCGACCGTGGTATTTTTCTTTTTTCACTCCAGGTTGTCGCTTGAAGGGAGAGGGAGAGAGGAGAATGGTTTAGAAACACTCACGAGGAGGGATGTGACTCTATGCGAGGGTTGAAGAAGTGGTTCTCGTTTACGTTGAAGGCTTTTCCAGTTTCTTTTTTTTCTTCGCTTTTTACCTGGCCACGTGGCGACGCGTGCTGCGCCACGAGATAGTTGGGGCTGTCGACCGAATCGGCTCTTATATACATGTTCGCCAGTCTGTCGTGTGGTACAGGCTCTCCCAAAAGTAACAGAAAAAAGGGGCACAAATGCGTAGACTGGAGCGAAGATGAAAAATCGTCTCGATCTTTGAAATAGTATGGTGCCCTACGTCGTTTTTTGAGAAGAAAAAAAGTATAATATAGTCTAGAGAATTTGACGTTGTAGGAGCATGTGTTTGGTAGTAAGATCGTTGTTGGAGCTTTTTTTTTAATGCAGCGGATAATGCAGACAGATGTTTTAGGGGTGGAAAAAATTCAAGCAACGTTATTGCGGTGTCAAGCTTGATGAATAAATCCAAAGTTGGAAGATTTATCGTCGATTTTTAGGGAAAAGGTGTCATCTCAGTCTATTATTTAGTTTTAGTCTCATTTCGTCGTCAGGTGAATGAAGCGTTTCCAGAGATTTCGAGAATAAAAATTATGTCGAAAAAAAGAGTAATAAAAATAACAAAAATTGTATCGCAAGTAATAAAAATATTAAAAATGATATCGAAAGAAAACGGTTATTGAATGTTTTAATTAGAATTCTCTTGTCAAGGGGTCTGCATTAGCTTGAAATTTAGTTTGTTGTTGCCTAGTTTTATAGCCTAGGACCTTGACTGCAATTAACAACAGAGTTTTCGTAAAAATTAAAAAAGTTGACCGAGGTACGACAATTTTTGTGAAGGGTCTAAAACAACGTCTTATGAAACGGTGCAAGTCGTATCTCGAAATCAATTCGTTCGGGTCAATTCTAAATTCGGATAAAGCATAGTTTATAACATTTTCTATCGTATGACCGAATGATTTTTTCATATATTTATCAATTTATTAACGACAAATCATTAAAGTAGTTTTTTCGGTCCAAAGCCGATTTTTTCCTCAGCTTGCCATTATCGTAATTTTCAAAATAAAAAAAGGGTAATTATGCAGAAGGCTCCACTCCAATTTTGGCGGGAATTTTTTTGTTTTGCTATAAATTGCATTAATCAGTCATCACTTATGGCGGACATTTTCAGTTATTTCACACACACACACAAGCCCGACAAAAAAAACAACAAAACGAAACAAAAAAAATGATTTTTATTATTTGGCTGATTTTTTTATACATTTTGTATTAATTAAAAGGAGTATTCATCCTTTTTTTAAGGTGTTCCTCAAACAGCTTAAGACTTACCTATGACATATGATTTATCATATGTCACCAGATATTTCATATGTATGAAATGTCTCCGCGCTAAAATGTCCCCGCGCCCAAATGTCTCATGCCAAAACGGCCGCGCCAAAACCTACTGCTCCACTATTTTATAGCGTATTTTGCAAACTCCAAAACCCCATAACTTATGAAAATAATTAAAAATGTCAGTCTCCGCACGCTGAATATCACTGGTAGCGACATTATAAAGGCGTTTATGCACAAAAAAAATTGACATTGAAATTGGGGTGGAGCCGCACTTCTGCATAATTACCGAAAAAAGTACCGGGTCATACGAAAGTTCTATCATTATCCTCAAAGTATATTTTTTATTGCAGATTACCCTAGTTGCCAAAACAGCTACACCGATTGGCCATGCAGCAACGGTGGCACTTGGTTTAAACAATAATAACTTCACTGCTTATCAATATTTTTCAATTTAAAAAATACTCAATCTTGGCAAAACTATATATTCATTTTGTCTAAAATCCTAATCTCGACATGCCAATACGCTCCTCAGAAAAAAATAATAAAAATCGACCTGTTTTTGGGGGCCCAAACTCATGTGGCTCGTAACCCTTCATATCACCGTTTGACAGTTCTGTCACAAACCATCTAAGCCCTCACAAAATGCCACATTGACATTTAATCCTTTTTTATAGTTTTTTTGTAGTGCAATTCATGCAAACTAGATGGCGTTAGTTGGGTCAGAATTCCTTCAAAGTTCACTTATCGCGAGACTGCAAGATCTCTCAAGGCTTTGTGCTACAACAAGCAAAACAACTGCTTCAAAGCATTCCATACATCATAAAGGAATGTTACGATACAATGTCACCTGCCTGTCATACTCCCTTTATTGATTTACAACTAGACCTCTGATTAAATTTCTCCCAAACTAAATAATACGTGTTTTTTATTTATTAAAATCTACCACAAAGTCAACTATTTTGTCATTTTTACGCTTTTGAGTTATGGAGGGTGAAGAGCAGTGCAGTGAAATTCGTGAAATTCATCAGAGAATAAATCCTCGGCAAATTCATAATCGATCATGAAAATCGAGGGATCAATTTTCAATATTTAAATACCTTCCACCAGTTAGGTTCGCGTGTCAAATTTTCCTGCCGCTCAATGAATGCGAGGCAAAACTGTCGGATGGGTCCGAAGTTGGCCGGTCGATCGATTCATCGATAATTTCACGACAAAGCATTCACTTCGTATCCGGGCAAGCAGTGATATCAATCTGGACAAGACGCTGCAGAGGTATTTATTAGCATATCCCTCGTACATCGCTCGAATCGAAATACTATTTCCCATAGCCATATACACGAGAAAGGGTGATTTTTATCGAGGCCACTTTAATAAATGATCCCGCGCGCGCACGATTGTCAGCTGTCGACGTGTACGGATCGTCCAATCAATTCGAGAGGTATTACGATTCACCTAGATTTCCGTATATTCCCCTTACGTTCGTCGAATACAATTACACACACTCGGCTAATACAATCACGACTCTATGATCGTGCAATCAAAATCTAGTTCGAGAAAACGAAACTATGACAGTAACAACTCTGACGAAATAATGCAAAATAATGTGTCCAAGCAAACCCAAATAATCGATAAACAGTTCGTTGCACGTACTTCAATGTCAAATTCGTCGGCTACGATACATTAAGGGGTTATGTCTAGTTGTGAAAGTCGAAAAATCACTTTTTTCACATTCAGTATGTGTTGACTGTATATCATCTTATTAACGTTCCCTAAAATTGTCGAGGTTGTCGGATGGAAATTGACAGTTTTATAGGCTGTTATGTTGAGTATAGTCGAAACGCCCGCAGCGTCAGACGAAACTTCTAATATTTTTTTATCGAAAGTACGTTTTCAAAGTGAGCGAGCAAAATATCGCAAAAATTACTGCATCCATATTCCTGAAACATTCAGGGCTTCTTATAGATGTAAAAATATAGGATTTTATGGGAGGATTTTTTCCCGGTGTATACTTTCAATTTGATGAACGAAAAATGCCAATTTTTTTCGCAATATTCAAGATGTTCGCTTTGAACACGCGCCATTTTGTTTTTATATGATGTTTCTGAAATTCCTTCGATTCATCATAGGATAAACGAATATAGTAAAGAAAACTGTTTTATTTTTTCATATTCGATAACCTGGTTCCGGAGGGCATTCATCACCGCAAAACGACATCGGCAGTATATCGATTGTAATGCAATATTTTTACACAAAAAATTACAGAGCATCATCTTTAGATGATACTTTCACAAATACCTAATTTTTGTAGAAATTCAGCATCACGGTTTTCTAAAAAAAAATTCCAAAAATAAGTCGTTTTCGACTGTTACAACGAGTTGGCCGTTAAGGGGCAACACCACTGTACGCGTCTAAAATTAAGCGATTTTTTTTGGGTGTTAGGGCAAGTAAGAGAATATAAATATTTAAGGATGTTGTCAGTCGTCAAGTAAACAAAAACAATTATATTAAAAAATTATACAAAATGGTGGCGCTGGAGCTATTCTCGCGAGGCATGTTGAATTCGAGACGCTCTGCGACACGCAGAGCGTGTCGCAAATTTGAATCTGGAAAAAAAATTAATTCTATTAATTCACATAAGTATAGCTAGAGAAATACGTAGGGGATTTTGAAAATATTAATTTTTGTGTAATTGGCAAGCATTTAAAGTGAAAACTAAATTTTCGACAAAAAAGGACAGTCATGTGTTAATAAATAATGTTATAATTAACACTATTTATGAAATACGTACTTAGAAATACGTACGGGCAAAGTCCCGTACGTATTTCTCTTCGGAATGTTGTTTTAAAAATGTACTCAAAATTTGGAGTGATAAATAGAATGAAAATTGTTGGAGTTATACTGCGTACCGTTTAAAAAAATTGTGTCCCGAGAAAAACGGTCGACGTCTTGCACATGGGCCAGCCACTGCCACCGCAGACCCACACGGGACTGCACTGATAACAAAAAAATTAATTTAAATCGGATCTATTTGAATCAAATAGGTGTTTTTCTTGCCTCACGGCCTACTACGATCTTATTTGTTTCAGAGATATTGTTTTATTTGTTTCAGGTATTCTTTTCAAATATTAAATATATTCGAGTTGAATAAATAAAGATTCGATGCAAATAAATATTTATTTGCTTACATTGGTACACTGCAAATCTAAGTGTACTGTGTGCATAAAATATTTCATAAATCTAAAATGAAATGAAACATTAATCACATAAATATATCACATAAACTATATTAATTAGTTAATATCATTGTGATAATTAGAGAGTTTTATCGAATAACATGCTATAGATTTTTCAAACATAACCTATATATATATTATTCTTCGCTCTTCACCCTCTCTACCCCCACTCCTCTTTAACATGTGTGTTGCAATAAAGACAGACCGTTAGTTCAATCAAATAGAAGAACGACTGACTATGAAAATTCGATTTAATTGATTTTTTTAAAATCAAATAGATACACTCAGTGGATTCAACTGAATTGTTTTTTGAACAGATGAAACCGAATCACAGATTTATTAGGATTAAATAAAATATTTAGTTATTGGACGATATTAAATATATTTCGATTTGAATAAATAAATATATTTAAAATAAATAATTCCAATAATGGAATGCAATAGGAAAAATTTGATTTAACGAAAAATCTACTCAATTCAAATCTTTAAAAATCAAATAGACGGAGTTAGTTCATATCAATAGGATTTTTCTGTCAGTGTGCGGACCTTTTTTTTACAGTTTTTTGTACTAAACTATTTTCCCCGTTATTCTAGATAGTTCAAAGCATCGCTCAAGCCAATAAAAAAAATCGATTTTTTGAAAATTCTACAGTAGTGTTACCCCTTAAGTTGACTCTAGTTGACGAATCCTTTTCGTGAGGGTAATTACTACGGATATCCCTTCTGACGTTTTTTTTAATTGTTATTTTATTCGGATGTGCTTCATTCATTCGCAAGCAGGACTTTGGTGTGCAATTAGCAATTGACAGGAGATCGAGAGAATACCAATTAATGCGATAAGATCGCGGCGGGAGTGGTAAACTACTTTCCCGGAGGAAACGGTGGAAACTTGGTGGAAAGGCGAAGGGGTGGCAATGGGAGATTACGAGTGGCGTTGCAGTCGTGAACAAAGGTAACATATTCTCGATTGTTCGATATATATGTATAGATATTTACACACACACACACACACACACACACGCGCGCGGACGCACATATTTGTGTGTATGTATATATATATATATACGAATACGTTTCTGCGTTGTGTATGTCAATCAGATGAGCCACATAGATAAAATGTGGAAAGCTCTTACTTTACTATCGTAGCAATAGCAGAATAACGTAAGAATCATTAATTAAGCATTGATCGTGCGCGACTTATAGCTCTCGTTATTGTATGAATTATTAAATTTCATATTTGGATATAACGAATAAATAGTTGCAATGCTCGAAACCTTTTTCAATAATACCCCAAGCTGAACGAATAAAGCAGTGGCCCTAAGCTTGAAGGCTATGAGGGTTGGAAAAATACATTAAATAAATTTAACGAGAACTTGGTAACCTGGTCGTTGCGTGTGATCACTCGTTGTGGATAAGGGTAATCGGGGATGATCGCGCGCTCGTCGGCTACCAGCATTTCGACGTATTCCCGTGCGCATATATATATATATATATATATATATATATATATATATATATATATACATGCATAGGGTGGCCTGAAAAATGACGTTCAAAAGGGTGAGATGCCTTGTATCAATACCTGTCCAAATCACCCCCATGTGTGTTCTACGATATTTTTTTCCTTTTTGAAAAAAAAATTATTGTTTTTTTCAAGATTCCCTCTAGCATACATTTGTATTTTTGTTCTTTTTTGTGTGCTACTTTCCTCTTACAAGGAACATCACTTAAGTGTCCGCCTTCGATTTTGTTGAAAATCATAAATGTGATAGAGCATTGAAAATTATCAAACAAGTATTTTTCTATCAGCGAACAAACGGTTTTAAGGGAGGAAACCACCCCTCATAGAAAGGCGTGTCACTCCTGTATTTACTTTTTTTGTTAAAAAAGTAAAAAACGGTTAAAATTTTTCTTCACGAATCGTGCGCTAAAATTTCAACCCCCAAAAAAAGCCAATAAACGACCAACTTTCAAAGTGTGTACCGGGATAACAAAAACGTAATTTTTTTTCTTGAAAAAAGCTAAATGATGCTAAATATGTCCCTTTTGAAAGGCCGCTTGGTAAATTAAAATATCGTCATTTTCAAAAGAGCGATGAAACTTCTTGTGGGGCTCGGAACCGGGACGAGTGTTTCTAAACTTTTGGACGATAGTGTGGTATATATATATATATATATATATATATATGGGTCATTCCATGTCAAATCGACAAATTTTTTACCTGACCCCCTTTGATTTCGCTGAGAATTTTCTATCTTTTTCTACCCCCCGAAAGTTATTTTTCAGAACTTTTTCAAAAATTGACCGTTTGGGAACTTTTTTTTTTCAAAATTTTTGTTTTTAAATGTAGTTTTCGAAAAAAAATATGAAAAAATTTTCAGAATCCCAGATATATGAAATATTTTAGTTTTTTTGAAAAAACCGTAATTTTCTCAAAGTCCGACCGTTTTTTTTTTTTTTGCTCTAAAAATACTTCAACTAATTCTGCAATGATCCCCGTTAATCAAAAGATGTGACGACAATCGCTTCTAATTTTTTTTCTTGATTATAAAAAAAATTTTGTTGAATTTTTGCTGATTTTATATAACTTTGTTATGAAATTTTTTTTATTTCCTCGTGAAACCTCAAAAGTTAAAAAATAAAATTTTATTGGAGAATTTCAAGTGATTATCGTCCAAGAAATTGTTATTTTTTTTTAAAAAATAATTTTTTTCTCTCATTGACGTTATTTTTTTACTCTTATGGACGTTTTTTTTTGGTACTGAAATATGACAACTTAACGTCATTTTGGTACTGAAACATGACAAAATAACGTCAATGAGAGAAAAAAATTATTTTTTTTTTTAAAATAACAATTTCTTGGACGATAATCACTTGAAATTCTCCAATAAAATTTTATTTTTCAACTTTTGAGGTTTCACGAGGAAATAAAAAAAATTTCATAACAAAGTTATATAAAATCAGCAAAAATTCAACAAAAATTTTTTTATAATCAAGAAAAAAAATTAGAAGCGATTGTCGTCACATCTTTTGATTAACGGGGATCATTGCAGAATTAGTTGAAGTATTTTTAGAGCAAAAAAAAAAAAAAAAAAAAACGGTCGGACTTTGAGAAAATTACGGTTTTTTCAAAAAAACTAAAATATTTCATATATCTGGGATTCTGAAAATTTTTTCATATTTTTTTTCGAAAACTACATTTAAAAACAAAAATTTTGAAAAAAAAAGTTCCCAAACGGTCAATTTTTGAAAAAGTTCTGGCAATTTAAAAATAAAAGAGCGGTTTTTTTCAAAAATTCATAACTTTTTTTGAGTCGGGAAAAAAAATTTGAAAAAATTCTGAAAAATAACTTTCGGGGGGTAGAAAAAGATAGAAAATTTTCAGCGAAACCAAAGGGGGTCAGGTAAAAAATTTGTCGATTTGACATGGAATGACCCATATATATATATATATATATATATATATATATATATATATATATATATATATATATATATATATATAGGGTTCGTCTATGGACGCCAATAAGTCTTGACGATGCAAATGTTCGATATCCAAACGAGGCAAGATATCCGTTGCTGTCGACGTAGATGCACAGGCCCTTTAGTTGCGGTTTCATTGGCGGCGAAAAGCGGGCGCGGAAGGGTGAGCGAAAGAGAGAGAGCGAGAAAGCGAGAGAGAAGGAAAGGAAAGACGCATATAAAAATGTATCACATGCTACGAGAAAGAGCATCTGTCCCGTATTGTTTCTTGCCAACTTTGTATGTACAAATCCCCCTGCACGAGTTCTGGCTCGCCACCGCACGTCTCGTACATATCGAAAACTTTTTCTTCTTTGTGATTCGCTCCGCTCGTCGTTGTCCGTGGTAGAGTAACTCGCGCGTTATTCTTCAATTGTCCGAAGATTCGTGCCTATTCAAATTTCACGGAACCTTTCTTCACGACGTCATCGAACGATAAAGTGGTAAGTCATTTTCATCAAAATTGCGTCCGCTTTGAATACACGTGCAGGCTGACAGTTATGAGGTGGCTATGTCTTTTTTGAGGGCCTGGTTTTACGCAGGTATTTCACGACAGAGAAAAATATTATGTTTGAAGGTTTTGCAAGCCCGCTGCAAAAAAATGTTTTTTTGCAAGCGAAAGGGGTTTTTCATTTGATTGAACCATTGCTTTTTTATGCAACGTGTATGCAATCCAAAAACGTCGGAAATTGTGAACGAAAAACAAATGTTAAAGTAAAACGGTAGCAATTCCGTGAAAAGTGAACATTTCAAAAAAAATCCTCATCGCGAACGAGAAAAACTATCGAAGAATATTGTATCCAAATTTGGACAAAATCGGACAAGCCGTTTTCGAGATACATCTGGCACCGATTTTGAAAACTATGTTTCGAGATAATCGCGTTTTTATCGCTCCCAGTCAACGAATTTATTTTAAACAATTCCTAAACACCCTAATGTACATATTTTCCAATAAAAAACCCGGATCCAATCAAAACATTAGTTTTTGAGATAAAAGCCGTTTACTCAGGTACCTCTTACCTCCCCTCAAGTAAGCAGAATGAAGATAATTCAATTTCGATTACGAGATACTCCTGAAAAACTTTTTCCGTGCATCCCGTCATCGAGTAAAAAATTATCAAATATGCACATTAAAGTGGGCAAATAAAATTGAATTCCATTTAAAAAAAGTTCTCTTGGCGTGTTTTGCATTCGGAATTAAATTATCTTCATTCCGATGAACTTGCAATAGAAGTTTGATTTTTCCCCGAATGGTCAATGTTATCCAACGAATACTACTCCTCGCAAAAAAACGCCATATTTTTTTAAGATTAATTTAAAAAATCATTAATATTTAATATTAACCATGAATATTAATAAATCGCTGCGCCAAACGCTTAAAAAAACATGGCCTCTTTATTATTTTCACCCTAAATACAATGTTATTTGTTATTTTCGTTGTTATTCCTCGCACATGCTATTTTCATCGTTTTCACCAAAAAATTTCAAAACTACATATACATTGCTCCGGGAGGCACGCCCACGTCTTGACAAAAAAGTCAGCGGCCTGCAACAATCTTTGTACAAAATAACCATGGTGGTTTTTTGTTCCTTTTTTTGTCTATTCGCCGCTCTGATCGAACCAAGAAATTTTTCACACCCGGAAGCGAATTCTCATCCCGAACAAAAAAATGCCTGCATCATCCCTCGTCGTAAAAACGTATGAGTGACCATACGCGCGCTATGTGCCAACACTCTACTGTTTATGTTTCTCGAATTCTTCCTAATTTCCAATGCCAGCAGGAAAATCCGTGTGCCGGGCGCATGCGCGGGGAAATAAAAGGTTTTTCGCCACATGGCACGCGCTCGGCACGAACCGTCGCTTTGGCTGCTGACATACCAACGCAGGGGCCCCAACCTCGTGCAAACATCAACGGGGCACGATGAGAAATAACACTTCCGGTCCCTTCATAAAGTTTCTCGTGCATGTAACGATGTTTTATAACTCGAGCGTCCACACTTGTTTTTCGGAAAATACATTATTGTTATTGTTGTCATTATTATTATACTTGTTCTCCTTTCAATTTTGAAATTACGATACTAGTCGTGTGTGAAATTTTTTTTGCATTAAAACGATTCTCAATCCACTATTAAAATAATAATTATTATTGTTATGCGACAAAAAATTATTATTATGATTATTAGGATCGATACGATGATTGTTATTATTGTTGTTAATTACATTTCTCACGACAATAATAATAACGATAACAATATAAAATAATAATGTAATTACTATAAATTAGGAATACAATCAAAATTTTCTATTAAAAGAATGATTGAAACAACTATTGTGATTATTACGACTGTCGTTTTTGTTCTTGTTCTTTTGATTATTTTTATCGTAATTATTATGATTTTTGTGACCAATACGATTATTGTTGTTATTCATATTGCTCACGATCATAATAATAACAATAATAACAATATACATTCACAATGTAATCGAAGGTAATTAATTTTAATATAAATAATATCATTAATATAACTATTAATACGATATTAACATAATCATTATAATTAACAATACGAAATAAAAATAATTAATCAAATTAATCATACAATTTTTTTATCTGAACAATTATTGCAACAATTATTATTATTATCACTATCGTTTTTGCTATCATAATTTTTGTTGTGTTTATCGTTTGTCATCAGGCAAATTAAATAAACAAACTCGCTATAAGTACCACGATAACTGTACATCACTAAATTTTCGTTCAATTAATTATTTGCTCGATAATTAACGATCTAACTCGCGTAGATCACTATCCTTGGAAGTGGCCTACCTGCGTGGACACGAAAACAAGAAACTCGTTTTATCAAGGGGGGAAATGAAAGTGAAAGAAATAGTTTTGAAAAAAAGCGTTTCATTAAAAATCGGTGTTTACAGAAATATGCTCGGTTGGACGTCACGTGTGTGGGATTGCACAGAGGGGTGGAAAGGGGGATGAAAAGATGGCGCGCGCGCACGTGATTAGCAATTAACTCGAAGAGGAACCGTCCCTTTTTTTCTCGTATCCGAAGGGTACCCCGTGTGGAACGAAAAGGGCGTTGGGCCCGAGGGGCCCCTGTCTAGCTCGCCCGAGCCGAAACACCCAGCGATTTCCGTTCGTCGGAAACGTCATGTGGCACATTAATTGGACCAGCACGGACAATAAAGGAGGATGATTCGTTCGGCTGATCTTTTCGACAATCGACCCCGTGCCGAGGCTACACGCACACACACACACACACACACACGCATATATATATATACCGTCGATGGATATTGGGAGAGGTCCCTTCTCGTCAGCTCCAGGGCTGCGATCGTTAAGGAAAATAAAAAATCATCAATACATGGAAAAGAAAAGAAGATTCGTCTGGTCATCGAAAAAAGCAGAAATGCGACTGATTATTGGCTTACACGTGTTTGGGTTCTTTTTAATTTTCTTTTTTCTCGTGGAGTAAGAATTGCAATTGAAATTGCGTTTTAAAAGAAGCATATAATTGAAATTACACAAACTTAAGTTATAGTTGAAATGAAAAAGAAACGTGTGCAAATAACTGACTTAAGGAGAATCCTAATTTAAGGCAGGACACTACTGTCACAGGTAAAAAAAATCGATTTTTTTGCACTTTCCCAGCGTATACATATTCAAGAATTCTACTATATAGCACTCGCTATAATCGTCCGATTTTCAATTTAAAAAGCCAAAATTTCCGTAATTGCAGTAGCTATCGTTGTACTTAGGTGTTTTTTTAAATTTAATATTTTTCAAGTCCCCGAATGTAAGTAGAAATTTCGCCAAAATTACACTTATTAAACACCCGCCATTGTGTAATATTTTTTTCTTTGAAAGACAGCAACGTAAAACGAGAACTACATTTATTCAGATTATAAAACTTTTTCATTTTCATTTTTCAGACGAACCATAGTCGAGTTATCGCGCGGCCGTTGGACCACATTTTTTATGCAGAGGCTCTAGAACACCGCAACAACGTTGTCAATTTTTTTTATTTTTTCATGTAACAATTTATATGAAACAAGTTCTTAGCATGCTCAATAATATACCTTTTTTTCCAAATCCCAAATAAATAATCCAGTAGACAAAATAAATTAAGAAAAAACGACCTTTTTCGGCCTGGCACAGTGGTGCCCTCCCTTAAATTTAGAAAAAGCATATACATGAAACCAAACTGATTAGAATCGCAATTAAAGGATCATAAAAGTGTAGCGGGTCGAAAAACAGCTCATTTTGGCGATTTTTTTTCGATGGTTAAAATACGCTAATCAGTCTGTTTTTTATGTCAAATCGAAGCGCTCATGAACAACAGAAAATGATTTTTTAAACGATTTTTTTACATTTTTTTACATTTTTTTCACATCTTTTACATTTTAACGTTTGAAAATGTCTTCGAAAAAAGAAGTCCTCACGGTGTACACGGTTGTGGCCGTAAATATTATCTGCAACGAAATTTGTAAAAAGATTATTAATCAGTATGAAAGCGGCTATCTTGCTATGAAGGTTTTTTCAAATAAAAATTAACAAAATAGCGGCGGTTTGAAAAAGAATTTTCAAATTTAGCTCATTTATTCGACAGTTTTTCGTTAAAAAAAATATGAAGATAAAAAAAAAACGCTTCCATAGCAAGATAAACAATGGCGTGAAGAATGTTGCGTCAAAATTTGAGACGGATAGCTTGAAAACTTTTTCTTTGAGAGTGTACACCGTTTGGCAGAATTGCAAAAAAGATCGATTTTTTAAAAAATTCACACTGCGATGATCCCTCAAAATGATAAGAAAAAAGGATTCATGTAATTACAATGAATGGAATTTGAATCATAATTCACATTAAGAAAACAAAACAACGCGTATTATTACAATAACAAAATCCGCATGACAATTGCAATTAAGAAAAAAACAGTGCGAATAATAATTTTTCAAAATTCAGAACCATAATTAAAAACAAGTAAAAAAAGCACTGGCCTATGCGCCCACTCGAATTCCCGAAGCTCGGAGATCCGTGTACATTTTTGTACGCACGCCAGACGGCATTCGTGTGCTCCTCCAGTTGCCATCTCGATCGTTGCCCGACTTATTCCACCAGGGTCAACGTAAATTTCCGGTCGGCATACCCGTTGCGCGTTCACTCCTTACGAATCGATCATCCAAGATCGCCGTGTATACAAGAGCCGCTCAAATTTCATCGATCTCAACAACAGTATTCGTCACGTATTCAACGCCGTGTATACAAGAGCCGCTCAAATTTCATCGATCTCAACAACAGTATTCGTCACGTGTTTTTTTCCCCTCATTCCCGAAAAGATTCGTTGCATACCCGGGCCCGAAAAAATCCCGAACATATTCTCAAAATAAAAAACCAAAAAACCAATCGTCCGCTATGCGAAATAAACAACAGAAAAGTAAAAATTATTCACAGTCTCGAGTCTGCCATACCAGTAGAAACTTCCGGTATAAGGTCAACAGCAACAGCAACAAAAACGATCCGAGAGAATCACGAGTTCGGTAGTTATCAAAATCCGGTATGGGGCGTTTCGCTTTTTCTTTTTCGCTCTCATTTCTTTTTGCCGTGTGTCTCGAGTAGCCGAAATGTCGTTTTTGTTCCGACATTATCGGGAATACTTCGACCCGAGAATGGACTAAAGCGCGGCCAAGCAGCAGTCGTACCGTAAAAGTGTCCGGATCGGGATGAAAAAGTTGATCATCGCCGGTGATGGCTTTCATCGTTGAGAATCACAGATCCCGCGAACTGCTGCGGGACCCGCGGGATCCACCAAGTCCCATGGGCCTTGCTCGCGACTTGTGCACACACACACACATTTATATATTTGCAGTGTGCACATACGTATGCTGTGTCTCTTTCATTCGTTTGACAAATGAGCCGACTGTCGGCATCTCGGCCAAATAAGTCCTAGTGGAAACATTCGTCTTTGGTTTCTCTCCTTGTTCTTGCGTCAGAGGCCCCCGGATGCCTCGGGAACTTCTCAAGTCCATAGTTCCTTGGAGGGCCTCTGGCGCAAACTTTCATTCCAGGAGAGCCTCGCGTGTATATATGTATATATAGGGTGTCCTGTTATGAATGGATCATCCTGCAACTGTCGACAGGTCAGATCGTGTCCTCCTATATGCTGGAATTTCAGTTTACTAAAAGTGCCACGGTTTTCGAGATTTTGTGCTTTATATTGTTTTTTTGAAAAATATCATCTGCCTTTGGTTTTTCGCATGCCATTTCTACAAATGATATGAATCGACAATAAGTAAGCAACTTTTTAAAGGAATTGGCAAGGTATGCTAGTACATTTTTTTGACACCGCAGACTATCAAAGTCAGATGTTCGAATTTGTTTGGATGAAAGTTCTGCATAAGAACTTTCTTCATAAAGTGTCGTTAACATTTAAGGTTCAAAAGAAGACTTTTCTAGATAAAACGAACAACCAAGAGGATTTAAAAAAACCGGGTCTAAAAAAGTTATCAATTGCAAAAATGGCATGCGAAAAACCAAAAGGAGATGATTTTTATCTCGAAAACCGTAGGACTTTTACTATACTGAAATTCCAGCATACAGTAAAACATGATCTGATTTATCAACAGTTACAGGATTATCTATTTATAACAGGATACCCTGTGTGTGCGTGCGTGCGTGTGTGTGTGTGTGTGCATATATAAGGTGTTAGGAAGGGCAAACCCCTTTAAGGCTTTAAGAGGGTGATAGGTTACCTCGTTATGCACATATCTAACCTAGGTTACCTTAGTCCAACGTCTAAGGCTTTCGAGTTATCACGGTAAGTATGATTTTTGGGAAATTTTCCAAAATTAGGTACTAACTCGTTCATAATGTTCAAACAGACAATAATTGGTAACTAAAAACTTATTTGCGTCTTAGCTAAATGTGTATTCAATCGACTAACACCAATACAATCATCTGTATCCCCACAACCAATTAAATGGGACGTGTGAAATCATTAAAAACTTGTCAAAAAATAAAAACACCTCTTATGGCGTTACCCCCACTTGTAGCGCAAAAAAGGCCTTTTTCATGAATTTTTTTAAAGAAAACTACAAAACTTTTTTAATCGATCAATATACCATCTTAAAGAACACATCTTGAAGAACTTTCAGTCATTTTTTTATTGAAAAATATTACATTGTTTAGTGGCAAATGGCCGTCAATGAAATAATGTTTTTATATACACGGTTTGCGGTGAGCAACATTGCGGCGAAGTGGATGATCTGAAAAAAAAATGCGGATGGATTTAGTCAAATATAAGTATAAGATTTTAAAAAATATTCATTTTTCACAAAATGGCGGACAGTCAAAGTTAATGGTTCGATTTTAACGAAAAAAAACGGCCGTTTTTTGGCTATAAAACGGCCATTTTTATTCGAAAAAAAATCGAACGATTAAAGACTACATTTTTATGTATTAAATAAGCCTGCAAAATTTCAAGAAGATCAATTCATTAGTGTTCGAGTAATCTTGGTCACCGACTTCAGAAATGCCATTTTGAGAAAAACGCGTTTAAAGTTTCAATTTCAGTTTACATGAAGAAAATATTTTTTTTTGTTAACTTACATAGAGTCATCTATTCCGGGCCCATGCAGAAGTATGGGCCCGGATACTTATACTTCAAAAAAATGCAATAAAAAAATCGATTTTTTCAAAATCGCAAGTGGGGGTAACCCCTTATGTTAATGCTATTTTTAAAAAATAGCACTAACGTAAGAGGTTACGAGTTAGTATCTAATTTTGGGAAATTTTCCAAAAATCATATTTACCATGATAAATCGAAATCCTTAGACTTTGGGCTAACGTAACCTCGGTTGGATATGTTCCTAATGAGGTGACCTATCACCCCCTTAAGGCCCATCGACCTTCCTAACACCCTGTATACACACACACACACACATATATTCTATATATACTATATATACATATTCTCTCTCTCTCTCTCTCTCTCTCTCTCTCTCTCTCTCTCTCTCTCTCTCTCTCTCTATATATATATATATATATATATATACTATAGAAGGCGAGTGTGTGCGCGGACACGTCGTTATACCCGATTCGTAACTACGAGGTTTGCTCCCCGGAGGCAAAATCCAGTTTTTGATCGATCGCGCAGGTCCACCTCGCTCCCGCCCCGAATTTCTTTGTATCCCTCATCCGCTCTATATACGTACCCCGGGAGCCGCACGTCGGGCTGAAAATCCCCGCATCGAGGTCTCTCCCGATTTTGCGGGTGGTTCATGTGAGACGAAGGAGCATTCGATCGATGCGCGAGCGCTTTTGGAGCGTTGGTATTCCGACCCTGTAATGGACAGGTTGGCAGAATCCGGAAATTACTCGCGAAAAGTCATTACCTACAAATGTTATGTTCCCGAAATGTGACCACACGGAAAGTTGCGGCGCGTTGACGGCTAGAAAGATATACGCTGTTGACGGGCCTCATACGTTTGGGGCCCAAAAAATCGATTGGTTTTCAGTATTTTTTTTCTGCGGGAGTATTAGGATGTCCGGGTCAGGATTTTACACACGATTGGCACGTGGCCTTGCCAAGCTTGGCGTTATTTTTTATTGAAAAATATTGATAAACAATGGAGTTATTATTATTTGAAGAGAGTGCCGCGGTTGCTACGTGGCCAATCGTCGTAGGTGGGAGCAATGCTTTACGCAAAAGTGAATAATTTCCGAGATATTATTTTTATTATTTTCTTCTAACGTGAGGGGTAGGCAACTTTAAAAATTGATTGAAAGGATACTGTTGTATGGAATCAAACTTTTTATTATTCGTAGTTTGAGGACACAGCAACAAAGAATTGTCAACAATGAAATAAGAATGATCTGCAAACCTTTTCGAATTAGGGGTCCGAAACACTGCAAGTCTAATAATTATTGTTATTTTATTGTCGATGATTCTTTGTTACCGTGTCATCAAACTACGAATAATAAAAAAATTCGATTTCATAGAACAGTTTTTTTTATTAATTTTAGAACTTGCGTACTTTTCACTTTCAACAAATAATATGTTGAAAATGGTTCGCCTTCGCATAAAGCATTACTGGATTATATATATACACCGGGAAGTCAAATTTTTATTTATATATACACACACCATATATCTCAATAGGGTTCGTTTGGAAAAGTTCTATTGATAAAAACATTAGAACATTCACGTTTTTGTAGAATCGCGATGAAGCCGAAGAAAGGAACAAATCGAAGAGAAGCGCAATACGGTACCGTAAAGAGGGGTTAAATTGACATTAAGGGTGCCTCTCACAGTTTTTAGGGCTACTTGAAAAGAGCGCCAAAATACGATTTAAATGGGTGTGCATTTAAGTATGTTTAAATTTGTTGCTCAAGTTTATTATAATGTTGCTAAATTTGATTTTTATCTCAATAATAATTATAAGACTGATTAAGTGCCTATAATAGTACCCTAGGTACTTGATATTTTTACGTCAAATGTTTCCATAATAAAAATGACAATTTGATTGTGAAAGATCGTTGTTTCCCATTTAATTCCATGTATAATGCTTAAATTATATTTTTTTTTAATCAAAATAATGTTAAAGGAACCCTTAATCTTTGACATAAGTTACATTTCGATGCCTTGCTAAAGAAACCCCATACCCGATGGTTTTTGGAGACTTTAAAATATATAAAATTGTGGTCGATGTGGGGCTTGACTTTCTCATACATTTGATAGCCAAAGTGCACATTGTTCTACTGGAGCGAATAAGTTTGAATTTAGGATGTTAAAACAAAAGTTACTCACAAAAAACTTCCAAAACCTGTTCAAAGTAAGCCCATTTTACGTTCAACGGAAGAAAGCGCAGGATCCGAAAGGATCAAAAGAGCATTCCTCGCGTTCTCGCGAGCCGCTGGAATTACACTCGCGTAATTATACCCGACGCATAATATCTCATGCGCGAAGAGGCAAAAGGATCGACGGTGAAAGTGGCCCAAAGTCCTTTTGCGTCGAGCAGCCGGTGACAAATTGAAATTGCCACGCGGGGAGGACAGGTGCGCGTCCTGCGAGCGATCGATTGTAGGAGAGTATACACATTTGTTTCGCGCGTAACCTCGCTTCTTTCTCCTTCATCTTCCTCTTCTTCTGCTCGCTTCTTCTTCCGCGCAATTTACTAAACTAATAGCGATCTTTGCGAAATTCATGCGCACGCGTTGTCGAGCGTTGGCGATCAACGGGGCATCCCTCTCTGGAAGCCCTATTTGAAGGGTCAGAATGATGCATTTTTTCTAGCAACACATTGGTTGGAATAAATTCATTTTTTCCCGGCATGTTGTACACATGTTTGTGGTTACAGTGTAATTTTTTCGGAAGAAAATCTTTCAGTGTTCGTGGTGCTGCAGTTGGCGTTGCAGTCCTCCAGCGGCGGGGCCCGAAACGGCGGGATCTCTACCAGGCTCAAATGTAATTTGAAACGAATACAAAAAAAAATTTCTTCAAATATATCCAACTGGCTATGGGTTCACGATCCACTTTTCGAAATTTCGAAAAATACGACAAATGACAGCTTCTCTAAAGAAAACCTCATTCTTCTCTTGAACAACAGCATGCTGAAGTCATTGTTATTAACAAATGGTTCATCCAATTAAAAAATGCGCTCGTGAACCGAAAATGACTACTGTTTGAACGCTAACTGTGCAAATTCAAGTCAATAGTTTGAAAGTTACTCAAGATGTCAATTCCGCCGTTTCAAGATATGTAGCTTCGAGATAATCGCGTTCAAACTCGACGGATCGCGGTAAACCCAACGCACACTGTTCCACTAGAATAGGTGTAATTTCGACGATTTTTAGACTTTCAGGGTCCGGTTGCCCTTAGAATATTCTTTAAAGTTCACACTATAACAATATGACGAAAAAAAAACGATTTTTTGAAGTTTCCAGAGAGGGATACCCCTTTAACGTACGACGATTCGATTGAGGGGGGAGGTACCTTTAGACGAGGAAAAAATTGCTAATTTTCGTGATTTTTTTTAAACGACAACGTTGTTCCTCCATTTTTGAGACGTAGGTTATGTTTTATTACTACTTTTGGCTGTTACATGGTATTTTGTTAAAAATTATTCTTTGAAATTGACGGAGGTTTGGCACGGCCTTTCAAACGTGTTACGGCGGATGTTGTCAGACGGCGTGACACGTAGCGTCGGAAGATTTTTCTTTCATTAAGACGTTACCCCCACTTGTAGCGCAAAAAAGGCCTTTTTCATGAATTTTTTTAAAGAAAACTACAAAACTTTTTTAATCGATCAATATACCATCTTAAAGAACACATCTTGAAGAACTTTCAGTCATTTTTTTATTGAAAAATATTACATTGTTTAGTGGCAAATGGCCGTCAATGTAATAATGTTTTTATATACACGGTTTGCGGTGACCAACATTGCGGCGAAGTGGATCATCTGAAAAAAAAATGCGGATGGATTTAGTCAAATATTAGTATAAACTAGTCTTTAATCGAAGGATTTTAAAAAATATTCATTTTTCACAAAATGGCGGACAGTCAAAGTTAATGGTTCGATTTTAACGAAAAAACGGCCGTTTTTTGGCTATAAAACGGCCATTCTTTTCGAAAAAAAAACGAACGATTAAAGACTACATTCTTATGTATTAAATAAGCCTGCAAAATTTCAAGAAGATCGGTTCATTAGTGTTCGAGTAATCTTGGTCACCGACTTCAGAAATGCCATTTTGAGAAAAACGCGTTTAAAGTTTCAATTTCATAACGGATTCTTCTCTTTCAACGCTCATATCTCAGTCAATTTTATTCGGATCGACTTGAAATTTTCAGGACATATTCTCAGATACTTATGCTTCAAAAAAATGCAATAAAAAAAAATCGATTTTTTCAATATCGCAAGTGGGGGTAACCCCTTGACACTCATACACAGAATATGAACCAAGAAAAAGAGAGGAATGTCGAAAATCAATCAATTGATACGCTTTGAAACAAAAAGATTGAATGTTCCGAAAAAATAGCTCCATTTTTCGCAATGAAAGAAATACTTTTCTTTTTAATTTTCAAAAACATTTAGGCTCATTTTTTAGACAATAAGGTACGAATAATTTATCTCAAATTGCTATAGAATCGGTCGATTTATCTTTTAGCTATGAGTCAAGCCAGTTTTGGATATGCAGTTCAGAAGACCGTGCCATACATCCCCCATTTTTTAAGATTAATAAAAAATACCATGTTACGGCTAATAGTAGTTAATAAAACTTACTTTAAGTCTTCAAAATGGTGAAGACATCTTTCCTTAGAAAAAAAATCATGAAAATCAGTTAAAAATGTCCTTGCCTAAAGGTATCTCCCCCCTTCAGCTCGGGTGATTTTGTAGGGCGCGTGTGGCCTCCCCTCTCTCTCTCTCTCTCTCTCTCTCTCTCTCTCTCTGTCTCTCTCGATTTTTGGACGTCCTCATGACCCAAGGGAGCCCAAACGAACTCACAAAAAAGTACATCGATCAGTACCTCATCCGCAAGCCAATCCATGAGACAGCAACGATACGTAACAAAAAGGATGTGAAGATTACCCAAACACTGAAGAAAACAACATGGGCTGACTAAATCCGTCATTGGGGGATGTTTTAAGAATTCTTTATTCTATCGAACTACAACGAATAAGTACTCGGAATAATACAATATTTTAGTGTCCCATTCCAAAATTTTGTGGACACCTGCGAATGAACAATTTCGGTGACGCGTCTGCATCCAATTGGGGGCCAATAAAATAGGTCGATATTCAATGTTTTTTTCTGATGAGAGCAATGTGATGAAGGGAGAGGGATTCTACACACTACTAGTATATAATATTGTCATGTTTGAGTTCTTTTTACTAGAATATATTGATAAACAATGGAGTTAATTATAAAAAGAAAGTGCCGCTGTTGCTTTATGGCCAATCGGTATAGGTGCCGGTAATTAGGGTGAACTGAAAGTGAAAATTTAAAAAATGTACTTATGGCATATTAGTAAAAACTTTCGCATAACCGGATACTTTTTTTTAATCCCGAAAATTACGAAAATGGGAAGCTGGAGAACAGAAACGTTCGATTTT
Organism: Ophion slaviceki; assembly: GCA_944452715.1. Lineage (NCBI taxonomy): Eukaryota > Metazoa > Arthropoda > Insecta > Hymenoptera > Ichneumonidae > Ophion > Ophion slaviceki. Next base: position 15,582,025 of record OX101787.1, read on the forward strand.
CGACAAGAAATCTTTAATCGTTTGTTATTAGCAAGTGGATAAAGAGATCACAAATAAGTATCCGGTTATACGGTAGAAAATGTTATAAACGATGCTTTGTCCGAATTTGACGTGAATCAGATGAATACATTTTGCGATACGACTTAGCCGTTTCATTAAATATAGTTTCGAGAAAAGAAAAAGAATCTGGAAAAGTCACGAGATCTGACCCTTCACAAAATTCGTCATGACTCGGTGAAATTTTTGAATTTTTACAAAATCTTTGTTGCACATTGAAGTTAAGACCCTAGGCTATAAAACTGTGCAATAAACACAAATCGTATTTTCCAAATTTAAACCCCTACCGACCCCTTAAACCAGGCGACGTTTTTTCCCGTGCAGAAAGTTCCACAGATAAAAAGGTTACCCTTTCCAGCAATAAAATCAGTATAAAAATCACACTCGCACGGAAATCCTCTGGAAAAAAGATCCACCCGCGAAGAAGCCTGGGGGACCCGAGTGGCGGAATCACCAAAACGAAAAATGCAAAGCAAAGCCCGACGATTTCTCCTGCACGGTGGTGAATCACCGCCATATTTTCGTGATGCGATGGTAACAGAGTATGTTTTAACAGAGCCCGCGATAATACACACGAACAAAAATAATAGAAAAAACAGTGAAAACGAAGAGTAATCGCGAGGGGGGAGTGCGAGAGAGAGAGAGAGAGAGAGAGAGAGAGAGAGAGAGAGAGAGGGTGAGAGTTAGGGGAAGACGACAGAATACGGAATGAAAAGTGATGTTCCAGCGGTGCGTGACTCCCTTGCGGTGGTGTAGGGTCAAGTACCGGAAGTGAATCGAGGGGTTAAAGAGCAGCACGAGAGACTGATTGCGAGCGTGCGTCCTCGGGAGAGAGAGAGAGAGAAAGCGAGAGAGAGAGAGAGAGAGAGAGAGAGAGAGAGAGAGAGAGAGAAAAGAAGCGGGGGAAAGTGCACACTATCGACAAAGAGGGACCTAGGATGCGCTACAAATTAACCCCGACGGATTATTCGGGTGGGCGCGATATGCAACGAGGCCCATCCCCTGTTTGGCTATTTTCAAGGGGACAACGACCACTTCCCAACGTGCCAACCGGCTCTGTCCGGTATTTCTACCGTGTATACATAATTTGTAACATAATTTGAAATTTGATTATATTACAACATAAAATATTATATATTGTATTATCCATCATTGTAATGTATTAATATCATATTAATTATTTCATCAATATCGATAGATAAAGCAATCATTCATTTGTGAACCATGTTAATAAATTATAATAATATGGATTAATTATATATATATATATATATACAGGATGTCCCAGAACTGATGGTAGTCCCTGAAATGGGGGGGTGCGGGGTGAAATTCTGAGTCGATTGATATAAGTATGTACGGGTCTCAGATCAACCCTTGAATTGTTATTAATTTTGAAAGGCGGGCCAATCAGGTGCGTCCGATGAGCCAGCGTGTATCGCGTCAGTGAGCGATAAGCGCGTGTAGTGGTGGCTGGCTGGAGCACCGCACCTACCGAATTGGACCTTCGAATTGGACTGTATGAAAAGTCTGCATAAGATTTTTTTTCATAAACTTTCCTTAACATTTAACGTTAAAAAGGAGACTTTTCTAGGTAAAACAAATAACCAAGAGTATTTTTTTTAAACCGGGTCGGAATCATTTGTCGAAATAGCACGTGAAAAACCAAATGCCGAACATTTTTATCCCGAAAACCGTGAAACTTTTACTAAACTGAAATTCCAGCATATAGTAGGACATGTTCCATCATATCGACATTTGCAGCATTATCCATTCATAACAGGACACACTGCATATACTTATCTAACCATTTTTTTGTTTGATAATTTGAGTTAATCCCACTTTTTATTAAACTAAACAAAAAACTAAGTTCACATTATTAGACAAGATTATACGAATGAGGCTATCCATAGAAAAAAAAACTTCACAAACGAAATGCTAAAATCCGCACAAAGCCCGCGTGTGTCCGCGAACCTAATTTTTGTACGGGAAGTTGGGATGAAATTCTTCAGCAATTACTAGAGTTACATTGTACTAGTAATTTCTATTCAATGCACCAATGCTCGAACCAAGTTCCTCGGATCATACGTAAGCCAACCTTCTTGGGAATGTCGCACAGTGAAATGTTGCTTGTATTGAAAAAACGTTCGATGCTAGTCGGAAGAAAAAAATCATTACTGTTTGTATTCTTAAGCCCCTGGGCGAGGACGGCGAATAAATCAATCTACATATTTACATGTAAACGTGAACGTGCGCGCGCGCGTACGTGTTACGTGTGTGTGTGTGTGTGTGTGTGTGTGTGTGTGTGTGTGTGTGTGTGTGTGTGTGTGTGTGTGTGTGTGTGTGTGTGTGTGTGTGTGTGTGTGTGTGTGTGTGTGTGTGTGTGTGTGTGTGTGCGTGTATATAACAGTGAAGTCCATCGATGTAGGTACAAAAGATACCATATGTCGTGCAGGTGAAGATGCCTCGCACTCGCGCTGTGTGTGCGCGAGACCGTGTCGAGGAGAAGAACCCAGAGCACGACGGGGTATTAGCGGACGAGCCTCCCCCGATATACACACGCCGCGCTTTTTGGACGAGGATTTCATTGCGTTCGCGTGCCACGCACGAGTCCTTAACCCCACCGAAATATCGTCCGTTTTTTTTTGCATCGGTTATGTACCTCAACCTGTCTCTCCTTCTCTCTCTCTCTCTCTAATCAATCAATCAATCTCTCTCTCTCTCTCTCTCTCTCTCTCTCTCTCTCTCTCTCTCTCTCTCTCTCTCTCTCTCTCTCTCTCTCTCTCTCTCTCTCAATGGTTTTTTTTTCATTTGCGAAATTGCAAATAATATCCATCGCGAGGTTAATGCAAATGCAGTTGATGCAATCGGGTGAACTTTCACAATAAAGGTTAAGGGAGGATACCACTGTGACGAGCCGAAGAACGGTCGTTTTCACCGATTTTTTTTCGCGCACGAGATTATTTATTTGGGTTTTGGGAAAAAGGCATGTTATTAAAGATACATTGAACTTATTTCCTGTAAATTTTTACTTTGAAAAATAAAAAGTTAACAACCCTAATATAACAAAGCCTCTGCATGAAAAAATGTGGTCGAACGGCCGGATCGATAACTTGACAGTGGTTGGTCTGAAAGATAAAAAAGAAGTTTTATAATCTATATAAATGTAGTCAGCGCAGAATGTCGCCGTTTTTTCGAGAAAAAAAATCATGAAATGGCGGGTGTTAAAAAAACGTGGACTTTTGGCGAAATTTGTATTCGCGTGCGAGGGCTTAAAAAATACCAAATAAAAAAAACGGCCACGTACAACGATAGCTACTGCAATTACAGAAATTTAGCTGTTTTTAAATTGACAATCGGACAATTGTCGCTAGAGTTATGATTCCGGCCAAGTCGAGAAAAGTCGTTTCGCGAAAAAAAGTCCGACTGAAAGTTTCAGTATAAGTACGTAAATTGTTACGCCCCCTGCGCTCACTGAATGATCTGTAACTTGGTCAATTTTCAATATTTTAACTTGAAATTTTTACAAACTTTTATTTAACTTGACTTGGTGTGAGATGCGAAACGAAAAATCGATGTTTCACCCACTTCCCGACTACTTAGAGCTCTGAAATCTTGCAAACATCCCGAGTAGAAATCTTGCTCCGACTGTAATAAAGACCTGATCAGACATCCAGATTTCGTTATCCGGCCTTGATCAGGATTTTTTATCAAGCCCTGATCATTTTTGAAACAGAATCCCTGACTTCAGCCTCATCAGGGTAAAATATCAAGGCCTGATCAGGGTACAAAATCAAAGTCTGATCAGGGTAAAAACATCAAGGCCTGATCAGGGTACAAAATCGAGGCCTGATCAGCGTAAAAAATCAAGGCTTGATCAGTGCTTCATTTATTTAAGGCTTCATCAATGTGAAAAATCGTGGCCTACTCAGGGCGATGAAATTAAGCCCTGCTCAGGAAGTCCTATTTATTCCTGAAATAAAAAGTACCACGAACATTCAAAATAGAACAAGGCGCGAAATTATAAGGAAAGCCTTAAATAAAGTAGAAAATAAAATGAAATAAAAATAAAACCAAATAAATATTGAATCAAATCAAAATTAAATTAAATAAAAAATATTTGGTTGACCTACGCTGTCCACTGCGATAAATGTCTTGCCATCGGTGCAGGTTAACCCGGACAGCATAAGCCAATGGATGAATGTGATGCCATCGGTGTAGGTTAGCCCGGACAGCGTAGGCCAACCGACGAACGCGGTGCCATCCGTGCAGGTTAGTCCGGGCAGCATAGGCTAACCAATGAATGTGATGCCATCGGTGCAGGTCAGCCCGGACAGCGTAGGTGAACCGAACAATGGTAAGTTGACTGCGTAGTACAGTTCAGTAAATGCAATGTACATTCGAAATGCATTTCGAACGGACTAACCTTCACCAATGGCATTACGTTTACTAAACTAAACGACGCTGTTAACTTACCATTATTTGTTTGGCCTATCCTGTTTGGGTAGACAGGATCCTGCACATGATTATTTTATAGTCATAGATTTAAACTAATTTATACTTATAGATATAAGAATTTTAAAAGTGTGTGAAAAAAATCAATTGTTATACTAACGTATGTATATGTCTCATGCTTCTCTCGGGTATCTCTAGCATTTGAGAAGATGAGGTTAGGGACATGTTTAGCGCCAAACTGTACAAGTCCAGTTGCTTGACCATTGCTTGATGTTAGCCGGGTCAGGCGAATTGAGTTGAGCCGTAAATCCAGTTGCTTGAGGACAGCTCGCAGCTGACCGGATCAAGCAACTGGAGTAGACCGTACATCCAGTTGCCTGACTATAGCCTGACATCAGCCGGATCAGGCAAATTAAGACATACCTTAAGTAAGGCCTCCGTGTTACAACGTGATCAAGCCTGGATCAAATAGGCCAGCCTGACAATAATTTTATTCGGGATGCATCTAAGAGGTGACAATGCATGATTCAACTTAAAAAAACAATAATAATCAATAAGTAAATAAATAACTTGTTTTCACATAATCTTAAATATGTATTCTCGAGAAAATGCAAAGAATAGAAATCGAATTTTTTTACCCGTCATAGTGGTGTTCCCGCTTCGAACAAAGAGCCGCCGTTGCTGCAAGTCCAAGCGGTATAGGTGGTGTCGACAACGAGGGTGATGCGAAATGAAAAATAAAAAAATGTTCTTGTGGTATAACGATGAAACTTTCGTATAACCAGATACTTTAAAAAAATGTTGGACATCACAAAAATGGCAAGTTGTCGAAAAAAAGTGCGATTAT